>JABFDZ020000118.1:11998758-12048571 GCA_019775955.2 Pollimyrus isidori | reverse complement strand
TGATCTACAAAGACCAAGTTGAGGGAGGCGTAAAAAGAATTTCCCCACGGGGACAATAAAGGATTGATTATTATTATGATTATTATTATTAAATAGATCCAACTCGGCAAAGAGTCTCCTTGCAGACCTCTCTTGGGCCACAAGTTGAATTCATATGGTTCATATGCATCTGAATTTTGTCTTTACATTATATGCAAGAATCAACTAAAAGCAAATGTTATCATTCCTAATACTCTGTTTGCAATATTTCCATTTACATTTGTGTTCAGACTAATTCATAATGTGCGAAGTGAGATATTTACGAATGGATTCCATGTGCCCGCGATAGTTAGATTTATCAATGCATCGTTACAGTCATATCGCAAACACCATGAAGATGATTTGTTTCACTGGAAGTAATCTTGCTTTGTTAAAGACACCACATTTGACATTGTGAGGTTGTCATGAGCTGAAATGAAGACAGATGAAAGAGGAATCCACTGCTGTTTGGAAGCAGATTCTCATCATGGCATATTTATGCCTCTTGTTTGAGATTTTGTTGCTAAAGTGTAGGGTACACAAAATTGCTAAAAACAGATTAGAAACTAAGAATTGTGCAAACTGCAATGCCTTAAACGTTGTTTGCGTCCGGAACTTAAACATAGATCTATGGTAAAATCAGAGAATCCCAGGCAGCTGCACTGCCCACTGGATATATGGCATGTAGATATACTCATTGGCGGTTCTAGACGGGGGCCAGGGTGGGCCAGGGCCCCTGTAGAATTGCTCTTGGCCCCTGTTATGGCCCCTGCATCTATCAGCCAATGATTTAAATTATTAATTTCTAACCGCGACATGCGCTCGTTTGAAAACCGGACCTGACGCGAGTAGGCTGCGCGACGTGTTTTATGTAAAACATAACTGTAAATATAGAATAAAACGTACAAAATAAACTAATGACCCGTTGTGCCATTATCTATGGTTATAAATGTGCCCCCCTTAAAAACACACTGGCCCGACCTCGGCCCCCCTGGTGATTTCGGTCTAGAACCGCCACTGGATATACTGGTATTTTTTTGGCTGATCTGGCCAATGTAAAATACCATACCGGAAGAGCTCCTATAAGGACTGTCCTCGAAAGAAATATATACATCAGATTATTTTAATAGCGCAAATCCACCAGTCTGCTTGTCTACATGTGTCCATATACACACACGTGTCTGTATAGAACATCCATATTGTCACTTCCCTTTTAATACACTCAGTCGTCAACATAAATAATTTAAATAATGTATCCTACTAATTTCAATATGTGCAAAATGTATAAGAGAAATCAGGGGCTTAACGGGTTTTGTTTACTTCATGTTTTCTACTTCAGAGACAACATATATCTTAAAGTATCGTTTAAAATATTGTTTAAATCTATAAGCACTGTTGTTTCTGGGAGAAAATGTTTTCAGATGGAATATTCGAAGACTTAAGACCTGCACTACTTTTCCCCAGTTATTTATAACAATTATAATAAGTACAACTTAATTTGCTTTAATTTCGACGAATGACGATTGTCTTGATATTACATATTTCAGCGACTGAACGATCGAGTGCCACCCAGTAACGCTGATGCCGCCTGCTTTGGGAATGCTTCTTCAATCACAGCCTTAAAAGGTTTCCGTATATTATAAATACACGCCGACAATATGTCACCCAGAACAATTCAATCCTTATTGTTTATACTAGTTAAAGAGAAAACCCACCTGATTAGTACAAATATGATACGAATTTAAGGACTGCTTCCAGTAACCTTAGACAATCTTGTAGAATCGTTTAGATGTAGTTGTCTGACTTTGGTAGGGAAGTGGTGACAAGCATGAAACTCCTAATTTAGTTCTTAATTTCTCTGCGATTGCTCATGCTGTGGTTCAATGGCGTTCAAAGGCTAACGCAGTAGAGCTTGTTTAAACGTCTTTATGAATACTAGATCACAGATTAAAATCCCTGCATAATGTTTATTCAAATGTGAATTTCTTTTGAATTGACCGAATATAACTATTTGCATTTCATAAGAATGTTGAGTTTTAGGCTGTTGGCTGTGGTATTCCATGACTTTGTTTGTTTCGCTAATCATGTAAAAGATGTCATTAAGAAATATAGCCCTATATATACACATGGACATAGGAATCGCGGCGGACGTTCACAGTCCCCCTCTCCAGACTCCGTAAATAGACCCTTTAATTTAAATGATTAATTTGTGCCCCCCAAATATTAAACTCTTTATTGCGCCACTGCATATACAACATACAGAGCTATCAGTGGTCTATAACAAATATGATATAGGCCTATGTTGTTAGCATTAATTC
Source organism: Pollimyrus isidori (assembly GCA_019775955.2). NCBI lineage: Eukaryota > Metazoa > Chordata > Actinopteri > Osteoglossiformes > Mormyridae > Pollimyrus > Pollimyrus isidori. The sequence goes on along the minus strand of JABFDZ020000118.1, from coordinate 12,046,235 downwards.
GGTCAGAGTATGTCTAAGTCTGTATTCATTATTATTCATTTTAATTATTAAGCTGTAAATACAACTGTAAAACTGTAACTAAAAACGACCTTACATTTTAAACATAACATTACCGGTACTGAAGTTTTCTTAATTGAACTACGATTTACATAATTTTGTTTTTAATTTGTGGTCAGACTATTAGTGGTCACGTTCGTTCGTTCCCATGTTCTATGTGGAAGTTGCCGTTGTAATACTCGCTTTTAACGAATAGAATAAGGTCCCCACATGCGAACATGAATCTAGCAAAACTGTTAGCAAGCGCACTTCATTTGGCACAGTGTTTATTGACTAATGTAAAGTCTAAATTAAACCATTTTCCCCATGAAAACATAGGCCTATATTCGACCGGTCATTCTCCGACCTACAAACATAAGCAATAAGTTTTTGGAGCCTAAATAATTAAATAAAGGATAATCGGAACCACAATGCTTATAACTTTGTTATTGTTGTTGTTGTTATTATTATTATTATTATTATTATTATTAGTAGTAGTAGTAGTAGTAGTAGTAGTATTAGTAGCATTAGACAGGCGTCCATGCCTAAAGATAAATTATAGATTTAGATATAGATTCAAAGACAAATTTACAATATTTTCTCTTTACTTCAACAATCAGAAATACATGAAAAGTGGCACGTCTTTCGACAATAAATAATAAATTATATTTTATAGAACAAGAACAGAAAAAAGAAAACATTTTCCAGAGCTAATAACAGGTTTCTTTTCAGTCAATAACTATACACATCTTTGGGAGAAGGTTCTTGGACAGACACAAACTCACACAAAATATTCCCACGAAGCTTGTGGCAAAATAGAGGTATACCGTGTTGTAATGTTAGTACTTGAGCTTTTATGAAGGTCTTCAAAAAGTCGAATAAGTAGTACATCTTCAATCTCCATTAAGTCGTTAATTTTGTCTTTAAATTCTCGTGAAATATTTCATGAAACCGGGGTCGGTGAGTCTTGTGTCAGTCAAAGTCAAGCTAAATGCAGCGCGCAATGCCTCTCTGAAAACATATTAAACGCTTTTGTCCGATATCATTTCGTTGCAATGCTGCGAACCCAATTTTTCTGTAAGTCCACAGCTTTACTAAAATGATGCATCATTTACGCATTGCATCGCTTTATTTATTTTGGCAGAGCTGTTAACAAACTCATCCCAAACAGACAGCGCCGTTTTCGTATGAAACTGTATCTATCCTTTTTAAATGCAATTCCGAATTTCCGTTATTTATATATCATGGATATCTTCTCAGATGTTATGCGTGGAATACTTTTGAAATCTGCGTAGAAGCACATATTTTTCTTCTAAGTAATTCCCATGATTGTCTTCACAGTGTACAAACACAGCCTGGGTTATTTAAATAAAGAGGCTTCGTGCAGATGAGAGGAGGGTACATTTCAAATGAAGAGACCAGTGCAGACTGTTCAGTGGTATTTTGCCCTTTTCATTCGTTCGATGGGTCCCATTCACGCTTCTATAGGACTTGATACCATGCTGTTTGGTGTGTCTGGTAGCTGAGAGGACATTGATGCAACTTCACTCCCAGTTGAATTTGAACCCGGTCCTCCTTCTGAAAAATTTACCTGACAAATAAACAAAATCATAATTACTATAGCTTCAAGGGAAAAAGCTGTGAAGCATATTATTCAGAAAACCTTTTTAAAAGTGTTTCATTTCTTTACTTGTGAGTATATGCATATCATAATATATTCCCACTAAATCAGTTATGAATCACTGCCTACAGTCTATGCCACAAATTCTCAAAAGACAATATCTGTTTTCAAAACTGTAAACCAACAGTCACTAATATATGTGATTTAAAATGTGAAACAGGTGCAGAAAGCAGTTACCTATATTACTAAATACAGCCTATATATCAATAATGTCTGTTGCACTATGGATATAGCAGAAGATTGATGCTATTAAAAAAAAAAAGCAGTCGTATTTATGCTTTATTTATAACAGAAAATGTACTCCTTTATTGATGATAAAGAGAAGGCTACCTGCACTAGTGCCGGGTGCCGATGCGAACACTGCAGGCTTTGTGCTGGGCATTGGCACTCACCAGTTGCTGAAATGCCGGCTGGTCTATGTCACTCTGCAGTGCGAAGTCACTCAGTACTTTCCAAGGTGCCTGGTAACTCTGCACCTCCACTGGGTTTGCCTGCAAACCGCCATCGTGCCTCTCCGGGCTGGCGGCCACCATGGGGGTCCCTGTCATACCCTGGATATTCTGACAGTGATCCCAAACATTCAAATTAGTATCTGTGTATTTCGCATGATAGTAATTATTTTATTTTCATCTGCATTTTAAAGTGGCAGCGCTGACAATCGGTCAATTTGTCAGTAAACGCAGTAAAAGACTGAAGAGAAGAAAGCATCAAAAATGTGTCACACAGACAAGGACATATTTTTTTTCTTAATTTTACTTCACTATACTGTAAAATAGATCCAGTATTACATAGCTATACATCGACCAAATAATACTTGGTCTCTTAATATCAAAAACTGAAGACACAGTATCTACTCAGGATGCCAAAATGATATGCATGCTATTAAGATTTATCATGCAAGCGGACAAACAATATATTGCAGCTGCAGGTTATCCAAATCAATATGTTATTTTTGGCAGTCAAATAATGTACATGGCATTTAAAGGCAGACACTGCAGCGAGTGCCTTCCTTTGGCTGATCGGTGATTTCCCCTTAGCAGTACCTGACTGAGCAGAGCAGCGTGCAGGATCCTCACCGTTTTATCGTTGGGCTGCTGTTGCTGAAGTTGTTTCATCAGAATGCTCCTCTTCTTGTCCTTGCACCGCTTGTTTTGAAACCAGACCCGGATGACTCGAGGACTCAGGCCTGTCATTTCCACCAGCTGCTCCTTCATGAGGGCATCTGGTCGCGGGTTTGCATTGTAGCAGGTCCTAAGAGTGTGTAGCTGTTTCTCGTTGAGGACCGTCCTGACCCGAGTCGTTTTCTCCGGCTGCTTGTGAACGTGTGGTCGAAGTGCAGGCTGTCTAGCCGATACGGGTTCTGCTGCGATAAAGGATATGTAACACAGGTAAACAAAAGAACTCACCAAGCAATATACGGGCTTGCCATAAAACTGAAGATCTTGACTCACTTCTGAAGAGGAAATGATTTTATCACAGCTTTACTCAGTAGAGTAAGTAATCCAGTGAATATAATGGACATTGTCACATTAAAATTAAAAGCAACAGTTGGTATATTACCTGACAATTTTATAAATGCCCAGGTATGTCAAAATAGCTAAAAGACAATCTTGGGACATATACTTCAGACATTATTACTACTCTGGCCCCTTAGCATCAAAATGAGGATACTCACGTATGGTAAGTCATGTTTATTTTTCATTTCATTGCATATTAGGTACTGAGTATTTAAAACCAGTACAGTTGTGTGAAAAGGTCAGTCTAATCTAACAATATTTATAAAGATGCATTTATTTTATACAAGAGACGGATGTTAAAGTTAGTAAAGAGGACATTTTAACAAGAGAAACGATGTATTTCTCAATTTGAAATGCCACAGTTTCTCTATGATAACTTCCGGGAGCGTATTTTAGGCCGTTTTGCTTATAATTATTAAACCATTCCAGTTTATTAGTTTGGCGCCCGTTTGATTATGCTATTGTGAAAAGCATTCGTTTAAAATTTGCTGCAGTTTTTGATTTTGTAAGTAAATACACTACAATCAATACACTACAATCAATAAGCCGACGCGTGTTATGGAATTGCGAACAATAATATTTTTATATTCGGAAATAGCATTAATTAAGCTGCCAATTAGTTTCTGACTTTCAAATGAATTAACTTTTCTATTTTTATAAATGTATCACGCAGAAGGTGTTCATCCAATTGACCTATTGGACAAAATTAAATTGTGCATCGTTTATCGTTATGCGTCGTAACTTTCTCCTTATTTTCACAGAATTATCCGGCTATACTTTATATTGCTATATTACGTGCATTTTGCTGTCAAAGTTAAGAAAAACTAAAAACCATCACAGCAACTACATCAAAAACAAAATTATGAAATTAATTTGAAAATGTTGAGAAACCCCAACCTACCTGCCATCTGTAAAGGTCTTGCCGGGTGTAAAGGACTAAGAGGGTCACCAGCCCCCATTGTTGCCCGTTCCACAACGTTGTGATCGGCCCTACAGAACAGGCCATCGTCTCTCAGAGCAAACTCGTCCCCGGGGATAAGCTGCCGGCTGCAGGCCACACACCGAAAACACTCGATATGATACACCTTGGTGCGCGCTCTCATAACAAAATCATTCTTGCTGAACCCTATGTTGCATTTTGCGCACTTTATCCCGTATAACCTAGAATAGTGAAAAAATATAATAATTTTAAAATCGCGTTATTATTGTAAGAAAAAAGTTATGTATTCAAAAATTAAAAATGCATTGGCGACAAATAAAAATAGTATAATATTACACTGTTAATTCAAAATATACATTTTATGTGTGTTTTTTAAATATCCTTGCACAAATGGTTACTCCGTTTTTACTCCGTATGAAAGTAAAGGAAATAAATGTGTGATATATACAACATACCACGCTGAAGTATGATATTACCGGCAATGAAAATGCTTTGAATACAAAAAAGCAACACATATGCACACGTATCTTTTCCAGTAATGAAATATATAGTACTGTTTGTTTGACAAATTTATGATTATTAAATCAAGCGCAATACATGTTACACACAGTCAACCATACTCTCTGTCTCCGTAGAGCACGATGTAGTTGCACTTCAGAGTGTATGTGATTCGTAAATAATGTATTGTGTAGTTAATGGGCTGAACATGAGTCACGTTTCTGTCAAATACCATTAATCTAAATTTTAAGGGACGACGTTACAAGAAATGTGTCATGTCATATTAAGAGATGATCTTAATAACGTAACAAATCTTTTGCGTGTTCAGCATCACAAATAAATGGCAATTACTTAGTAATTATAGAAAAAAACATATGTTTACACTAATAAAACTGTTGAACAGAAAGTAAACTGCATTGGCAAATGAAACCCGATGTCAATTACTAGCTTGTAAAATGCATATTTGTCAGAGCTGGACATATAATCGGTAAATCAGCTCCACTGCGGTAGTATGTTATAACTCTATTATCGTTAATAATACCTTCTTTGTGAAACAGAAACAAACTCTATAACATTTTATGTTAAGTTTTAAGAATCCTTGTTATTATTATTATTATTATTATTAGCCTATTAGATACATACATAGAGACACACTTCATTGATTTCCAGTAAACATTAATTAGGCCTCAGTAAAACAGGGAATTTATCAGAGAATGTGTTCTGTGTTTAGAGTTTTTTTTTCCTTTAGAGTCCATATTCAGTTTATAACAGTAACATAAAGGAAATATTTGCGAAGAGTGTAATAGCTGCAATGCATGATCAAACATAAGTTAGGCTACGTCAATAAAAGGATTTTGCTTATTCAACAACAACAAAAAACCTACCTGATGTAGTCCCTTTTACAATAGGTTTTTCCGTCTCTGACAAAGCAGGTACATGATTCGTCCAAATACTGATTACATTCTGCACATTTCAAACACGCTGCATGCCATTCCAGATCAGGAGAAACCCGAAGAATATACTGATCGTGAATCTGATTTCCGCATCCAACACATAATGAAATCAGTCGTTTTTCTACAGACAAAGAAACAAGAAAACAATCTGTAAACTTTTGCACATTGCTTCTTACAATATTCCGGGATTCCTGGTGCAGTGTACTACAGTCACATGTGTCATTTGTTTCCACAGAAACAGAACGTTATTTATGCCTAAGTAGCCTGGAAATATGTGATAATATTGGCAGTAGTTTAAAAGTTTTACATAGGCCTAAAATAATAATTATTAATAATATATTATTATTTTCAAAGAATAGTAACAAGAACAGTAAAACAACAACAATAATAATAACGTCACACTGCTAGCTTTTAATATAAATGTACTTTGAAGTTTCTATACATCGATGTCATCTTACTTTATTTACCGTCATGTCACGTTTAACACTAACTTAAGACAAATGATGTCACCAGAAGGACGACGCAAGAGAGAGAACATCTCCACGCACACAGTAGTTTCCGTTCTCATAACCGCACGCATTATTTCTGGAAGTTCGATAAGGCTGCTATTTCCACAAATAAACAAAATCCTCTCTAGTGTAACAACTTGTACTTACTTTTCGGTGGATCCCCCATATCTCCCATGTCAAGATAGTAAGGTGGTGTTAGGTCCACTTTAGAAACGGAGTGCAACCGATTATGGCAGAAAATGATATTTCGCAATTGCGGCGGGGTCGAACTCGACTGATACGAGCAGCACTGCAGGGATGCTCTGAAATCGTATTGTTCACGTTTAAAGTAAGGGGTGTGCGTGCAGCCGTGCCTATTCCCGATGCTGATGAGGCACCGTGTCCTTATCACTCAAACTCTCTTCTCTTACTCTACTGAATCGCCATTGGTCTGACGTAGTATGCGGAAACGTCACCTGCACGGAAAGCTGATTGGCCATGAAAGAGCCGTGCAGCTGTTCCTGTTATCGCATTACAACTCTTGAAGTACTTCAGTCTGCTGTTTTATGTCCTTTTTCATTCTCCCGTGCAGGAGAATACTTTGCTCTTTACGTCTCCCCTTTGATTTTTCTTATTTGTTGTATGGTGCACGCCGCGTCGTTTTTTTTGTTATTTATATTTTGTTGGGCCGATTTAAGTTATATTTTATAGATATTGTCTGCACGAATAAAGCGACATATATAGCATTTTTAAAGTCAAAGCTTACTTTTTGATGCCTAACAACAATTTGCTTCGAATTCACGTTTTTTAAAATGAAGTGTTTCCTACTTAGTCGCAGTATCAACAATGTCATTTTAAATGGATTTAAAAAAAAACGGATGGATTTATATAATATGCACGTTTTTCAAGACAAGTTTATCATACATAGGCATAATTGAAACGATTCAAATCATAGTTGGGCTAATGCCTGATATTGAACCGGAAACTAAACCATATAAATTGTCAATTTAAAATTGCTTTTTAAAACGTTTAATTCAACATCACCTATATTATCAGCGGCTTGCGATTTTCGTTGGAGATAAAGTATAATATTCTTGAAATTGCAAATACCCCGTTTGCAATACAGAGCTTAGGCTATATAGTGGATTACTTACGGTGTCACTAAGGAAAATACTCGTTGATTTTATATTCCTACTTTTTGTATGAATATGAAATACATTTTATACACATATTCACTTCAGTATAGCAAAAATAGCTATGACACAGTGTGATTATAAGCAGTGGCATCTTTAGACGTTTTAGCTTTGTAAACCAAAGGGCAATTATACAAACCGTAATTGCAGATAATGACAACCCTAAATAGACAGTGTGACACGTGGTATAATGTAAACCTGAAGTGAAGGGCAATTTGGCCTAATAGGCAAAACAGAGCACGTCCCAGTCGTTTTCAGGCTATTTTAAGGAAACGAGCAAGTGCATATTTTAAAGTCCATATGTGGCATCTTAAGTTCCCAGTGGTATCATACTGTGTTTAAATATGTTACAGAAAATCCCGCAAAAAGTATTTCCACTATAAAATCATCATTGTAAAACATGCGAAACATAGCTACATTATGTACTACTAAAAGAGGATTCATCGAACTCATATTCGACACCTGGCAACAGAGCTCTATTTCAAGGGTCTTATTGGACACTAAAGCGCCCCCTTGCGTCCAAAATATTTGGTCTACATCAAAATGACGTCCTCTACATAAACGAAGTTGGGGCGGTATATATGTTTTTCAGAGCAGAGAATAACTGTTATAGATGGTGGAAGAAGGTGCTATATGACATTATCTGAATATGTAGACAAGGGTTAGTGTTGTTGCCCTAAACCTTCAGAACTGCGGACTAAAACAGCGTGTAGTCAGCCTACAGTATGTGCCCTGTCATGGACTAGCATGTCATCCAGGGTGTACCCTCATACCATAATGCTCCCTTTGTTATTATATCTTTGTGGGGACTCTCTATTCAGTCTAATCCAAACAAAACAACCTTAACCCCTACCCAGCCCTAATCCTAATCTTAAATAAGCAAACAAAATACTTCAGTTCTCGAACTTAATCCGTCCTGGACTCCGGATCGAATCCTAAAAAGTTCTAATCAAATTTTTCTTATAAGAAATAATGGAAAACCAATTAATTGGTTCCCGCCCCCAAAATGACACCTAAATATATTTTTTAGCATTTAAACACAAAACGAACAGGATAAAACAAGAAGGATAAAACAAGAATGGCTTCCAAAATGATAAAATTCTTATCCCAACGTTACCCCAGTCCTGCCCCGATCGCTGCCCTTTCCACTACCCACGCCCCCTCGTAAACCTGGTGTAGGATCCCCATGTGATCAGCTGTTTCTGGTTGTTGTCAATAATCCTCTGTATTAAGTCCGCATTTCAGTTTGTTTCCCCAGTCCTGTCATTGGGTGCGTTTGCCTTGCTTACAGCACTGGCTTAAAGCAACGCATTCTGATCCTGACGCATTACATTACAGTTAGATGCATTGCGAACTCTAACCCAGCTGCCCAAACTGTAACCGCCTCTGTGACGACACACCTTTGCCCTTATTGGCTGAAGAGTTTAGTTACACGCATGATGTTTGTATCCCAGGCAGTTCCAATGTGTAATCTGCTATTTCTCTCGAATATCAAGTAAAGCAGTGAGAACTGGTTTTCAGTTAATTTACCTGATAAAATAAAGTTTAAATGAATGACATAAATGGTCTAATAGTACACGTAAGTTAGTGGTTTATTTGATGTTAGTTACTGTAATATTGCGCTGCTTTATTTGGTTAATCGTCCAGTCTGTGAAGAAGGAATTCAAGTAAGAATTGCATTGTTGTATGATTCATTTCCAGGCACCTACAATTTATATTAGGTCAGCATTCACGGTTCATGTTCTGATATTCAGATTCATTTCTAGGTCAAACTGGTTTGTTCGATTTTCAAGAAATTCGAGTTCTAGTGAGTTCGAGAACTGAGGTACCACTGTACAAGACTTTTCACATTTTTTTGACTGTATTCACAGGTCTTTGGAAAAACTGGTTTTTATTATATTGTGGGAGACATTTGGTACCCACAATGTAACGTAAACCTAATTTCTCACAAGCTCAATGTTCTTCTTCTTTTCCAATGCACAGCACTAATAAATGGGATTTCTGTGTAAACTGGGAGAAATTCCTTCAGAAAACTTGGGAGATATTGTGTTATATGCTTGTTAGAGCAGAAAACTTGAATACAAGACATGATGGATGAAGATTTTAAAAGAGACTCACTAAAACAGTATACACTGATCAGCCATAATATTAAAACCACGTAATATTGTGTAATACTGGGTCCCTCTTGTGCCACCTAAACAGGTATGACCCATTGAGACATGGACTACAAAAGACATCTGAAGACATCTGGCACCAAAACCTTAGCAGCAGATCCTGTAAGTTGCAAGGTGGGGCTCCTATGGATCAGACTTGATCGTTTAGCGGAAACCACAGATGCTCAATCCGATTGCGATCTGAAGAAATTGGAGTCCAAATCAACACCTTGAATTCTTTTTCATTTTCCTCAAACTATTCCTGAACGTTTTTTTGCAGTGAGACAGGGCACATTATCCTGCTGGAAGAGGCCACTGCCATCGGGGATTATCGTTGGGCTTATGTTGTCTGCAGCAATGTGTAGGTGTCAACCACATGAATGCCTGGACCCAAGGTTTCTCAACAGAACATTGTCCAGAGCATCAAATTGCCTCCGCCATCTTGTCTTCTTCCTATAGTGCATCCTGCTGTCCTCTTCCCCAGGTACAGTAAATGATACACATACACCTGACTATCCGCACCATGTGACAGAAATTGTGGCTCATCAACTAGACCGCCTTCTTCATTTACTCCATGGTCTAGTTCTGACACTCATGTGCCCATTGTAGGCACTTTCAGACAGAGGTCAGCATGGGCACTCTGAATGGTCTCTGGCTATTCAGCTTCATACGCAGCAAGCTGTGATGTACCTCACACCTTTCTATCATTTCAGCAATTTGTGCTACAGTAGCTTTCTTGTAGGATCAGACCATAATCAGACCAGATGGTCTCACCTTCACTCCCCATCACATCAATGAGTTATAACCCCTGGTTCAAAAGTCGCCCTTCCTTGGACCACTTTTGGTAGGTACTGACCCCTTAAGACCTGACATTTTGGAGATGCTCTGAACCAGTCGTCTAGCCATCACAATTTGGCTTTTGTTTAGGTCACACAGATCCTCACACTTGCTAATTTTTCCTGCTTCCAAAACATCAGCTTGAAGTACTATTGCCTAATATATATTAGCTCCTTTGACAGGTGCCATTGTAATGAGATTATCAGTGTTATTCCCTTCACCTGTCAGTGGTTTTAGGGTTAGGGTTGATCGGTGAATACCAGTGATGGTTGGACTGTATTTTACTTTAAATATGCCATTATCTACAATGAGTTGGTGGCCTGTCCTGGTTTATTCCTTGCCTTGCACCCATACCTTCCAGGATAGGCTCCAGACCACAGCGAACAGGTATAAAAAATGGAAAGATGGATGGATGGATGTGTAGTAAATTAGACATAAAGAGAATATTAGACTAAGTTTCTCTGATTCGTATCTTAATGTTTCTTGGTTTTCTCTGTACCATCATGCTATTATTCTTGAATAAATATTGTTTTAACTAGCAGTGCTGATTTCTACAGTACCAGAAGTGAAAATACAGTGAGAAAACACCGAGCCAACTATAATAATAGCAATGCTGTAAAATATACATTACAGTCACTTTGGAGAGTGCATGTCAGCTGATAACGTCACTCAGAAACATATTTCTGTGTCACAGATCTGCCCAGATCACATGTGTATTAACAATAATAGAATTCGCAATGCTATCTCACCCCGATGCACATCCTGGATTTAGAATGAAAGATAAAATCAAAACACCAAGTTATCCAAAGTAAACTATTGTTGCTTAAACAAAACATGAGGTGTCTAGCGTAGTGGAAGCGTAAATGACAATGCACACATGTTCCTGAGCAATTATATAACAAGAAACCAATCCCTGCAACACTAGCAGTAGTATTGTATGCTTGAAGGAGAGACTGATTTTTAAACTTCACATAGTTCACATGCTGCCTATAACTTCTTTGTTTTTGCCATCTTCAAGCCGTGCCATGGGCTTAAACATTTGCTGAAATCTTTTAAAATGTCCTTTGCATTAGCCTTATTTATTATGCAGCGTGTTCTTGATTTTGATTCAGACGCTATATCCAAGACTAAAAATTATTTGAATAAAAAGATTTGAATCTTTTTTACTATATTGATAAATGGAAATTGTACAGATACAGGCAGGTGTGAATATCATTTTCAGGTGGTTAAAAAGGTTCAACTCTGCAGTATCTGCTCAGAAAATGTTTAATGCATTCCCTCAACGGAAATATTTTGTTGTATTGAAGATTTTATGAATGAAAGGCTCACTGACACTCATCAGGCTCAGTAGTAGTTCTTCTTTTCTGCGTGTTGATTGGCCACTTTCCAATATTCTATTAAAAGGCAATAAAACAACACTTATGTGCAAAACAAGAGGGCTACATAACTGTGTAATTGCACTCATGATACTCACACGATGTGATTTATTAATTACTGTGGACTAGCTTTGGTTGCAGATAGACTGACGTGACAAACCCTTTCTAGTAGAAAAACTCATGTAAGTGAGATAAATGTGCTCTCAGCACTGCGGCTAGGCAGACAATAACATCTTCTTTTCACTCTTGCCGTGATCCAATTAGCAACAACGCTGTTATGAGTAAGTAGCTGTTTGCATTTGTTGGGCATTATGATTTACAATCGTATTGAAGAGTGCAGCTCTGTTTCACGCCCAGGCAGGCACAGGCCTTCAGGCACAGTGGGGGTTCCTCAGTAGAGTGGCAGGAGTTTGTCCTCAAGCTGCAATTTCCTCCTTTATGAAACATTATCTAGCTAGACTTTTTAACGTTAAAGTTCCATGTACAGTGCTTCCAAATGCTATAGCAGCTATATATTTACAAAAATAAATTCCTTTTTTGTGGAGAACAGTCTGTCTGTAGCAATAGACATATTGGGCCCTAATAATAAGGAATACAGTGAATCTGAATAAAAGTTCATTGTGACAGTAACCAGAAGCATACTACAAGAAAATAATATGATCAGTTAAGAGTTCATTTTGCCTGGTTGTCTTTTTTTTAATAAGCTGTAGATGGTGTAGCAATTTTTAAGGCTGAAAATCCACCTTTGTTTAGCTTTATTTTTTCCTTGCTTTCTAGAATTCAGGACTGCCGAGGATGTAGCACATCCACTTAAATGGAAAATGCATGGCAAACACCATTTACCCATCTGATCCAGAGTAGTCCCAAGGAACAGTGGTAAATATTGGTCAGCTTTGCAGCCATTTAACATGTGTGTTCTACAAGAGGATTTGCTGGATAACAGCAGTGTACAAGAATACCTCTTAATCACTCTGTTTCCTAATCTTATCTCCCTGGCATGACTTGAATACACTAATATGTGTACGGCATAGGTGGAGCATCAGTAACAGCATGATGCGCAGGCAATAGCTGCTTGCCTGTTGTTTGTTTTCCCAGCCTCAGAGTGAATCTAAATTGTAGACCTGTTTGTTCACTAATCAATCATCTCAAAGTAACAAGGCAGAGGACTCCACTGTCTGGAATCATTACCCAAAACAATCGCTCCACTTTAATTAACATCAAATAGAAATGGGGTAAAACAGTGTTCCTTCACATTGAATTATGGATGCAAGCAAAGGTCTAGCTGATAAACAAGTAATCTACAGGCTGACCTCACACGATGCACTGGGAAGAGCCCTGATGTTCTGCAAAAAGATTAATTGCCATACTGAGTTTAAGTAATTGTACCTTCCACTCTATAAGGATAATTGAAACTGTGGCTAAGGAGGCATATGAAAAAAAATAGATGTGCATTTAAAAGAGGGACCTATTGTATGTAAATGGTGTATTAAATTACAGTTACAGTTCATTTCTTGGTTTTTTTGGTTTGGTCAATTTGAATTATTTACTTCCTTCAGATATGAAGACAAAGATCTAATTTAATCATGGTTGCTGCTGGACAGCATTGTTCCAAATTGGGAGAATCCAATTATGCTATAATAAAAATGTGAGCTCTAATTCAATCCTAAAATGTACAGAGGACTCAATGCATAAAGAAATCTGAAATTGATAACATTTATATAAAAGATAAAGAAATAGATGAAACGCAGGCAATATCCCCTTAGCACAATTACCAATTAACTTTTATTTCAAGGTAAAGATCAGCCATTATTCATTTATTATATGTTGATTTATAGACAATTGCTAATTTATAGACAGGTGCAAATGTAACTGCAGTTACAACAGTACTAAAACTTTATTTAATATTATATTTTTTATATTCTATAAAGTTGTTGTTCTTGTTCTTCAGCTTGTATTATTATTATTATTATTATTATTATTATTATTATTTTTTTTTTTTTATTTTATTTTTTTATCAACAACAACAGCAATAGCAATAAGAATAACAGTAATAATAATAGACTTCATTCTGGGTGTATCCCAGAATGCCTTGTGCTGCTTGGGATTGACTCCTGCAGCTACCAGGATAAGTGATTAAAAGAGCAACAGCCACATAGCTCATTTTCTGATATCATACTAGCACAGAATACAATACACTGTCCTTCCTTTGCAATTGTTTCTATGCCAGTAGCTTATAGCTGAAGTTTACATTCCCGTGAATGTGTATGCCGGGCGCATCACGCCTGAAATAGAAGCATTATACAATCTTGAAGCACTGAAAGACACAACCTTTTGTAATTAAATGTACTATGTGATAAAGTGTAATCCTTGCTCCTAAAATCTGAGTTTACCTGCAGCATCTAAATGTTTTTCTCCCATCCACTCTTACTTGCTTATGCTGTTTTTCTTTCAAAGCCAATGGATTTCAGCCAGGTAGCTCTTTTCTTTCAGGAAAGTAAGGCAGCCGACAGTTTGCTCTGAATCTATGTGTAAAACTGAATATATCTGGCCTGGTTGGAATGCTGGATTCAGAAAAGAGGCAGAGAGTGCTGCCATGAAAATTGTGTGTCCCAAACACTGAAGCAAGTGGACTGTAATCTCACATTCAGGACAGGATGGGCCCGCTGGCTGTTCAACAATCAACGCCGCATGCAAAGAGAGAAGGATAAGAGATAAGGAGCTGAGAATTCATAGAGTTGTACAGAGAGGTTGACATTTCAGGTCCAGAAAGTAAAAATCCAAACCAGGATTTTATTCCAACTAACCAGTTGAATACTCTGTGACCACGACTCAGCTGGTCGGTTGAAACAAAATCTTGGTTTGGATTTTCACTTTCTGGACCTGAAATGTCCACCTCTGGCAGCTCAACAGATGGCACAGGTGGGGAGAGCATGCCTTGTCCTTTTAGATACCCTGGAGCTGTTCAGTTGAAATGCCTGGGTTCACCGTAACAGCTGAAACATTTCACAGATATCACTGCTGTGATGAACTCTGAAAAGAAATTTTACAGAAAATCTGCTGTTATTGGGTGACTTATCATCAGACACCCTGTGAGGATTTGACAACAAGTGTAGAAAATGTTAGGCTGTAAAATGAAATGGCTGTAAAATGCTGGACACAGTGCAGCAGTTTAGTATGTCAAAAATGTAATGTTTAGTCGGACGCTGGCAACGCAGACAGTGTGGTAGACTCTGAAAAGAAAGCAATCACGCATTTCGAATTGTGGTATAATATTTGCCCAATTAATAGTAATAAATAATGTATTTTTTACATTTATTATTTTGGTACACCTTTTTACAGTGCAGGGAAATTTAGGGACATCAATGCCTCTGATGTACTGACATCCTGTCAGACATCATGACAAATTCAGGAGCAGGCTTCCGGATCTGAAATTTTATGTAAAAATCCTTGTTTATGCTTATAAGAAGATACAATTTTTTAAAACTAATTGTATTATTAGTAGTTACTTTCAAATGCGTATTTTGTGCAAAGAATAGATAGTATGTGATCTGATACTACACCACATTATATGGTCGAAATATGAAATATAGCATGAGTCACATCATTTATGAAAATAGTAGAGAGGTCAAACTCACCCCTATGGCCCTAGGGGTGGGTAAAATTTCAGTAGTTTTAGTGTTAGCATTGCCTGCATTTCCTATCATCCCAAAGTCAATTTTTGATGTCTTGTCAACTTGTCATCTGTGCTTAGTGGCCAGATTGAACAACAGACCATATGGTCTTTGCTTTCCGACCACCTGAGACCCTCATAATCAGAGCAAAGGGCCACTTGACACCAGTCAAACAGATGGTCTTCTCTGGTTTTCACTGATACTTTGCTACTTTGAGCTTGTCTGTAACTATTCAAGTGGGGATACTAAGTCAATATGATGTTTTACCAGTGGGTACTGAACAAGAACAAAAGACCTCGCCATCTTTTTCCATGGGGTCCACAGTTAAGATTTGAGAAATACAAAGTACATTAAACATAGCCACTGCCTAAGAGTAATTCAGACACATCAGATGTTACACATGTTTAAAGGGACAGCCCATGGCATCTGTTAGTTAGTGATGCCCATCTTCAGAGGTAGAATGCAATATATCATATGATGCTAATTATCCATAACAATAGAAACCCCAATATTCGGTTATGCATAGGTATATCTTAATATTCTGTTAAATTTTACACATTGGTCCATAATCACAGCATGGAAATCTCAAGGACAAAAGTTTCAGGTATTTATTAAAAAACATGTTTTATTATATAGAGCAACATCAATGTATTCTTTATCTAAACAGTAGTCCATCTAACAATACAATGTTTCCCTCACAAATGAAAAAAACTGAATATGTCTACCATGCAATCGTGGCTGAGATCATTCTTTTTCTTTTGTGAAATGGTGAAAGACAGTATTTTGTTTGATATTATCACTGATATTGGACAGATTTACATTTATCTGATGCTTTTATCCAAATGGACTTACAGAAGAGGGAAGGGTTACAACTTATGTCTACTGTCAGGGATTTAAAGACATGACATTTGCATTCTTACTGCAATGCTCTAAATGTAGAGCTACAGGAGCATAATGTTACTGTAGGTCCATTGGGAACCACCATGATGAGGAAACATTTACGGTATAATATACTAAATTGTATTTAAAAACCAAAGATCATAAATATATTTGCATTTCAAGTATATTTTTTGAAGACAAAAGTGATGATTGAAAATATAAAGCAGAACAAGATTGTACCTTGCATGTAAACTCTGATACTAATGCTTTAGGATTTTCCCAAAATAGGTGGAAGTTGCCTACAATGCGCAGGTTTGTTTAGTCTGTAAAATGTAACTGCTATTAGTAGTGACATCTACATCAGTGTTTTGTTTTAACCCAGTCAAGCCTAATTAATTCTGAGCCTGAAGAGAACACAAAGCAGCATACACACACTTTCTCTAGGACTAAGACAGGGCAACGCTGATGTAAAGAAACTAGCGATGAAATTTAAATGGAATGCTTCCGCTAATAGTGTTATGCATTAGGGTGCAAAACAGGAATCACTGTGAAAGGTGTGATTTTACATCTCTAATGTTTAGTCATGTTTGTTGCATTTCTCTTAAACACTATAATATCGGTTTTGGGATTTTTTTTTTTTGTTGGTTGAACTATAGACATATTTGTGAATGAAATGGTGTCACACTGTTGTTTTTGTCTTCAGGAGATTAATTACACCATATAGAACTAAAGTCATTTCTTGCCAATCACTGCAATGGTCCTGGTCATCTCTGAAGGGTCCTATCTCCGAATGACGCGAGACAGTTTATAAATAGACATGATAGTGTCTGCATTCGGCAAGAAAGAAAATGGCTGTGAATTACAGGGTCATTGTTCTCACTACAGTAAATGCTAGCCAATATCACTTGCTCAGGACATTGGGATAAGACCTGGGTCTGTTGCTGATCTGCAGAACAGAAATACAAAGAATAGACTGTGCTGGTACAGTAGTTACATAGGACTTACATGTTCAAGATCTCAAAAAGGGAAAGGAGTAATGATTGTGGATATCATTGATAGAAAGGAGAATAAAAATCTACTAGCAGAGTGCATTCTTACCATTCCCATCACTTTAGCTACCTTGGGTAATAACTAAATTTTGACAGCTAAGAAATGCGATTAATCTGTCAACTTGTATCTGATGTGTTATTTTTGGCAATAATTAAACCATATAATCGAAGTTGTCCTGACAAAAGTCACAGAGGTATTTGACAGTTCACACATTGAGGTTATCTTTATTTTTTTTGGTTACTTCTATCTTTCATTGGCCATTTAACCACCAGAAAGGTTAGGGATTAGTGCCCTTAAATTCTATTTTAACTTTCTTATCATAGTCGTGTGCCCTGAAATTGTGATACACATTCATGTTGCAAATACCAAACCTGATGAAGGGCTGTCGTGATACCACATATCGCTGTGAGTCTGTGCACAGTGGCTGTTCCCAGCACTGCACCTTACTATTCTTATTAATATTGCTGTAGTTGTTGTGATGTTGTGTTGTTGATTTAATAAGGCACTGCAGTTAATTTTACCATAACACTTTTATTCTAAATATAACTTTCCATAAATTCACTTGTTTACAACTACAGGGGGGCAGTAGCATGAAGGCTGAAAGTTTACTTTTAGACTACAAAAAAAAACTTAATCAACATTTCTCGCCGTTACCCATAACAAGTTTTTTTCCTGAATCACTGCATGTATCTCACTGAACTTTAATATTCCATATTAACCTTTTTAGAAACATCTGACCTGAGATTTTGCTATGCCCCCATTTGCTCATCCTTGTATAATTGCAATAATGCGTAGCATACCACCAGATTGTTCCTTCGTCTCCCCTCCTTTTGAATGCGGACTTCACCTGGGCAATGCATCATGGGATCAGGAATAGGCTCTTGCAACCAGGTCCCTAACTAAGACTGAGGCTCCATTCCCTCAGGATTCCAGGTGCTCAGCTCAACTCATGCACTCTACCTGTGAAGCCATGATCAGGGCTGGGAGTATTTCTGTAGCACACACCATTATACAAAAATCAGCATGGGCTACTGAGTCAACTAACTTTGAGAACTATTTACACTGCACGAGATTTACCTCTGTGCTGAATAGTAGTTCTCAGTGTAGTTTTGTTCTCTGTGTAGTTCTGTTTTGTATTGTGTGTATTGTATATAGCCTGTAGTAGTTCCGTTTATTTTGCACTTTGACCCAGGAGAAATGCAATTTCTTTCTACCATGCACTCTCAAATTGTGTGGTAAGAATGACAATAAAGTTTACTTTGACTCGACTTGACTTGAGTAGACAAAACCAATATTCAGCCTGGGAAGAATAGTCATATGAATTTTATTGAACTACTGGTGTTCATATTTTATTGTGTGGATTTTAGGTTTGTATCATAAATTTGCTTGTTCCAGCTGAAATGATCTAAACACTAAACTGCATTAATTCAGAAGCTGTTCTTTGAAATTTACAGTAGATATCGGATATCTGTTCCCATACAGTAATACTCAACAAATAATAACAAATAAACTACATAGTATGGTATAGTATAGTATAGTATAGTACAGTATGGCCTAGTATAGTGTAGTGCTGTGTAGTATAGTATTAGTATGCCAACTTATTTTTCATGTAAAATGCAATAGTGATACCTCAGCTGCTTAATTTATCATGTACATTTTTTTTTTACAATGGAACAGTCACAAAAATGCAGCCAACATATTGTATATGAAAATAGTATTCTTTTACCTGAACTTAAACATAATACAGTTGATGCTCTGTATCTGTATATCAAAAATATTATTATCATTTAAAAATTCAGTTGTAAAAGGCAAAGCTATAATTTGCTATGCGGAGGGTCCTACGCTGATTCCACGCAAATGAAACACTGTGTAGCTATACCTTGCTGTTGCTTGATGTCTCCCCACCTTGAATGAGACACCACATCTGCACTGTAGGTACCGCGCTGACCCTTTTTGTTTTTATTACCTAAACAACACAGCATAACAGCTATTTACAGACCATTTACATTGTATAAGGCAGGGGTCTCCAACTCCGGTCCTGGAGAGCTACTATCCAGTAAGTTATCTATCCCACCTGGCTTCTGATGAGCCACACCTGCTCCTGGTATTTACCTGAGACCTAGTGTGGCTCATCAGAAGCCAGGTAGAAAACCTACTGGATGGGAGCTCTCCAGGACTGGAATTTGAGACCCCTGGTATAAGGTATTAGAAGTAATCTAGAGATGAGTTAAAGTAAACAGGAGTATGTGTGTAAGGTATACACAAATACTATGCCATTTTAAACAAGGGACTTCAGCGACCTTGAATTTTGGTATCTGCAGGGTGCCTGGAACCAATCCCCACGGACACATAGGGAAGATGGCAGTTATATAGTCGCCCTCCAAAGAAAACAAGAGCACAAGCCATACTTCAAGTCAGTCATCTACTGTTTGTTTTCTGAGTACCACATAAAGCTGATGGAGGCCTACAAAATGAGAGTAAGTCTGTTTCTCTTGTTAGATTAAAGGTACTTTACTTCAGGAACAAATGGGTGGTTTGCTTTGCTCTGACAGGCAGGTAAAGGGTGAAAGCTTAGAGCAGGCCAGCACATCCATGTAAAGGAGTGTTGTGTTTGTCTTCTGGCGCCAAATGCTATTTCAGAAATTCACTGGGCCTGACGGAGTACCTGTTCTGGTGTTAATGACCTTCTCAGCCCTCTCCCAGTCGGTGGGCAAAAGCAACGTCATTTTCATCAGGTCTTCTGTGAAATACTATTCTCTTTGTTTTGCAGTGCATCATGTTGAAATGCTCTAGCATAAATATTGAGTGACTGACGTAACTCAGAAAAATGACATTGTATAAATGTGAATTTGTTTCATTATTGCATCAATGAAAATTGCAAAGGTTAGTATTAAAGGTTACATTTATGTCTATTCCCATCAAATGAATGTATCCTTTTGAAAGAGATGAAGAGGCTAACTAGGAAGGATATTTTATTGCAAGGCAGTCAGCTAGGAATAATGCTTTATTGACTCCTGTGAATTAATGATGTTTCCAACAAGCTTCCCACTGCTGTTCTATTTAATTAGACTACAAAAAGTAGCATTTTTGAAGTCTTCAAACAGTATGATTCATATATTTTTTTTATATATTCATCACAAGTCAGTGCTTTTTCTTGTATGATTATGACCGCATTCATATCAAAAAAGACACATGACATGTAAGGCATTTAGGGGAAAAACCTACAGGAAAAACCTTACGGGAAGTTTACTATAAGTGATAATATATGGTTTAGTGTATGAAATACATGTTTAATGTTGTTTCTTAATTAAATAGTATAATGTTTTATGTTACGTCACTAATGAAACACATGTATGATCACTCCACATTGAGTTGATTTAATTAGACATGAGAAAATTCAGTGCGATCAACTCAACTATGTTATGTTCTTAGAAAACAAAGTGAATGTATCAAGTAAAAAAAGAACGTTTTATTCTCCAAATACTCACTCATTCTATTTGTGAGTGACCACTGTCCATGATTCAGTCGAGTTCATTCAAAGAAATATCAATAAAACTGAATACTGACAAAACATTAATTTAATATGGATTGAACATGAATGTCAGACTTATATGCGTGTATGCTTGACAGAACATTAATTTCATACATATTTGACATGAATAGAGGACAATCACAGCTACAGATAAACCTAAGAGCCCACAGTGCAAACACACACACACACACACACACATATATATATATATATATACTGTATATATATATATACATATCTAGGAGCCTGATATGAACTAGCAGTGCACCATTCCATTTGATGTTTCCCGTTCCTTTTGATGTCATCCTCCAATTCGTGAGAAACAGTCGGACCAGTTAACGGTCATCTCTGGCATTAAAAAGTCACTTCTGCCCTTTACCTGCCTCATTCCCAGTGTCCCCTGTTTTACCTTGTTCTTGCGTACTGTTGTCTTACAAATTTTTAATCTCGAAGCAGCCTGCCTCGCAGTGTTGCCTTGTGCCAACAGACCCACGATTAAACCGGGATTTAATAATGCAGATTAAAAAAAAAAAAATAGAGTGGTGTCTTATCTTTTTCCAGAGCTGTATGTCCAATGACACATTAATTAAATATACATTGTATATTTGTTTTGAGTGTCATATAAAAAAGTTATATGATTTGGGTAAAACACATAAGAGTCATGCGTTACTTGTGTTAAAAAAAAAACTTTTCCGTATGTGTGTAGGCAGTTGACCTACCGAACCTGAGCTAAATAAGTCCCTAGAACATGTAGGCCTCCACAGCAAAAGTAACAAGATTGGTTGTTTACATATCTAATCCATGTTTCTCAAACGTCTGAGACAATGCCTACTTGCGGTGCTCTGTTTCTGAAATTAGAGTAAAGCTGCCTTCATTGGGCTCCCAGGTATGTCCCAAAGACACCTGTCCAGATTAGGGGCTGCCCCAGCCCTCTGAAAGATAAAGCTGTTTGCAAAAGGTGATAATATGCATACAATGAGACAGAGCTGTGATTCGTCGCCTGGGCACCATTTTCAGTAGCAGCAGAGCCACAGGGAAACATCTGATAAGGACTAAACCACACGTCACAAATTATTAACACATATGTGTGCAATCAATTATTATTACTATTAGTACTAAAAGCTGGTTGGATTTAGGGAATGAGTAGGTATAGCCAATTAGTTTGTGTCAGTATGATTATCTGGGGTTAGTAAGGGACTCAGGAGGAACGGATGGGAGATATCTGTTGTTCTCTCTGCAGGCCACAGCGCAAATGACACCTTTTTTTTACTCAGTGCTGCCGTTCTGTCCTGCCTTAAGGCTCTTTGCCTTTTCACATCTCTTGTCAGGTCATTTGTTACTTTCAGGGCTCTTGTTGCAAGTGAAACCTTACGTTTGACTGAAGCAGTCATGCAGGAGAGGAACAGTCTCTGTGAAATGTTCTTGGTGTGTACACAAATTATTTGTACGTTTTTACTGAATGCTTTTTGAATTTTTATATGCAGATGATTTTATTCCCTTTAGATAAAATATCATTCTATTTTAGGAGGTACAACAAATATAGTATTATTCTCTTATATATTAGATAATAGCAAACTAAGTCTTTTACAGTCTGATCTCATTTTTGTTCATCACTATTGAATCATGATACGTCTTTTATCCTAACCAGTTATTATAACTGTTAATTCAGTAATCCTTTGTGAACTAGTGAAGGAACAAGTAATGAATAAGAAATTTAATAATGTTACCTTTGAGGCTCTTGCTGCAAGTGAAGCCTTAAGTTTCAGTGAATAAGTCATTGCAGGAGAGGAATGGTCTCTGTGAAATGTTCTAGGAGTTCACATTTTTGTTTAACGCTTATTGGATTTTAACATGAAATATTGATGTCATATATATTCATAATTAAAGATTTAAGACACATCTTTTATCTCAAGCAGTTACTATAGTTGTTACTGTATCTGTTAGTCCTGTAATCATCTGCGAACTGCTAAAGAAACAGGTAATGTGTAACACAAACGAAAATACTGATGTTTGTTCATCCTTAATAAATTATGAGACATTGTTTGTCTCAAGTAGCTATAATATTTGTTTGTGATTTATACTTCAGCAGTTATTCAGTTACTGCTAAGTATGTATGCCCCGCAAGTAATGTTACCAAAATTCTTTCTCACAAACAAATGTTTCTATATATTTTATCATTTTTGAATTTGTGTTGCATAATGTTCAATTGTGGTATACGGTGATAATTTTGATCTAAGAATTAAATTTCTTACTGACTGAATTCCAGTTTTTTTAAAAAAACAAAACATTCACTGAGTCACTGTAGATAAATGAACACAGTATTGGACATACTACCCCTGATGTCAGCAAATTTTTTCCCTGAGCCAGACATAGTGTAATTGGTTGAATTGATTTGCCATTTCAGATATACAAATGATGCCTTTGTATTTACTGTAGGGGGGGATTTGTGCTGTCATTAAAATGAAGTCATTAGGAAATCAACGCAATATCTTCTTATGACATTTTGGTTTGAAAAAGCTGAATTACTGCTGATGTTGCAGTTAATCTTATTCCACAACTTTTTTTGGTATTTGCTTAATACATATTGCTTAGTTTTTATTTTTGAATTACTTTCTCCCAATTTGGTATGAACACACTGATGAAACAGTCATGACCTCTTCTAACTTAGCTTTATGCTTGTTTCACTGAGTATACAATTAATATATATCTAACGTTGGTAAGACTGCAAATCTTATTAATATTAGCCTGCTTACATGTAGCTTCTTTTATATTTTTCTCCATACAGATTTTATATCTACTTACAAAAGCATGGTTTACAGTTTAATCCAAAGTGAATTGCATGCATGTATAATGTAATTTTAATCATATAAAAGCAATGACTGAAGCGTGAGAATTCCTTTTGTTTTTATGCTTGGTAGGAGAAGATAGCCCTGAAGAAATTACAGAGTACTGTTAGTGGACTAGAAAATTAATTAAAGTAGCTAAGTTTGACTTTCTAGCTTTTCACAGTTTTAGTGGAATGCGGTTCTGTAATGAGTCTCACGTTACCCAAGGATTAGATCCGTAGAAACCCTGTAACCCAATAGGCACCTGCCTGCTCTCCTCTGGCGTCAGGCAGCCTACTCCACTCCACCAAAGAAACATACCTGGCATTCCAGCCGTGTCTCCTCACTTGTTAAGTGGATTGGAGCCTGCCTACCAAAACATCGGGGTATTGTTATGAATGAGAAACCCCCCTTGACAGACAATTCAAGTGTGAAGTTGGTCATGCGATGCCTTATTACCTTCATATGAAGTCCACATGTTGCTTTGGGTCTGAGCCCCCATCACAGTAACTTTACAATGCAGTCTTTTTTTTTTTTTTTTTTTACAGTATTTACAGGGTGGACAGGGTTATCTTTCCGAGTGTCATCAACAAATGTTCAGTGACAGACAAATTGGTGAAGACCTCCCATCCTGTCACATGACAGTGTTTACCTCGTCTTGGAAGAGAGAAGAGGCCAAGGATCAAGCGGAGGTGGTGAAATCCAAACCAAAGTCATCGCAGTCTTGCATCCACAGTGCCAGTGAGATTGGTGAACCTTCTCGTCTTCTATTCCTCGTTCATATTGTATTTTTAATTGTTTTATTTCTGATAATATTTTAATATATAGTATTTTATAAATGAACATTTCCACTATTTTTCAGATGAATTATCCTCAGTTGTAAGTGGAATATGCAAAAATCAGTTCACTTTGTTCATAGATTTAGAGGTACAAGCAACAAGGTTCTCAGATCCCTATTGCTTTTTCAAATTTTTTATGTACTTGCATTTTGTGTCTTTTTTTGGAAATGGAAATTCTACAAAAACACACCAATAAATAATTACAAAGGTCAATTCAGTGTTTTTTGTTTGCTCATTTGTTTGTTGTTTTGTGTGTGTTAATGCGATAAAAACCACTGTTTAAAACCAAGCCGTTAACCATCAGCAATGGAAAAACCAGGAGGCACATGGGGTACTGCCTTAAAATGTTCAGCTCTGCTGCCTGTTACACAGAGTGAAACAAAACCATCCCATTTTAATATGTCAGCCTCATCTTACTGCAATTATCACTGTGAATGGATCCTGTGGAAGATAATTGCATTTTTTTCAATAATTTGGTGTGGGTTGGGTAATTTACTTCATTTTAAGAAATATGCCAATTAGATATTTTAATTGCAGTCTTCATTGTATCATTTAAAAAAAAAAAAAAACAGAATGGCGAAAGAATACTGACAAGATGAGGTCCAAGCATGACCCAGCGAACAATTTGATACATCAGTCCTGCAGATGCAAATATAATAGCAGACCCCTGCTTCTCACAAATAGCATTTTGTGATCTCATTTTATTAAAAATTAAATATCATTAAAGCAGTGTCACCCCTTTGCACATAGTTATTCTCAGTTCTTCACTTTTCCCTAGGAAAAATAAGGTTTTCTATTCCACCTGTAAGAAGAAATGCAAGGAGATTTTTTTTAATTCCAAAAACTACAGAAACAAGTATAAGTTAAAAATAATATAACTGCCTTTCTCCCTGTTTTATGTGGTTTTGGGAAATGTAATAATATAAATAAAAGCATTCAATATCCATTAATGTACACTGTCCATGACTCACATGCTTCCCATTTAACAAGACTCTTAGCATTAATTGTTAATAATAATATTATTAGCCCTGCAATAGGTTGTCTCCCCATTCTGGGTTGTTCCCTGCTTTGTGCCCATAGTTTCCAGAATAGGCTCCAGATCCCCTTGCATATGACAAGTGGGTATAGGGGTGAATAAATGGATGGATGGATGGATGGATGGATGAACAAACAAATAGATGGATGAGTGGAATACTACTCTTTTAACAATACTAATATTGCAGATACTTGATTTGAACGCTATAAAACATTCCTACAGCAATATCATCACAGCTGACATGGCCAAGATCTAGACATTTTGAAATCACAAGATACTTGTATGTTTTGACTTAGATTGTAAGGATTGTAGGCCATACATCCATATCAGGGGAGACTGGTTCCAGCACCTCCCATGGACACCAAAATCCGAAGATGTTCTCTTATATAAAATTGGGTAGTATTTGCAGGTAACCTATGCATATCCTCCCATATATTTAACATCATCTCTATATTACATGTAATATGTAAACCTCATATCTGATTGAAAATTAAGATGTTGTATGAAATAAAAGTTTCAACAAAGTATTTTACGTGTGGAAAATTCAGGTTTTGCTTTGTGGATCTTTCTCAATGTTTTTTTCTTTTCTTGGATGTGGAACTCACGGATATGGAGGGCTGACAGAAAAATGCATATTTTGACATAAAAAACAAACTTCCAGCAAATGAGGTCAATGGATTCTGAAACCTCAACAGAAACAGATGCTGGAGTCAGTCACTGTTTAAATGTCAGTGATCTGAGTCATCTATGACAAAAGATAATGGCATGCATTTGAAAAGTTCACAAGTATATAGAATTTTGGAAACTAATTTCCCAGATATGGTCACTAGTTTAAAGCCTCAGGGCCTTGGTCAATGTAATGTCTGTATCAAGGTAAACATGTTTAACAAAGTGAAAAGTGACAATTGAAGTATACAAAACTATTTCAAGAATTATAACATGAAAACCAATGTAATACTACCAATGCAGTTTAATATGAATAATAAAGTATAAAGGATGTTCTATTGTAATTCCAAAACATGTTGTTTATTAAGGGAATGAAATGAGGTCCACGTATATCCCATATAAGGTATGATTAATGTCTCTTTTGTTTACAGAGCAATACAATTTCTACTTGCAGTTGCCAATGTCAAGCAGCAAGGATACTGCAAGGTCTAGATAATATGTTTCAGGGGGAATCTACAGTCTTTGTCTACACATGGCTGAATGTGACAGAATAGGTCATAGTAAAAATAGATTCATGATAAAAAAAAAAACCTCACAAAAAAGTAACTTCCCAATACACCTGCCCTAAATTGCTCTCACTGAATAAAGTTTAACAGGTGCTGACACTTCACTGCATTCATTTATTTCGACAGATGCTCACCATTTTACCATTTTACAATACCTCCCCAGCACACTGGCCTCTCCTGAAGTGGCCAGAACTAATTAGTCTCCTGAGACAAACAGAGGGAAAAGTTACATATCGTGGAAACCTGCCAGAATTATCCTTGGATTTTTCACAAATGGGAATAGACACATATATGTATCCAGCCATCAGAAGGGCTTTGGCTCAGGATGAATGTAGAGTGAGTTAGTGTCATGATGCATTAGAGGAAATTCAGGATTAATAATAGTGCAAACATTTGGTGGTTTTCAGAGCAAGGCAGTGAACATGATAAATGTTGGCCGTCAGGGAGGTTTTTAGACCGAAACCTTAATTTTAGTTCTTTGTGAACTTATCAGGATCTGTTTTTTTTACATCAGTCTTTGTAATAAACAAAATTGCAAATTAATATGTTAATGTTAATTGAAACTTTGAATATTTGACTTATTATAAAACTCATTTATAAAATAATAAATGAAATAAGGTAAACCGTACACAATATATTAGCTGAACTTATATTGTAATACAGATAGTAATTTTACCCATTCATACCACTGTATACACGTTCAGGTTACGTTTACTTTTGGACAAACTGCAAGTTCTAACCAGAGACTTAAATCTGTAGTCTTTTGTTTCAAGACTACTGCAAAACCTGTTGTCATTTTATTGTATTTGTTTTCAATGCAATTCACTGCATCTATGTTAAGCATATGCTTGTGTACATTCTTGTCATTACTTTTTCTCTACTTTAACACTGGGCTAGGTTGCTGAAACAAAACCTTTTATTTGTATCAACATGGAAAATAATTAAAATATTGTTTGCGGTGTTAAAAGGATCGCCTGTTACAATGACTTCAATTTTAGCAAAGATTAAAAAAAAACTCAAATGGGAAATGGAACATTTTTTTCTATTAAAATATGGTCTTCCACTTAAAATAACAATGATGAGTTCATGCATCACTGTCTTTTGTTTACAAGACCATTTATTATTGCCATTTATAAATGTAAGCAGGCTGTGGGAAAAGTGCAAATATTTATATTATTGTAGTTATATTTCCCAGTAGGGCTCTTGCTTTTTCAGTGCTTGCTGATGACAATAGTAAAAAAATATATCATTTTATGCTTAGATGTGCTTTTGACAAGTAAAATTTTATCTTTGCAACCTGTGCCTGCCTTCTAGCACAGCTAGCTGTGAGATTCCCACAGCTTGGTAACCCACTGGCTGATATAGCGTGGCAGGTTAGAGATGTGTCTCCATGAATCACTTGCCCAGCTGGGGGGATTGTGGGGGTTCCAGAGCAGTCTAATTAATCAGCTGTATCATTATGTTTGTCTTGTAGCTGCCAAGTTGTGTTTAGGAGGGGGGCTTGGTTTTAAGATGGGGGGGGCAGTGTATTTAACCCTGGGCTTTTCTTTAAGCCCATGTTATCTTCATGCATGTTAATCCCTGCAAGACACTGGGGGATAAAACAAAAGCTCCTCTTGAGCCTTTGGGCAAATAAAGTACCTGCAAACCAAACAAACTCACAGAATTGCATCTTCAGTCATTTAATTCCTCATCGGGTCTTTAGCTGCGCTTGGGCAGGTACTCATTGGCTGGTCATTAACAAGGAAATATTTATTGGTCTGGACGTTTTCCACTAACTAGAGATCATGAATGGGACAATAAAATCATCTTGAGGTTGGATCTGCAATATTTAAAGCTCTCACTCCATCAGAAACATAATAAGGTTGCATAGTTATATAAAAAGAATATAGATTTAACTCTTCCGTAAATTTTTTTAGTTACTTAGTTATTTATCATTTTTTTAGTTATTTATCATCTACATGTATATGTACAAATTTACTTCTCTTTCCAAAGTTTATTGCAAAAAAATGTTTTGTTTTATATTGTTTTTAAGGTTGAGTTTTAAAGAACGTTAATGTTGAGGAACTTAGTTCAATAACTACACAAAGATTAATGGATTGACCACAATGTAATCTGTAAATTTGCAATTAATATTCAATATTGCTAATTGTTTTTTTTTGTATTCACATGTCTAGGGCCACAAATGGAATCAGCTATTTACACAGTCGGATTACAAAGTCCAATGCTTACATCTAACATTTGTTGGCTGGAAGTGGTCTGTAATGTCACGTTTTCCCTCTTGTAGTACACTGTAGCTAATTAGGAGGAGAGACCAAAAGCCTGCTGGCTGGAGGCTTGCTTTTCTTCCATCTGTCTTTCCTGGGAAAGGAACTATCTTCTCCTAAGCAGATGATCACAATAAAGGGTCAAGACACTGGTGACACCCTCTTACACAATACAATTACAGGACAACCTATTGCTCAATGTCGCCATATCTTTGGAAAAGTACAGTATCCAAAATGAACTTATATTGTCGCTGTCTTATTATACAACATTTTTGGATTCTGAAATCAGAGGAAATTCATAAATGTCACTACTAATATCAAAGCGTGGGAAAAACCATAATTCTAAAATAAGATGTCAGAAAATAAATAACAAAAATAATTCTAATGAGTATTTTTTGAAAAACACTGATCCTGCATTTTTTTTTCCAACTGGAAATGGGTTTATTTAGTCTCTCCTT
The DNA here is from genome assembly GCA_019775955.2 of Pollimyrus isidori. Classification (NCBI taxonomy): domain Eukaryota; kingdom Metazoa; phylum Chordata; class Actinopteri; order Osteoglossiformes; family Mormyridae; genus Pollimyrus; species Pollimyrus isidori. The sequence goes on along the minus strand of JABFDZ020000118.1, from coordinate 12,016,774 downwards.
CAATGGGATATATTTATTTTTCATTATTTAAAAGCTGGAAGGTCATCATGTCTGGGATTCTGTCTCCAAAATCAAATGATAGGGAAATCTGTGCTCCCCATTCATGACACAAACCTCTGTAGGCCCCCGAACACACATTTAGACTGCCTGCAGCAGCATCAGCGGCATCCTATAATTTACAAACCCAAGGTACTTAATATATAATGCAATATTCTGCTCCGTGCCATTTGTCATCTGAACTGGGGACACAGATTATAGCTCAAGGCACTGCATCTGTCCAGCGAGCCCTCAGGAAGGGGGCTAAAAGCTCCCGCATCTGGGCCTGACAAAACCAGCAGGGCTGCAGTCAGACCTGCTGCGGAGGTCACTGCATTATTCCCTGCGCCTTCCAGCCAGACGGGGACAGACGGGTTGAATAAGCATGTCCGGCCGTCAGCAGATCCCGAGCGGAACCCCAGTGTGGCTAAGCATTTTTGCCAGCAGTTCCCAGTACGAAGGGCCTGCTGTGTGACTAAGTAGAGCATATTGATGTCCTAGGAGATACGGTGCTATTGTTTTGATAAATCATTGTCCAGGTTTATTAATCAGACCCATAAAAGGAGTGTAGTGAATAAGAAATTCCGGCAGTAAGAACCAGGCCAACCCTCTCAGCACAGAGCCGCCCGCCTCCTTCAATTTGTCCCTCGTGCCGCCTTATTTCATTTGGGCCAATTTGTAATGATTTGCTTTTTTAATCAGTCAGGGAAACTGCTGATAATTTACATGTGGGCTTTAATCAGCTGTGGTGTCGTTTTATTTGCATCCATGATGAATCACACTGAGAGACCTTCTTCACTTTATTTGAACATTCCTTTGCAAGCCCTCCCCAGATGGCCTTTAAGCAGGATTAGACAAAGAAAAGTGTTGCGCATGACACTGAAATAATGTCCTGTCGAAAGGTATACTGAATTATGCACGAAATGGACTTAAAATATGCATTATATAGTCTAATTTGAGTAAGTTAATACTAATGTGCAGAAATATGCTTTTTTATAAACAATATTCGTAATTGAAACAATATTTTATAAATAATATTTGGGCTAATTTATGCTACCCCATACATCGAGCAGTATGTATTATGATTTAAATGGCTTAAACCTTTCGACTTCTATCAGATATAATGAGGCAGGACACTGTGAATCCCAGATTTTTAATATCCCAACTTGAATTGCCAAAAATTGACATCCAAATTAAATTACATGCACCAGGCATTCACACAAAAGAACAAGGCACAATGAGAGAGCACAGAAAGGCCTCCATATACTGTACAAGGCTCTATCATTTAAGCCCAACTAGCCCTGGTATACAGTTGGAAGTATGATGTATTTTTTGTCATATACTTACAACGACTTCTATACTGTTATTTACTTGTTTATACTAATGGATAACTTAATAAATGAGATATTCATGGTGTGGCCATTTTTAGCTATGTAGTAATTGTTAATGTACTACATGTACAGCTTACAATATCTGCCTATCAAATCATATCAGGATATATATCCTGGGGCTGCAAATGTTAACATTAAATGTATATACAGCTTTAGTTTATTTACTTAGATACATGCATTTAATACTTTTTATAAACATGGTTTTCCAATAGTATATTTACGTAAATATGGGCCATTCTCCCCTAGATAAATTCCATAAGCCTTCTGCAAACAGAAACAACAGATTGGTTTGACAGACATGTTTGCGTAGTCTGTTTGTAAACGAACAGAGCAAAACCAACAAATGACAGAGATTATACTGGCTGAAGTAAAACAAAATTTTTCTGCATGACGTTAGATCAGCTTTTGTTTCGTACTTGACCTTTTATTTTAATTACTTCTGTGTAGAATTAGCTTCATTTTGTATTTGAAAAACTTTATTTTCTTAATGAAAATTTTGTATCACAGTTAAGGATTGGGCTGTTGTGACTGGTGGGTAATTAGATACTTGGCCTCCAGTTGTTACCCTGGTCCTATGCTGGTGATCTGCGCCCCTCCTCCCTTCTCTCCCTTGTCTTGACAGTTGCACAGAAGACACCTTTCCTGGGGAGTCCAGTGGGATGCCATTGCCCCAGCTCTCCAGCTCTGTTTGTTAGCAGGCCTTGTTGCACTGTTTCCATCTGCCCCACTGCCAGCTAACCCTGGTCTCTCACTCTTGTAGAACAGTCCATCTTTTTGTGTGTGTGGAGGGGGGGTGCTGGTGGTTAAAGTACCTTTTGTGCTCAAGCAGGTGCCACAATATGGGGAATACATTGACACTGTAATAGAAGTTTTGTTTAGTGAATCATTTAATTTAATTTAGTAAAATAGTACACATGTAATTTAGTTCTATCCAAATATGATGTCCGTATTTGTCGGTAAATGCTAAAGGAATGATTAATAAATGTCTGTCAAGTATGTGTTTCACAATGCTGTATTTGCAAATTAATATTAATTAATGTGTTGGTAGCATGCATAAAGAACTTTAAAAGTTAAAGATTTTACCAAATTCAGTTATTTATTTTAAAATGTTATCTATTTTTAGCTTAAATTTTGGATTTTGGGCATACAGAACACTATTACACAGAATTTAGCTTATTCCTTTCTTTGTGGAAAATATTACAAAATACTTCTTAAAAACTACATATGATTTATCTTATTTTTCTACATTTGTACTGTACCAATGTACAGTAGTGTACATGTGAGTAGTGTCTTTTTTTAAATGTGACTTTAGAGGCTAAAATATGGAAAAATTCCATAGTGCAGAGTGCAAAACCGTATTTTGTTGTGCTTTATTTTCTATTTTATTTTTAAAGTAGTCAGCCAGAAGCACCAGCAAAAAAAAAAACGTTATAAATGAGAAAGGAATTATATTGGTAGATTTTCCTTAATGATTAGTTAAAAAATGAAATATACATCAATACAATACAAATAATAGAAACCAAAAAGGGGCACTGAATTATACAGGAAAGGTTAGGGTGTAATTCAATTAGAATGTGCGGAGTGCATTTCTCCTTCACTCACTCTCTCATTCTTTCTCTCCTCCCCCACCAAGGATTCGGAGCACTGCTTTTTTTGTAATAATCCATTTTATGACCCTGAGATTTATGCATGGAAGTAAATAACAATTATGTTAAATGTAAGACTTTATTTATACATATCTACAATTTTCATTTAAAACATCTTTTTTCGCTGACCAAATTAATTTGCAAAGCAAGCATATTTATATAGCTTCATTTGTTGATTGTTATTATAGTAAATTACCTACGCTTGCATACGCATTGCCTTGCACACAGAAAAGCTCATTGTTATTTTGTGCACATTTAGTCTCGTTCCATTGTTGTTCTTGAACTTCACCCTTAAATTTCATCCGTCTTAAATTCTTATATTTATGTTTGTATTTAGGCTAAAATTTCATTTTGGTACTATGGTTAATTATAGTCAAAATAATGTAAGAAATGTAAAAATACATTATGTAAAAATTACATATATAGCATAAGGTTCTAAATAATTGTCAAATATTGGTCTGTTTCTTATTTGAAGAAAAAAAAATCTGAAAACTGCGTTTATACTTTTCCCCGCTTTTAGTGAAATCCATCCAGCACTCTGAAATTTGGGTTTGTCCAACACATTTGCTTAATTTTGAGAAAGTTCACTTTTGTACACAAGTTGTACATTTCTGATTATGTGTCAAGGTAATTGTCCGGTTTCTGTCAAGCTGTAAAGCAATTGGGGAATATGTGGGACCAAAGCAAAAAAATAACAAAACACTTTATTCTTCTTCTAGTCTTCTAACAGGTGGCTGTATTGGCCCTCAGCTGGTACCATGCAGGACTGACACTGACCTTCCCTGCAAGGAGTTCTGATCCCGCTACACCTCCCACTGCACATCCCCCTTTTGGCAAGACCGAATGAGGGGAGGGGCGAAATGTTACTGTACTTGGCATGGTGGAAACAATTTGTGGATGAATAATTTCTTTCAGTCCCTTGAGGGACACGAGGCTCTTTGGTCTGAATTAACATAAAGGAACAGTGACAACAGCAGCCTGAAAGGCCTAGCTGGTGGGAGGATTAAGTATATCATTGAATGGAATTATGTTGTAAATGATGGGGAGGGGTTGGACCTTCTGTGTCGTGGTCCCATCTGGTCCTCTAAAGAATACCTTGCTGTAATTACCCCCAGATGGCTCTGAGCTGCGTGCAGTCCGTCCAGCCAGGTGCTGGCGAGTCCTGCTGGGCCCCCAACTACCATCCAGAGTGAGTCCGGGCCGCCACATCCAGGGTTCCAAGCAAATAAAGGCTAAACTTGAATGCATTGGCTTATCTGCCAGTAGATTCTCATCTGTAGGAACACTTATTATGTTCATTTATTTATTTAATTAATGAATATAAAAAGGACAGAAAATATTATTATAATAAACGGTACACGTTCGCAAGAATGTTTAGGAACAAAATATTTTATTCACAAAAACAGTTATCTAAATGAGTTGTCAATTACAAAAATAGTTTTTTTATCAATAATAAATACAAAATCTTAAATTATTACTAAAAAACCAAGAGGAATTCAGTATAATAAACATAATGAATGCATGCTTTAAAAGTAGTACACTAAGTTTGAACAACATTATTATTTTCAGATTTTTAGCCATTTTTTCATTTGCAAATGTAGGCTGGAAATAGCAGCCCTGCTCAAATCATGCGAACGTGAAAATACAAGAGATCACAATGGCTTCCATATAACGTACTATTTTTAAGTAAAGTAACTGTTATAAATAAGTACCGTACTTCTATAAAGTAACAGTTGTTTTTTCTCTTCAAATGAATGTAGTTCATACACTAAGTGATTTCTTTAGCTGTTCTGACACTTACTTTATTCTCTAATGCAGGTCCTCGAACTCCTTCTTGCAGCTGTGTTTCGGGCATTGAGCCAATCATAATATTTTTGTTTTACAGTTACTATGCTTCTGATAGTGCTCCCTACAATTTTAAATGTTCTCCTGAGAGTTACAGCAGTAAGAAGTAGGTGAGTAAAAATATGGGAATATAATTCAAAGTTAATCTGGCAAGAACCTGTTCGGTTTAAAAGTGTTGGCAGATAAGGCCAACCAACTACTAACAGGAGGAATAGTCTGCTTCTTACTGACGGAAGAGGACGACCTGCAGGTTCCTGATAGGTCTGAAGGAGACATTAATGCAGTGACAAACTGGAGTGCTCTGGCCAACCTAAGTCCTCCCACCAAATAACTCACATTGTTCTGAAGCTTCCAGTCACAATAAAGGTGCTCCAGAGAGTGACATTTATTAGCTGAGCCTCTAATGAGCCTGTGGACTGTACGGTAGACTAAACATACACTGATCAATTTATTTATTTATTTATTTATTCAGAAAATGACCTACGGGGATTTTCAAGCCACCAACCCAAATTAAATGTATGCTTTTTGGAAAATGCATCTTTATTTCTGCATTCTGAACATGTATCGCTGGAGTGCCATCTAGTGACTATATAATCTATATTAATTAATGGATTCCTCTCCAGAGGGGCAATTTCTTCCTTACATCCCCTATTTAAATTAAGTACATTGTTTCTTGTGATTGCGACCATAATTCCTGCAATGTGTCATATTTTATATATTAAAGAAAAGTTAACTATACAGAATTCTTTATATTTTCCAAAAAAAGTCTCTGCAGTAAAAACTTTTGGTTTTAATGTTGAGTGTTAATCGGTGCAATTCCTCCTTACTTCTGTAAATGCTCTTGACCGTATATAGTGGGGCAATTCACTGCTCACTGTGCAATTTACTGTTCATATTTCACTTCACATGTGGTGGTCATGTGTAATCAAGTTTCATCAATATTATTTTCATTTACAGTGAAGATATAGGGGCCTCTCAGCACATGCCGATTTTTAATCAAGAACAATTATATTTGGTTGAAGTTTGCCTTTACTTTCTTATGCATAATACATTTCATGTGTAGTATTCCAACCATGAATTAACCCAGAATTTTAATTTTGAGAAAAAGGTTTCTTCATGTCTACAGATACATATATATATATATATATATATAAAAGCTCAATCAATGAGTAAATGACCCCACCCCTCACCACGTTGTGTGCGAGAGACCCCAGCCAATTCAATTTGCTCCAGGACCGAGCGGCAGGACTTGCCTGTGTCGGCTGAGCCAGGTCACACACGGCGCACCATGACTCCCACCACGCTGGGAGCACTATTGATTCTTTATTAAGGCAGTAAGTAGTCCACAGCCAGCCCTGTGAGGCTCTCTTATCCAGTCATCTTTGAGTGAAAGGTGGTATTTAAGTGTTGTGACAAAGGGCAGGGCAGGCAAAAAAGCCACCAGACCCTCCTGTTATCTTCTGCTTGGGAAAATTTCACATCGTTTTCAATATCCACATATTTTTCTTAAATAAAACACACATAATATATAAAAGTATTTTATACACACACATACATACACACATGTAAATTTCTGACAACGTATTACACTATATAATTATATATATTTTAATAATAAGATACATTATGTGGTATACTGAAAATTTAAAGGCTTTATTTTGAGCAATAAGCATTGACAGTTCTCAGTAATTCTTTGAACCTCGACAAATCTAACAACATTATTTAGACTTTGTATATAATTTGTATTATACGACTCAACACCATTGATTGTATATGCTCACACAGTTCAGTTTTGCAGCATCATATATTTTGTTTTTCGCAACAATTTGCACTATTATATGCAGGAAAGAGGAAATGCGCTGACAACATCCAGGCCAGGGAGGTGGGAAAGGAATCCTGGCAGTTTGCGGTGGCAAGGTAAAGGAGGAACTATCCCTGTGGTGTCTGACACATGCCAGCTCAGACACCATCAAAGTGTCCCCAGTGAGACACACCAGCAATTACAGGACACTACACATTTTTCAGAAGCTGTGCAATAATGACTACAAATTTAGCCCATCAAGGGGAGACAATTCCTGAGGATAATAGGGCTCTTCAAGTGTCCTGTAGGAAATACATTAGAAATTTTAATAATAGACAAAGTTGCATTTTACACAACCATCTTGTTTTTTTGACTGTATTTTCTATGGTGGTGTTCCTAAAATGTGATTCAATGTTTTATAACAAATGGATCGAGAAATATATACTGAAGACTTTACAGCTAACTTGATACTAAATATCAAATCACATCAGACAAGAAGTATATCTACCTCAAAAACAAATGCATTTTTTATTTAAAAGTAATGCATAAACTTTCCTTTCAGTATGTCTAAGTATGAAAGCTAGCTGAACAGATTTGGGTTGCAATTAATTTTAGGTGAAGTTATATTAATTCTGCACTCTTTTCAACAAAAATGTTTACCAAAACACATTAATAATTTAGATACCACAACAAACATACGTGAAGCATTTAACATAAGAACATCTAAGACAGCAGTGTGTGATACAAAAAAAAAAAGTGTACAAACATGTACATATATGTGTGTCACTGAAAGGTTGGTGCTTATGCAGTTTTAATGAGTATAAATACCGAGCAAATTGATTTGCAGTCTTTTAAAAACATCTCAACATATTTGAGCAATAACAACAGAATTATTTTTGAGAAAAAAAGAATAATATTCATAAATGTTGCAGTATTTTGTCAGAGCCATCGTAAAACTGATAGTACCTTTTACTTTGTAAAGAGAAGGGTTATATCAGTAGCATGTTTTATATAATTAATGTGGGGACTACTATTCCAAAGTGAAAATCAAAAGAATACCCGATATTTGCAAAAGACATAAGAGTCCTCTAAATTCATTCTTTTTTTTAAAGGGGGGTGGGGGGCATTCGACTGGACTGGCTAGGAGTTCATGAGATACATCAGTATCTAGCCTTTACAGCCCAGTGCTCTTATTGATTATCTGCAATATAATAACAGATGTACAGTTGTGCCAATTAGGTACATTTAGTCCTTCTTCACCTTACTCAGTGGCCTCCACACTGTTACTTTCCCATAACAAAATACACACAAAGGAATTGCAGCCATAGGAAAGGACCAGTGAATGAAATGAGAAAAAAAAACCTGCATCCATGAATTAAGTTTTATTAACATAATTTGGGGAAAAAAAATAGTAAAGCATTTTAACGCAACTTCATCTGCATGAGACTTGGTCAAATGAAAAAACTGAAATCATCAGAATGACTTGGTGTTCTCATTTTGAGACTCATCAATGTCTTTTGCTTAACCAGATAATCCCTTGACTTTAAGGGAAATAAGTCAGTGTTCTTTAACACCACATCAAAGACACTATATTCTTCCCATCGTCTTATCTGTTTATGTTCCTCACTGAAAAATATACAATAGTTTCATTGCTATATTCGCCTCATTCACAAACAACCGACAACCGGAGCTGATGCCAGATTCAAACTTATCTGCATGACATCCCTATAAATATGCATGAAGATGCAGGAGGAAAAACTCCAGCGCATGCACAGACATCACAAGAGTGCATAAGCAGCAGGGGAATTCACAATTGTTCCCATGTCTAAAAAGACAATTTAATCTTTGATCTTAAATTTCATGGCAACAGATAGAGTGGGGGTGAGGGTGAAAAGAAGAGGGAGCAGAGAAAAATACCCCATCCATCGGGCCTTTGTATTGACTCCAGGGTGTTGAAAAGGTCTTCGGTCATGCCCTTAGCAAAGCATACTAATTTGCTCGATCAAGTCTGTCAGAATATCGACTGCGGGAAACAGCAGCGGCTGCCTTTGTGTTTCCAATAGCAGGGAGCCTTTCTGTGAAACAGGATTACCAAGGGTCACACAGACAGCGATGGGAGGCCTGGCCGGGCGTTTTCCATCGACTAAGGTGGCAGGATAGGAATGGGGATCGCGATTGAGACGTAAGAAGGCATCAGGTAATGGTGGAGGCCAAGTCACATGCAAAGGTTTTGCACGCTTCTGTTATGACAGCACTTTTCGATTAATTTAGTCTTATATTATGAACCTTCTGAAACAAGACAGAATAGAAAAAAACAAGGATTTTTAAAACCATATAGAAAAAATATATTGTGAAACATACTTATTTGCAACATTTAATGCCAGACATCAAGAAAGCACTGAAACATCACAATTATAAGATTTAATCTTACGAAATAATTATGCTGGTTTAATAATGTCCTTAAAATATAAACACCCAGAGTTGGGCAAACAGGGAAACTTGCCCAGTCTAAATATGTTATTGAATATTACAATAGATAAATTATAAAAAAAAAAAAAAATTGATTGCATGAAGCCAAATTTAATCTGAATACATCATTTTGCCTAAATATTCAGGTTGAAACATTACATGTATTTGTCATGTAGCGCTCGGTACATCATTTTTAGTTCAATATTCACAATCGTATGACATGAGCAGTCCATAGTAGATGTTCAACACAGAACACATTATGATATTTATGGATGTGAGTTGGTTACAGCTAATTATAGTTGTAGTCAGTCATAATTGTCGGTTTGGGAACATTTTAGTTTCCCAGTTGAGTACCCCACCGCTGGAGAAAGAACAGCTGATAAGACCCGTCGTCCCTGTTACACCGAACTTGGATATGATGCTGAAAACACAAGCAATGCTAACTCATTTGAGATGACATCATCAGAGTGTGTGTATCACCTGAGCAGAAACAGCCTGTGAAAGTTACCCCCCTCCCCCATAGCATCTAAGGTGGTTCTGTAAGGAAATTCAGACTAAGCCAAAAAACTACAGCTGTGGGGGTGTTTATAACTTCAGATATGTGGCCATCCTCAATAGCAGAGAATGTGTATTTTAGCTTTAGATTCTTATGATATTATATTTTTGTTTATAAAAGTTATATTATGTAATTGTTTTTACAATGTGCAAATAAGCGTGTCTTTGGTGGTGTTGTTCAGACACGTCGACTAATGCTTTGCCTTTGGATTGCAACTGTTCCTAATTGCGTTTGCAGTTTCAATAAGAAATCATTTCAAAATAAATTGGGTTTTCCCTGCTGTACCAAAACAGCACCAAACCATAAATCCAAAACCGAGTTTGGTACCGAACCATCAGTTGTGGGTACTATTACACCCTTATTAAATATTAATTTCAAACACAATCTTGAACATGTGATCACATAGCCTACGCTAACGTAACCTGCATAACCACGCTACCGTTTGGTACTAGCTAGTCCAAAAATATAAGTAGGTCACATTGTGGACTGTGAGTGGTATATGAGCTATTATTCTTTGTTTTAGTTGCATCTGTATTACAATGACTAAGCATCTACAAGCACTATGCTTGGACAGTATCTATTTTCATCCAATCATACCTTCTGGTCATTTCACCCTGGTATGTAGTATATGACGGTATTTTTCCATCCATTTTCTGAAGCTGCTGATCTTCATCAGGGTCACAGGGGGTCCAGAGCTTATCCCAGAGGCTACAGGCGCAAGGCAGAAGGTATTTAAAAAAAAAGAAAAAACATGTAATCATGTAGGCTACTGTGAACTGCGGAATCAAAGTCAGCCTGAACAGGCTTATCAGTGTTGAAGCGTTAAAGCTCTTACCCTTCATGTATTGACACCGTCGCTGTTCGAGCTGCAGCCACATGGGCACCAGGTTTCACATGTGCTACACGTGCTCCAGCAGTTAGCAGTCCATTTTGATTTTTACTCAAGTGAGGTTCCAGTCCCCACTAACACTGTGCACTACAGTACGTCCCCTCTATTAAGCACCCGCCCCTTTATTAGTTCAATAGATAGAAGAGCGCCCGTACGACAGTAGTAAAAATCATACCTTTGGGATTTCTAAATACCTGGGTATACAGTAACACTGCCATACCATCCAAGCATAACAGGGACAATGACTTCCATTATTTGATTTATGTTGGCATCATCTGGGGCCCCAAATAAGTTGAGTCACCCTGGATAACGCCCATCCGCAGAGACTAAACATGCCACTCTGATAGACTTTGATATCTCATTTATACCAAAGTTGGTCATTCAAAAATATGTCCTCAAGTTAAGATTTCAGTTATAAAAGCGGACTTTATTCATATGACATCCCTTGACTCATGTTAAATGTTGCCATTTAAAAATGTTTCCAGGTCACATTTTATTAAAAGTCCACCACGCAAAATTAGATGACTATGAATGCAGACCCACCAAAATGGGGTAACATTCAGAAGGGAAAATATACCTTCCTCAATCACTGAATTAATGAATGTATAAGCCCTGCAGATGTAAATAACTGCAATAGTTATGTTTATAAACATAAAATAAGTGTATCAATTATATTGGTTGGTAATAATTGTTCAATATAACTATTTTTTTAGGTGATTATACAAATACATTTTAAGAATATATTAAATAAACTGGAGAGTTGGTGTATTATAACTTTTTCCTGAAAATTCAAAAGAACGATTGCATAACATTTTTGGTACAAAACAGCTGAGTATAGAAGATAATATCCAAGATAATTATTTGCTTCTTCATTCATTTTTGAATTTTCCTAATAAAATTCTATGACACTTAAAAATTAAGTTGCATGACAATTAAGAATATAGCTGTGAGTCTGTTGATATGTAGAAATAATGAACTGTTATGCTACATGGCTTTCTACCAACAAAACACCTCTCTTTTGGGCAATGTGCATTTTTTCTGGTATGATCCTGGCCATTCTTGTCCTGTCCTGTTGCGCTGTTATTGCTGTTGCCTTTTGAACTTCCCAACAGACAAACTGGAACAAAAGAGAGCTTCACCAATCACAGTTAATCTTCGTACAGTACAGCCCTCCCTGTATTGCCCATTCTTTCTGAAGATCACAGAAAACACTGGACACACATTAACAGAAGATCATGACCCAGTGAATGGACTTTTTATCCAGCACAACAAATATCCTGTTCTAGTCTATACCTGATTGTATGTTCTTTTATGCTTATGAGGTCAGATGCTCTTACCTCTATAGGAGGGACATCTGCCAATGCTTCCTGGCTGAGACAAACCACAGGAAACCTTTTAACCTGTCCACAAACATATTTTGCTTTCACCCCTTCAGCTCGTTTTGTTCATTTTATTTACAAGGCAGGTGTTTCATAATCATTGGACAATGCAATATGGTAAAATCCTTGAGTAGTAAAAAACAGAACAACTAGACAGCCTAGTCATATGAATAATTTATTGTGTTTATCCTCAATAGAACCATCTGGTGACTGGAACAAAAATTAACGTTTTGTAGAACTGAAGTGTTTTTTTCTAGATAATTGTTCTTTCAGGAGAACTGGACTGGTCCTCCTGGACTATAGTTACTGTGTATAGTATAGTTTGTTGTGCGGTTTTAGCTTCTGTGATATTATTTGGGCTTCAAGCTGGTCCATAAATCAGAGGTACTACCAAATTAGAAGATTCAACCTTTGAAGAGAGAAAAGAGACTTCCAACATCTCTGAAGTACAATACGTCACATGATAGGGCTTCACTGTGGAACTGAGTGACAGAAAAGTTTGGTAGAATTATTCTGCAGATGATTGCCCCAGGGATCAATTAAGCATGACTTTCTTTCTCTTAAGAAGTCATTTGGATGTAGTTTATGCTTCATGCTAAATAAGTCATTCATGGTTTAAGTATTTTTCAACTATATAAATGTTACATTATACTTTGAATACTTTGATGTAAGATTCCCTTGTTTGGATAAATACATTTCTGCATATTAGTGGAACAAAAGGGGAATGGGTTTATTATAACCCGCGGCAAATAGTTGAAAGGACTTGAATTTCCATATAACCAAATAGAAGTGTTAGGCAGCCTTGGGAAAATACACAGCCCTTTCTCAAATATACTATGTTTGACTCCTTAGGAGGAAAATGAGTATGAAAGTAATGGACAGTACAAGAGAGTTTTTTTCTACTAAAGAAATATATGTGCATTTCCTTATTCCATGTTATTTAATAAGAAAACTACACAGAAAAAGTAAGAAAATGATGTATAATAAATAATAATAATAACTTCCATTTATATAGTGCATGTCACAATCCCAAGGATGCTTTACACACATTTTTTCTTTTATAGAAAGAAGAGAAGTCTGTGAATGCTCAAAGATGCTGTTAGTTGTAATTTGAAGAACACTCCCCTGTGTTAGGAGCAAGATCGTCATCATTACCATTGTCATCATCATTATTACTGTTTCCATCCATCCATTTTCCAAACCGCTTATCCTTACTGGGTCGCGGGGGGTCCAGAGCCTATCCCGGAAGCAACGGGCACGAGGCAGTATTATTGTTTTATTACTATTAATAATATTCACCACTAAATATGTTCTCTTCAAAAACAGCATTCTTCAGAGGTGAAAAGTTTACTTATATTCCACTCAGGCCTTACTATAAGTAAATGTTGTACAACCACATATAATTAACACACAGTTCATTATTGCAGATGATTAGGAGCTTTTTAAATCACCGCTTGTTCATTGAGTTCCCTGAAAATGACAACTTTGTGAAAACTTGTGATGGTAGCAAAACAAACTGAGGAAATATATGATATACTGTATGACCTGAAAATATATTGATGTTACTGTGTATTTATAACCATAACTGTGTGGGTGAATTGAGGATTATTTGACTCTAAATTGAATGTAGATACCATACCTATGCCGGAACTGTCACAAATGTTTAATTTCTCATCAAAATATACTGAAAAGCATGATAATATATTTTATCCCTAAACTTTTTTTCCCTAGCATTTATATTTAAAGTTACCCCTAAATTTATATTAAAATCTAAAGTTCAGATTTGAATAAGTTACACCGATAATTGAAATAAAAAACATTTTTAAATTAAATTATATCCTCCTTAAATTAGACCCAAGGAAAAAAGTGTTCTTCAGTCTTAGGTTAATTATGGTTTTCTATGTCTTTGGAGGAAATAAGACATCTTTTTCAATTTATTTTTATTTTTAATTTCACATTTCGCATGTCCTCTTTAGTGTACAACTGGAATAAATATGTTTCCTTACATCGGGGGAAAAAGTATATGCAGAAACAAAATGGCCACTACAATGGACATAAATGAATGGGCGGCGTCTCAGGAGGACATATGAGTTTCTTGAATTTTCATTCTTCCCGAGGAGGACATCAACTGTGATTCTAAGGTTATGACTCTATTGCTGTGGACTCAAAGTGATTACAACAGTTACAAAAGAAAATTTCAAGCTAATATAGTTACTGTAGCACCTTCCTTTTTGTTTGCTGCATTTCTCAATGGATATTAATAATTCCCTTAAAAAATAGTGCTCATTATTGATTTCTATGTAATAATTTGGACCCAGAGAGCTGTCTAGTGGTTGATTGATCTAAGCAGGATGCTGTGGTCTTTCTGACCACAACAACCGTTCCTTGTACTAATAACTTTCGGACCAATACAGTCATGACGTTTCCCTTCTGCCACAAGCAAGGATCTGCAGTGAAATGTGGCCGAGACATAGTTTATGTGCTTCCCATAATGTTTCTTCTAATGGCAAATTATCCCGTTTCTATTTCCTGAAGGGAAGACCTTGCAAATTGATGCATCTGTCCTCTGAGGTTTTCTCAGAAGCATTATGGCATTTTTAAATATTAATATGAGAGTACATTTAGCTGAGAGCAGCTTGAAGGGTATTCCCCTGTGACTTTGATACAGGCCACCGGAGACCGCCTACCTCTCTTAGCGCCAGTGATTTGCTCTAAATGTAACATTAAGAGATATGCTTTTTTAGAACAAAGGACACAGGCTCTCTGCAACCCGCCCCCTCCCCCTTTAGTTTTGGGTTCTAATGAAATGTTTACGGCTCTCTCGTAGCTAATGGAAGCCCATCGTCTGTAGCTCTGACAGCCAGCTGAGCGCCTGGACCTGACCTCAGCAGCACTGCTTCTCTACACTGATTAACACAGACTGCATGTCACATCTCGTTATAACACAAGGCAGGTGGCACTTTCCGGGGACATTCAAGAAGAATACACTGTTTTCTGCAGGAAATCAAAGATTCTTGAAAATGAAAGTTCTTTGTAAACATTGTGCTAAGATTCTTTCATTATTTTGGTGGTTTTATTTTTCACACATAGGCTGTATCAATGTAGAGCTTTTTGAAAGCCTCTCTTGTTGGTATCATATTTAATGGCAGGGTTACTCTTTTATATGACTTCATGATATTACTCTCTTATTTTTCTGTTTGGTTACTTTTAAACACTGATGCAAGGCAAAACCTGTTGAAAACATGTGGCTATATTTTACAATGTGTTCGGGGAAAAAAGTACATTTGAATCCTACTCTGAGAAAAGAGGGCATTAAATAAATATACAAAGTGGGAACAAGCTATTATAGAAATGAGAGATAGTGTTGTCAGATTCAGCACTTGTTTACATGTGGTACTTCAGGGTCATTAGTTGCCATCAAGGTCACAAAATATATATGTCCAGGGCCACACTGGGGGACCCATGTGACAGTTGTTATAGTTACCCTAAAATAAATGAGCCCCATTGTCACAAACCTCGAAGGAAAATGTATAAATATTGATTAGGAAACTTAGATAATACACTGAACAACTAACCTCTTCTCACCCTTTTAGTGAGGCAGTCATAAATACATGTTCACTACTACTCCATGACATAATTAATGCATAATTCATAGAAAATCATGTTAATTATCATTCTTATTTAGCAATGTTATGACAATACTAAGAGATGTGGTACATTGTGCACGCACACATAATGACCATTTTACCAGCATGCCAGTTTTGTATTTATGCCTGGACCTAAAATTATTTTTAATTACCATTTAAGAATTCCCTTAGTGTTTAAATTGAAATATTGCTCAGACCATTTCTGGCAGGCAAATAAATAAATCAATAAGTTAAACTGGAAAATGTTCTAAAAGTGTCTAAACTTGTAATGCTTTCAGGCTACAGCATTCTCAACGCAAACAGTTAAAATATTTACATGGAAATTGCAAAATAATTTATATATATATATATAGCAATGTATTCTCAAATTAGATTTATTTTAATCAATTCTTAGCCATAAAGCCCTTTCAAACTCAAACCTTTAAATCTCTTTAAATAATCTTTATACAATTTTGTAAGTTTCAGCCTTGTCTTCCAATTCAGAGTCATGTTTTGACCTGACATTTGTACTGAATCTAAGATTATTTGACAAGAATTGTTTACCCAAAGTAATTTTTGCATATCATTGCACTAATTTCCCTTTATTTACAAGTTGGTGCACATTTAAATTAATTGCTCAGACTTTCTTCAGATTACATGGCCGTGGACAAGATTTCAGTCATTCTTCTATTACTACCAAAAATCTTACAATCATCACGATGCCATCAAATTGTATAACTCCAGAAAAAATGGCTTGATCACCTTTGGGATGCTGTACAGTGGATTTGGAATCTGGTGATTCGGTCGGCCCTAGTACTGTATATGGATTCATGCTCATCAAAATAATCAGTAACCAATCGTGCTTGGTAGATAAGGGTGCTGTTACCCTGAAAAAAAAACAGTTTTATCATTTTGTGACAGAAATGTTTTATCCTAAGATGAACATGATCGCTTAGTATTTTTAAGCAATGCTTTGTGACCCATTGCCTGTGTGTCACATCATTGTACTCACAAAAAGCATAAAGAGGTGTAATGAGTGGTTTATGTACTGTATCCAGATCATAGTATCAATATTACCCAGAGTGCACTGTGCCTCATGAAACATTATCTTCACACATTGGACTGGTTCAGTTTCCTTTTTGTTTTAAATCTCAAACTCATGCACAAACATCAAAGTAAAGAAGTATACATTTCCACCAGCAGTTACACCAGGAAGGTGACTTTGATCTTATTATGCATTTCATACTTTGTATTCCATCCATCCATCCCTTTTCCATAACTATTTATCCAAGATGACAGTGACCCTGCCGCCTGTCCCAGGGGGCATGGAATCCCTTCGTAGGATCCCAGCAATTTGTGCCCTATACTTACTCAGGTAATTCCTTAGTTTTCGCAGGCAGATATTCATATCCACGAGTGGACATATTTCAATATTACATGAGAACATAATAAATTGTTGTTGAATGACCAGTCTCTCTCATTTAACATTTTAATGGACTTCACAATAAAAGAAATAATTTTCTAAAAGAAACTGGCACAAGAAAACCCTCCTACTCTTTATCAAAATAGCCATTGTTTTGTATGCGGGATTATCTTTAACATGATATCCTAAAGCCAGTTATTCTCCTGCCAAGTCCTGTAAGGATTCATACTCCGCCTGTTTGTTTGGCCAGTTGGTGTCTCTCGCCATCCTATTTCATGTTCCCCTAGTTTTACATGCTTCACAAGTCCTAGTGTGTTCCCCTCCTTCCCAGGGCACTGTGTGGCTGCATGGGCTGAGTTTACAGCTGTGAAACAGACTCCCCTGCCATCATAGGTTTAATGCAGGCCAGGGGCCAGCTCCAACTTCATTAAATGTTTTTTTTTCACCTCAGTTTTTTTATATTTCGGTTTAGGTGTTTGTTTTGTGTGTCTGGTTCTGGTTTACCCTACCTGTCTGTAGTTCAGTTATGTTCTGTTTGGCCATAGTCCCAGTATCTCCTACTTTGACGCTGTAGCATTGTTAATTACCCTCATTTTTGCCCTGTTTTCCTAATCTTCCGTGTTGGGTTAATTGGTTATGGCTCGCACCTGTCCCATTTCTAGCCCTCGTCCCTTGTGTATTTCGGTACTTGCCCTTTTTCTGTTCCCCATTTGGTCATTGTGCTTGTTCTTGTGCTACTCTGTTTGCGCTAGTTTGGATGTGTGTGTTGCTTTGTGCTCCTTGCTTTCATTAGACCCACGAATATTTTGGAATAGTTTGCCAGCTTTTGTTCGGGATGCCGAATCGGTCTCAGTCTTTAAATCTCGTCTGAAGACCTGTTACTTTAGTTTAGCTTACAAAACCTAACACAAAGTAACTATGGCCGCTGGTGTTGCTGTACATGCCATGTCTTGCC
>JABFDZ020000118.1:11964481-11982552 GCA_019775955.2 Pollimyrus isidori | reverse complement strand
CAAAGTGTCGGATGGAGTGGTGTAAGGCTCACCGCCACTGGGCTCTGGGGCAGTGGAAATGTGTTCTGTGGAGTGACCAATCAGGCTTCTCTGTCTGGCAATCTAATGGACGAGTCTGGGTTTAGTGGATACTCTTCTAGAGTCCATGGGAAAAAACTGAATTGTCATTTGACCCATGTGAGGTTTCTTTCTTGCTGAAAGTTCTTTCTTCATGACTGTTAATGTTTAAATCCACAGTGTGCACATTGTCAAATGGCTAGTTGGAAGAAAACAAGGGCAAAGTTCTTCCATGGGCCGCCAGATCTCCACTGCTGAACCTCATAAAAACACTTGGAGGATACCTAGGACTCCCTGGAGTGGCACTTACTGCAGCCATTACGACTTCCATCACACTGGCATTTGCTGGCAGATTTCCAGAATTGAGCCGGTTTACATAAGGGCAAACACCAATGCTCTTTTGAGTGTACATCACCACATCGTAGCCAAAAGCTTAGTGAACAATATTTAAGTTACATTTTCATTTTTGCAATCTATGTGTATCTGTATTCATTAGCACAGAGAGGGGAAATATGACTTATTAGGCAAATTCTCAGTTAAGAGAGATCAAGCCATGTTTCGCCTTCAGCTGTGTATCTACTGCAATACAGTAGATGCAGTTGAGGATAGTAATGGGTTTTTAAATGAGAAGATGTCTTGTTAGACAAAGAGGTACTAATAGAGTTTATAACGTGCTGCTACATTTTTAAATACATATTATTAGAAGTATGTTTAACTAAACCAGTTCTTAATGTTCAAAATATCATTATATCACTATATTGTACCCTAAAATAATTAATATCCTGTTCTTGTTAATAAATTAATTTTACAAATATAGCAATATGATGTAGAAACATCCTTCTTTAATCACCAAATAAATTGATATTTCCTTCAGTCATACATGGCATTTTAAGTGAAAGCTTTTATAAAAACTGTCATGTTGATGAACCTCTAAAAAAAGTGTTTGTCAAACTCATAACTTCTTTTAATTTTGTCACATTTGACATCTTTGTGTAATGATAAAGGTTAAAATGTAGAAAATTACTTGAATTTGTACTTCTGGATAGTCACTCATTTTTGTATCTTTTAGAAGAAGTGAGTGATGACAACAAAGGTGCTGTTTTAGTTTTAGGCCCTGAACTGGTGGTTTCTATGGGGATTATCTGTCTCACTCTTATATTTGTACGATGAAATTGTCAGTATGGAGTGCTTTGTTTATTACTTAAGACTTCTCTCTTCAAGAGATAATGCATATGTTCTTCTCTACACAAATTTCTTTTATCTTTTTTTGCCACTATTATACTCACTAAGACACCGTTTTATCACCTAAAACTTTTCCTTAAATGGATGTTGAGAGGAGGAATGGAATCGTAGTAGCCTTGAGAATGAATGCATGTTTTTTCTTTCAAAAGTCACACCAAAAAAGACATCCATAGCAGGACAATTAGCATCAGCGAACATATTACAACAACATTTACATTAAACTATTACACGTAGTGCCATCTTGATGCTAAAATGTTATTTATTTTAACTGGACTTTTTTTTTTTTATTCCCACGGTACTCCATTCTAGTCCACATGTCCATGCTAACCAATACCTTTACAAACCAGCAGATCATAAGTCTTTGCTTCTGTTTGTTCTGCTATTGACCCATTGCACTGATTTTACAGATAGAGATGCTGAATTCACACAACACTCCCTAACACACTGAAAATGGCCCCAAAATCGGCTTGCTGGGTTTTCGAAAAGCATGTTGACAGCCATTTTCAAATGTACTTGGGTGACTGAAAACAAAACAGGTCTTGACCCTGGATCAGATTCCAGAGAGGTGGTGGGTGAGGGCAAGGGGGATGTTTTAGTTCCTCAGAGATCCCATGGTTGCTCTCTGCACTCTCCTTAAGGAACTGAGCTCCTTTGTCCAGGGACTTTCTACATGCCTTCATACCAGGAGAGAATCTAAGGACTCGTTGCTACATGTCCTCAGGTGAGTATGGTCTGCACTGAAAACTGGATTCCACCTCTAGGTTGAGATCCTACTGAATCTGAGTACAGATTAATGGACTACGATATATGCGCAAAACTACACAATATATGATTTGTTAACATTATAATTTTAGAAAAAACAATGGCTTTTCAATTTAAAGACATGCTCCTCTGCACTGTCTCTCTTTCACCACTAAGGAAATGATGAATAAACCTAGGAGCCCCTCCAGATAACTGATTCATGGCTGTAGCATTGCTAATTTATTAACAGATCTCTTCATGTGTTACTTCATATATCGGCATAAGCAGAGATTAGGCTATAACCGAAAAAACTGATGTTTTACTCATAGCCTACACTACTGGTGCCAAACCCAGTGAAAGTCTAGCTGAAACCAGCAGAAAACTAGTTTTAGGACAGTTAAATTGTGCTGTAGTGTTTGCCATAAGATTTATAGAGACAGGTTCAAGTACACTATTAGCTGTAGTAATTGCAAATATTTTATATGACAATGACAACATTGGAGGACATTACACGACTACTCGGCTATTTATATAATTTTCAGGATTCAGTTAGGCCTATTAGCCTGCTTGGTTTTCCCATTCCAAACTGTTTCTGACAACAGTGACTCTACTTCCAGTGATTCAAATGTATAGAGTACAGTATATGAAGCAAAATTAACACTCAAGACAAACTGTTTAATCATTTGTTCGGTAATGTTTAAAAATACCTCAGTCCAATTTTTACTACCGTAAAAATATTTGAAGTAAGCGTGCAATGAAAATGTATATTATTCATATTCTATCACTATTAAGTTTAAAAGTCTCGGCAAATCATAGCAACACGTTAAAATAACTGCAAATTATTTAAGTTCGCCTTCTAAAGATAAACTAATCTAATCTGTTTTATGGAAAAGACAATGAAAAAAACGACAGTAAATCTGAGATAACGACCTTGTTACAACTAAAAATGTCTGCTTACAGCTTTCATTTTCACATTATTTAAAATTACACACACAGGTTTGTAATTATATTTTTGGGGGGACACTCAATTCCTTTCTATGGGGAAAATTGTAATTACATGACAACCTTAACCCCTACCCAGCTCTAACCTTAACCATAAGCAAACAAACAAGACAGAAGCCTTTTGGCATTTTTAGTTTTTTTGATTGCATCATTAGATCTTTGTGGGAACCTGAAAAATGCCCGGTAAAATAACGTTTATTATTAACTTAACCGAGGTAATCCGTTTTAAGTAGCATTTTCTTCGGATCACTATTAGGCTACTAAAGTAATTCATACTGGGATCTTTAGACCGATGTATACATCTGATTACATGAAATTATCTCTGTAATACTCAAACAGGTGCCCGTTTACTTTTCATCTAGTAGCCTACTGAAAATACTAGCGTTTTAAGAAGAAAGGCTTTGAAGCAATATAGAGGTGGACAGATAGCCTCATGGGCAGCGATGTCATTTGACATCGTATTATACGCTGTTCAACAAGCAAGCCATATTAATTCTGACAACCATTCATTTGCTCGCGTAAATTCGAAATGCTGTTTTATCATCTAATATGCGCAATATTTATTGCCTGTCGAGCAAGATCGTTTACCGACAAACTCCAACAAGAGATTTTGGTTGCAACTCACGAACCCAAATCTAATCTCGCATAGACGTGTAGTTTTGCTAGATACAAAAAATAACAACCAAAATAATAATAACAATAACGACAATACGACCTATTATTATTGTTGTTGTTTTACTGTCGTTTAAAACTTGTTTACCAGGTGCGCCCAGCTGTGTAACATCTGCATACTTCTTATACCTGTATAGAAAAACTAATAGAAAAATCCTAAAAAGTCGCAATTTGCCGTATGTAGCCTATTGGAATTTCTACCGAATATTTAATCTTTACTGAAAAACTGAACATACATAATGGCTGAGACAACACAAATGAAATTAGTATAGGCTACGCCAGCTGATAATTTATATATAGGCCTATTAAATTTTCGGCAATTTAATTCCAAGCAGTAACCTCTCTATGGCTTTAAGTGTGTATGTGTTGATTGTGATAAATATATAGGCTACTGATATCCATTCATCCATCCACCCATCTTCGTACCGCTGATCCTGGATAGGATCGTATTTTCAAATTGTTCGGCAGCTAAATTCAGGTTATGCATATTTGTTAATTGCATATATTATATATCCAGCACATGCCGTGCGTAACGAAAACGTTCGTCCTTGCATTTCTCTTTTAGATGCATCCATCGCGAATGTTTAGAAATATCGAGTTCTGTCGTTACCACAGAAAAAAGCTTAAAAAAAACACATAATAAAGGTAGAGTATAGAGGAACAGGTCTTTCACACATAATTTTGAATGTTTAGTATTCCAATGCACCAGTAAGGAAAGCTTAAAATAAAAGCTAATACTAGACAAGCGAAATTGTGTGTTATGTTACATTACATTACCGTTACTTTAATTATGTTTCATGTATTATTATTTTAACTATTCTGAAATGTTAACGACGAAAAATTAAATAAAAGTTCCATTTAAAACATTCCCATTGCCAAACAGCATTAGCGTTTAATATGGCTTCCATATGGCCTATTTGGAGAGAAAGTTTAATTATCCAGTGCAACAACTATAAATGTACCGACGATACAGCTGTTTAGGTGCCAACTTCGGGAAAAGTAATAGTTTCAAAGTTTACTGTAAAAATATCTGCTAAATGAAACAATACTCTTTTAATTAGGTCTAGCCTATTTAATTCTTTTCGAGAGGAAATTGTGGTATTTAAAGATTATTTTATGTCGTATTAAGATGATTAAAAACTTTATTAGAAAGATCGTACCTTGTTAACTGCTTCCCCTGTCTTGTTCCGAGCTCTTCGGGAATTATCCTTAAACTTAGTGGAAATCTTCACGTCTTCTTATTGAAATCTACGTTTCACTGTTGCCCGTTGCAGGTGGCCACTTCGGTAAATAGTAAAGCATTATTATAGTAGCCTACTGCCTCACTCCAAACCAAGAAGCTGTTCATTTATATTAAATTCCTCAAGCCCTTATATTATTAAATAGGGAATAGGAAAACGATGAATTCATGAAATCTGCCTACCTCTCTATTCCCGAATTGTTGACAAAGGTCACGGTTAAAAGCAGGATTAGGAACGCTGAGAGCGTTGTAATGATACTTTACAAAAATCTCAATAACAAAATGAATCATTGTAATTGCAAATTTTTCTCTAATGTGCTTAATTAGAAAATTACATTTAATTAATATAAACCCGATTAGCATGCAAGCCTTCTTCGTTTATTTGCAATGACTATTAATCAAAACATTCTAATAGATGAAAAGAATTTCTTGTTGAATAATCATTCATAGCATACCCTGACTTGGAATTTGTAGACATCCATGCAAGTTATCATGATAGCCTACCTAACCAAAGGCGGAAAACCTTTTGAAAGGCATTTTTACAAAGGAGTATTTCTGAGGTCAATACTTCCACCTAGTGGATAAGTGATAGAACGTTTTAATCAGAATGTAAACTATTGTTGTCTACTGACCTCTCGTGGATTATTGCTGCTGCTGCATGCAATTATCAGAATCAGAATACTTTTATCCTAGAGCTGCATAATATATAGACACACAAAGTAGAAAAGTTGAAATACACAATTCAACATACAACACTTCTATATAAAAATTAATAAAAATAAACAAGGGTAAACATATAACATATGAATATAATGAAGTTGGTAAATATGCAAATCGGTAGAGTACTATATGGCGATAAACACAAATTGGATATTTTAAGAGCTGAGTTAGTATGTGTTAAATGACAATTAATTTGGACAATAAAACAACGCAAATTTCAATACCATGATATTGTGACAATCCACCCATCTTCATACTACTTCTTATAGCCAGGGTTGATTGGGGAGTGCTCAATAAAGAGTGGAAGGCACAAAGCAGCATAACAGTTAGAACTGCATGCTAGGGCATTGCAGGGCACCCACACACTAGCTTTCCTGACCACAAGTGGTAGGAATGCAGAATACTAGGGTAAGGCCCTTAACCTGCACCTGTGTGGGTATGACATTAATCTACATCCACTCCCATTAGGAGGTCCCCCATTTTACAGGGAACTTTGGGGGCGGGTGGCAGGACTGGCACTCCAAAAAAGTGTGGTGCTGAGGTGTCACCCATTGCATGGCTCCACGTAGGTTCTCATCCCTGAGGTGGTGTGCATCCCCTTACCTTGTAACATAAGGTGCTTATGTACTGCAACCAGATCAGAATTTCCTTTTCAATATTATTCTAAACCCATGAGAGGTACCACTATTTACCTCTGCATTCATTTGTTTCAGAACTGGTTTCTGATTTGCCTTGCATCTCAAGCCAATGGAAAAACATCATGGAGTGATGTGTGCCATCACCCATCGTTGCCCCCAGTTGAAGCTTTTCTTTCCTTCAGATTTACATACCAATAGGGGCTATTTGGGAGGGGGGGGTCAGTGGCCCCATGACAATGTGCATGGCCTCCCATGTGCCTCCCTAAATATGTATGCTACTTTGTTCTGAAACAAATGCATTATTATTATTACAATGATTATTGAATAAATTTGTATCTGTGAGGCTAAAATGTCGTGTGCTGCAAACAGGCAAAACACAGACAGAAGCACATTTTCTTGACAGACCCATAATGTACGAGTGCCGGGTGGTCAAGTCACTTCATTTGGTGACAGAAAAAAATAATCAAGCTAGTGGAAGCAAAACAATCTAATCAAGAAATCGTAGTAGAAATGTGACTGCAAAGCGTTGCATAAAAAACATATAGGTTTGTCTTTTGCTTGTTAATGCTGGCAATCAAGTGTAAAAAATATATAGAGGGCATTAAGGTCAAATGCATGTGCCCCCCGCCCCCAACAAGAAAAATTCCCCGTCTGGCGCTCCAGTGGAAATGGTCTACAATTGCTACTGCATTTTAGCCATTTGTCTTATGAAATACCAACAATTTCAGCAGGTTTTGTGATTTAAGTACGAGTCAAATGCATGTGAACCATCAGCCCTTTTCACACATTGAAATCTGCTCTTCTAGCCACATTAGAAATTACTGAGTCAATTCGTCATCACAAATATAATTAAATGTTTGGGAGTTCAGGAACTAGTAAGTTCAGGAACTGATTAAGTATCAAGACTTTCAGCTACGAACAAGTCCATGGGAAAAGGCAGATACATTTCTTCTAGGTAATATTGCTCTGCTCACACTGCAACTGGATTACAGATTCCAACATTTATAGTACAAAAAGGCCCCTCAACTAACATTAATAGCATGCTCTCCCATTTCACTAATTTCATGGGTATGAACAAGTAGCCCATCTGTCTCTTTGCAATAAGTGCATAATGTCTCCTTACAACAGAACTAAGGTGGAAAATTAACCACTTCCAAAGTCTAAATGTGAAACATTTCACCAATTTCATATACGATCATCAACAATAAGCTGTATGAGGAGTTTGTAATACAACTGTTAATAGCATGGATGAATATTTTTTATATATATTTGTCATTATTGCAGATGGGTTTGTTTCAGCTTCCATGCTTCCCTCACTCAGGGTAACTGGGTAACTGGTATCTCAGTCAGGGTAACTGGTATCTCTAAGTTGCTCACATGCATGATTATGTATGTGCCCTATGAAAGACTGGCAGTCTCACCAGGGCGCTTCTGATGCCGCCCAGGAGAAGCAGCAAGAATGGATGGATGTCAATGTTATACTGCATTGTAGGACAATACTGGAATTCCCAGAGGAAAGCCACACATGCACAGAACATTCAAGCACTGCACACAGAGCCTAGGGTGGGAACAAAACCCACAACCGTGAAAGACCAATTTTAATGTGTTAAATGGAGGGAAAACAAACACATTTTCTTACATTCTAAATAAACAGAATAGTTCTCATGCTTAGTTTAGTAAAAGTTTCTCATGTACATAACACCAAAAACCACAAAATATGTCAAACATCAGGTTTAAACAAATTAAAATTTATTGAAAGTAAACAGATACATAAGCTATTATTCCATAACTAATAAAATGCCAGAAAAAGCTTGATTTGATTGCAAAAGGAAAAAAAAAAGCTGTAGAAACTCAATACAGAAAATATTTGGCGTTCATGTTTTTGTGGCAGTATTTACAATATATACAGTATATTTGCCATTACTCTGTTTCTAAGGCACCAAAGGCTAATTAGCAGAAGTATTTACTGTTTTGTGCAGGGCAGAGATAATCAAACTTCAAAAGTTTCAAATGAAAACCATTTAACAAAAAAGTAGCACAACTGAATCTTCACTCATCCACATTCACTATGTTGTTCTTCTGAAGTATGCTGTCCTTATTTTCATTTCTGATTATTGATTTAAAAAAATCAGTTTTTGTTTTGCAAATCAATGCAATTTTATTAATTTTTATATATGTATTTAATGAATGATTTACAAAAATTATTTAAAAAAAAGAAGAAATAAGTAGCCACCATATTGAAAACGAAGACAATACTGTTTGTAGAAAAGGGACTAATGAATTCATTTTTCGCTGTTTCACCTCAAGTACTATAACTATTTGTGTAACACATTTTGAATTAAATAAAAAAGGACTATAAAATTGTAACCATCAGGTATTTACAATAGGAGTACTTTTAACTGAATCGTAATAAATTTCTTTTCTATAGGGTGGGAGCATATAATGCCTAAAACAAGAACCATCATGTATTCCAAATACACATATGCAGAATCAAATGGAACTTCAGTTTGGGGAATCCATCAAGCTATCCAGTTCAGATAATAAATTAAACATTAAAATTGTAAAAGCCTTAAAATCAGCATTAAACAAAGTTTTACTATTATTTTAATAAACAGCATTTTGAAACTGGAATTAAGGAACAGTGCACATTTTATGATATACATTTATGAAATCTTCACCAAATTTTAATTTCCAATTTTTTCCCTTTTTTTCCCCAAACAGGGGAATATATTACAACATGTACACACCACTTTAAATGCATTGAACATTTTTAACAAAAATGTTCATTATATTTATCATAATATCCATATATACTATAACACTGATACAGTGTTAAGAGCATTTACTTCAGTTGATAATACAATAATGCTCCTGGTCAAAAATTTAACTTCTCATTTCAAATAATTTTGTCAAAGAAACTACAAGTTTTAATACCTTCTATGCTATTTCAATTAAAAGGAGAGACAAGGATGTGCCATATTAAATATTCAATCAGTAATGAAGAACATTTGGACAAATAAAGCCTAAAATATCAAACTAATAGCATTCCTTAAAACTATGAAAATACTTACCTAATCATCTATTTTAACCAATTTTTTTACTCTCGTTTATTGCTTTTGATAAATCATTGATCAGACATTAATCAAAGTTTTCTGTAATATTTCTTAACTGATGAAAACTAAGCAAGGGGAGCATGTGACATTTTGATTTAATTGATTCACTTATAAATGTCTACAATTAGAAAGAAATGGCCAAATATAAAAGTGGAACCGCAAACACAAGCTTTGTTTTTCCCCATATAAACCCCATCCCTTAAAAAATAACCTGTTAAGTCTCTCCCCGCGATTTTCGAAACATCATAGAATATCATTAGTATATCAGAAGTTGAAGGCAGATAAAAACCGTAGACTGGAAAAAGAAGCACTGACCAATTGCTGTAAACCAGTTACTGCTGGTGTACTGAGCAGCAACCATTATTGTCATTGGGTTTTGTGTTGGGCTTATGAACAGAAATTAACCAACTGTGGGAGGTAGGCTGGGAACATCCCTACAGCAACCATTTTATCGCTGCTCTGAAGCCAACAGCATGGCCAGGTAACTAGAAGGTGAAGTTGATGGTTCCCTTACACTTATAAGTATTAAGTTTGGACAGCATTCATTGTAGTCAAGCATGAATCTTGCGTAAATCACCTTATTTGGAAGAAAACCGATCAGTTAAATATGACTGACAATTGATCATTGGTGGGGGGGGGAGGCATTTTGATAAGTGTAATACATTGTATACCAAAAAAATCAATTAAAGTGCATATCAACACCATTGTTGTTCACTAACTACACTGCAAACAGACATGTCTCATTTAGTAAACACCTTGTGAGATTTGGCTTTTTGTTATACAGGAGTACCAAATTACTGTAAAGGTTCAACAACTATGATAAATCCTATCAATTTCACCAAGAATGTTACTTTTTTCTTTTTTTATTAAAAAGATGAAAGCAGTCCAGCAGTCAAACTGGACTTTCCTGACAATTCATAAACAGTGAAGGTTACTGTACTTAAAAAATAAAGTCAGAATTTGTAATAGCAGAAGGCTCAGTGTACTTACTTTTTTCATACTTCATACCGGGGTACAAAGGTTTCATTTTTTCAGATTTCAAACCAATGTAAATTTCTTAGTAGTGTTCCATGCTTATCAAATCAAACTATAATCACCACTTTAGCTCAAAATCCAGCTTTGAGGCTATAAAGGGTGAACTCAGGCTAGAGTAAAGAGTCAGTCATCCTTATCCAGTAGCCGTTTGATTGCCTATAACTCGCAAGATCTCTCTGTGGATGCTGCTGTCCTGTGTGTTGATGTTTGTGTCACCAACCTGCCCATCTTCATAACTGAAAGGCATCAATGATTACTAGTGATTTATAATGAAAGGCAAATATTCTCAGCAGCAAAAGAAAATACACACACAGAGATACAATGATTACGCTAAATCATGATTACTGACCCTGAATCTACATTTTACTTTAGATCAATATTGCACAATATACTTAACTATTTTATATATTGGTAAACATAACTCCACTAATACAATACATATTTGCGTCAATTAACCTGTGCCTTAATCATCAGATCTGTTTATAAGGTTGCGTTATTAAGAAAGTGCCGATACTTACACAAAAAAAAATCTTGTACAGACATTATCTGTGTTGGGGACAACCCAGATATCACCGTGTTTGTCCAGATCAGGAGATGTAATGACTAAAGGAGAAAATCAGAATATCAGTACTAATCGTTAACCTGAAAATGTCCGCATGTTGACAGACTTACCTTCACACAATGCTATACACTTCAAATTTCGACTCTGCAAGAATTGTGGCTGCTGCCCCCTTTTCTGGGACTAGAAGAAAACAAATGTGTAATGTACATTTTGTCAGACATCACAAAGGCAAATAAAGTTTTGAATACTTAAAATTACCAATTTTATTACCAATCTCCTGATATTATATATAAAAAAGACATTTATAAAGTAAACAACAAAATTTCCACCTGCAGATTCATGTTCGTTTTGCTGTGTGACGTACTCTCATCCTTTGAAGAAACCTTCTGCTGCTTTTTGTTTATCCCTGTGAAATGGTATACAATAAATGAATCACAAATTAATCCAGGACCTAACTGGCCTGGGTAAAATATATTACGTATTTAGCACTTTTGGAGAACATGAAATATGTGATTCTTACCTGAGTAGCCAAAGGAAATGCTTGACATAGGGCTGACATAGATTCCACTCCCATAGATGGCGCCATGGAGCTGTAAATGTCATATAAGGTAAAAATTCACCTTTAAAAGCTGTTCAAAATAAAATCAATCCTATAGGTACTTTGATAGATATATTTTAATACAAACTTGAATAAATCTTAAAAAATAATTAAGTACAGGCATGATTACCTCCAACATATGAAAATTATTATTTTTTAAATAAAATATTGGTTTAATCCTTTAATCTAATGTAAATGTTGTTTTTGCTGAATTTTAAGATATGATATCTAACATAGAGGTCAAGCCAATAAAATTTAAATGCAGCAAAGAATATCATCACCTTGGTATAAAAATATTAGAATATATGTTTATTTTGTAAAATGGTTTACATCAGAAGAGTATAATTTCAGAATGCTGTTTTGACCACAAACTGCTACCAATGCTTTCACTGAAATCCTATTAAATAATGTTCAGAGAACAAGCAGTTTGTTCATTCATCATCTTGCCTAAAACTGCCTGGGTTTTAATCATGCATGACTGCTGAATAAGAAGAAACAAAATTTGCTATTCTGGTGCTGTTCACCCTTGAACCTGAGCATTAAGCACACTGTCTGCCAAAGCTCAATGGACGTACTGTGTACTTCCCAGCAGCAACCGGGGACACCAATACTGAAGCAAGAAAATGCTTGAAAGTTTTTTTTCTCTCATTATTAAATAAAAAAATCATGCATATATCGTTTTCATTTGCTTATCAATTCTAATACTGATTTTTTTTCATTTGATTTCGTAAATTCAAACAAAGCTGCAGCCTAATAAATTCCTCGGATTTGTTTACGCGTTAGGATCGGCATAGTCAGATGCACACATACAGGCATAAATAAAAACGCTAGTTGCACAGGTATTTTTGCCTCCAACAGTTACACATTTGCTTTTTTTACCTGAAGTCTTGTATTCGAGGCAACAACCAAACCGTTCCTCAGAATGGAATGCCAATTCTCTATGTGTGAGCCACTAAAGAGAGACAAAGGGAACAGAC
The DNA here is from genome assembly GCA_019775955.2 of Pollimyrus isidori. NCBI lineage: Eukaryota > Metazoa > Chordata > Actinopteri > Osteoglossiformes > Mormyridae > Pollimyrus > Pollimyrus isidori. Next base: position 11,969,955 of record JABFDZ020000118.1, on the reverse strand, counting down.
ATAGAGGACATAGAAACAGGTGAGAAACATGGGAAAAGGTCGTCAATCAGCCTGTTAAACAGCAAACTTATCATGATCAGTGTGCGGTGGGGTGGGGGGTGGGGGGTGAATAATTAGTAGATTACATTATAATTTGTAGAGATTTGATGAGTTTGAAACCCCCTTGAAATTTGAATCAGCCCCCTGGTTGGCAAAATCAACAATCATATGCTATGAGCAATGAAAAGATGCCAGCCAGCTTGTATTCTTTGGACTGCAGGAGAAAACCTAAGATGTGCAGGGAGAATAAATGTTGCAGGGGCAAATTTTGAAGCCCCAGTGCTAAAGTTGGATGTCACCAAGCCGCCCAGCAACGAACTATAATTAAAGACTTGAAATTTCTGCTTTATGTCAAAATCACACAGAAGATTGCAGAAAACTACCACATTGTAACAAAACCTAAAACAAAATATTAAATAGCTCTTTATAGTTGGCACATAATGAGCGCTTAAACATACTGGAAAGCGAAGGTACTCCCAAAAAGGTTTTTGGCAGCTCTGAAGTTGGATTCTTTGGCGGGCGGACTGCTGAGCAGGAGAAACTGGTGAGGGGTGTGCATGAACTTCAATTGCTGAGGGAAACAAAGACAATTAAAAAAACACCAACAAAACCAAGTCTGCTTTTCTTTCTGCTTCACAAAAGAAGTGCTTTGCTTGGCAAACAGAAAACCAAGAATATTTACTGTTCTGGACTTATTGCCCTTAAAATTTTAAATATTGATGAAAGTATCATTTCCAAATCCGGCAGAAATCACACTGGCCTCCAGTTACTGAACTGTTTTTCAAGACCTAATGTTTCAAATTCAGAAAATATAAGTGCACTTGTTTGCATCATTGACCAATTATATATAAAGTTTCTGTGATTCTATCAAATATTTTGTACAACCTGAAAATATCTACTTGTCCACTATTTTTCAATGAGTTATCCACAGCAACAGCACATTTTAATCTAAACTAAAAAAGAATTCACTTACTCTGTTTACTGGTAGTTTAACGATATGTGACCTGTTGCTGGATATTACCCTGTAGAAAAAAAACACCAATTATATCTGGACTAATTAAATCACTTGCATTTAAACAGGATGAGGTGATTGAGGCCAGTGCTTACGGAGTCACAAGGGAAGACAATTGCATCTCTGTGAAATCAAACTGAAACACTTACAAAGTCAAAAATAACTAATCACGTGATAAATAAATTATAAAACTTACTAATTAATTCACATTTTCTTACCAGTCCACTTAAACTTTAACACAAACACATTAGACTAAAGCTCCAACTACACCATGACACATTGTATTTAGTCCTGTACCTATTAAACAGATGTTCTAGGTATATCTGTGGTCAAAGACATTATCACATTCTCACATTTGTATCACAAATGTCACATTTGTAAGTATGTCACTGAACTAAAAATATGAATCAGACTGATTTAATAAAATATGCATTATAGTACATATTAATTTGGAGTTTCTTCTGCCTCATCCAAAAACAATGGCACCATTAAGCTAAATATTTCAAGATCAGAGTAAAGAAATTTGTATTCAGAATTTTAATCCAAAGCAGCTAACAACTGCAACCATTTGCTGGTGCAATTCAGGTTAAGTGCCTTCGCTCTCCAAAGTAATACAGCAAAGCCCCTCCTGGGACTTCATCCAGCACCTCTCAAGATATATACTTTGTGCTTTTTCAACAGACACGTTTTTCTTTGAGCAGACAGAGAATATTTATTTAAAAAAGTCACAAAACACATACTTCATCCAATAGGATTAGCTGTGAAGTTGATATTTATTGCCCAGAACAGCAAAGTATTTGTAAATGAATTGGACCTTTCAGAGCCCAATAAAGCACAAAAGCTGCACAGCAAAAGAATAAAATGCTCATGTTAAACTAATTTCCATTAAGTATTGTCCATTGTAAGGTTTGCAGGAAAGGTCATTAGAAATCCACTGGTTTGTAGTTTCAGGCCAGTGATAGTGTGTGTGTGTGTGTGTGTGTGTGTGTGTGTGAGTCTCAGAGAGAGAGAGAATATATGAAACTGAATTTCTGCATTTCAACATTACTTTCATCTTGGTTAAGGGAACAAATTTAAATTAAATCATGCACCAATTTCATCAATGTCATAAGAACTGAGTACATTATAAATAAATATAAAATATACAGCAGTGAATTTCATCCATAGTTATGTGTAAATATATGTTTGAATACAAGCAGCCTCAGCTCGCCATCACATAAAACAGGGTTCTTCAACTCAGGACCTCGATTCCAAATCCAGGCCGTGATTTCAGTTCTCCAAGATATTTGTTTAATGATTACTGATTCTGATTGGTCAGAGGCTTCACACCTGACAAGTAAAGGAAGGCTAGAAAACCAGCAGTGCTCAGACCTCGAGGACCGTGAGTTGAATAACTCTGACATAAAACAAAGAAATAGACTCACCATTGCAGTAAGGGATGAGCAAGAGGGTCATGTTTGTCCATCTGCTTCTTTATTTCCAAATACGGTGCCTATGAAGGAAGAATTCACAAATACAAAACAATCAACATGAAAGTAAAATACCACTCTGTAATAGGCCTGTTGCGATAAACGATAAATTTATGGCACAATAATTAAAATGAGGTCGATAATTTTTCCGGCTGCGATAATTTTCATTTGCGTGCTTGTTTGTTTTCCTTGTGTCTCTCGCTACCAAATGGGAATATCGGCTGTTTTTAGCAATCGGCTAAGATCACCAAGAAGAGCCGGCTCTTAAAAAAAAAAAAAAACACGCCCCTCTCTTCCTGATGCTGATTAGCGTGACCAGGGGCCTGTTTCACAAAGCAGGATTACTTTCTTAGCCAGATAACTTGCCAGATTTAAGGTACTCTGGACTAAATACACCTTATTTTCATCAACTTACATTTAGCCTAGACTACCTTAAATCTGGCAAGTTATCTGGCTAAGCAAGTAATCCTGCTTTGTGAAACAGGCCCCTGATTTGAGCTTGTTAAAAATAAGACGCTATCCAGTGGGCGGGCTTTTTTGGCTATAAGCGGTAAAGTAAAATGTGGCAATAAATTATATGAAATGTGAGCATGAGTATGTTGGATTTGCCAAATTTCCCAGAGGTTTGCGTGGAAACTTAAAACTCGATTGTATTTTGAGGATGTGGTGCACTTAGAAAATTATTATTATTGTTTTTTTAGCTTCTGAAACACAAGTTTATACTTGTGCTCATAGTGACTCAAACCGGAAGCAAGTGAGCTGTATTTCGCACTGGCGGATATGACGTCACTGCGATGTTATTGTTTAGCGCAATAATAAATATCGTCCAGCAAAATGTATCGTGACAGGCCTACTCTACTTAACAAAGCAAAATTGTTCTCCAAAGTTAGATTTCAGTTTGCTCGTTTAACAAGCTTTCGCTCTGTTTGGCTGAATCATAAGCATTTTAATTAAGTGTTTCTCTACTTCAAACACATTGCATGGACAGAGTATATAAAATCTTGGGCCACATGAATAATTCCATTTCCCTGCAAATCAGGTGTCACGGACACACTTCAAACGTTACGCAAAACCATACAGACAAGCACTATTCAGCTTTGTGGCCGTCTTCCATTACATAAACCAGGGGTTGTCATAGATCTGGATCCAGCCAACAATGCACATTATGTATCAGTATGTTCATAACCAGTCTTTATGTTAAGTTCCCATAATTGTTATATAGTAATGTTTATACTTGAAGATTGAATTCAGTAAAGTCCTTGAAATGTTTTGTTATTAAAATGGTTCTGCGCCTCTGATTTCAAATAAAAATTTTATGTGGACCTATAATCAAAAAGTTTGAGCATCTCTGATATCACTTTTATTCCTTGAAACAAATTAAGCCTCATACAGAATTTATTAAATCAGCATTACGCCACCTGGCAAACTTACCTGGGTCATTTCTCTGATTGACGCTATGCTGTCAAGGGCTTTCACCACTCGCTCATAGTCTTTTTTCTAAAAACATATAATATTATGAGCTTGTCCCAAACAACCAAGGAATGAAACCAGTGTTATTATATTATCCCTAATTCAGAAATTACTATTTATTACAAGTATAATTACATATCTTGCATATTTAAAGTATACTTAATCACTTAAAAGTGCTAAACAACAAAAAGCATCACAAATTTGTGATATTATGTAACATACCCGAGGGTTGAAGGCCAGTGACTGAGAATCGTTGGGGTCAACCACTGATGGATAGGGTTCAAAAATGACAACCTTCCTAGGAGACTCCAGTGCAGATCGGCACATAGAAACCAGCAAATCCACCACCTGGTGCACAGAGAATGAATTCACAAATGAACACCATGGCTGACAACCCTTCTGCATGAGTACATGGTAAAGCTGAAGGCCACTAATTCACCGCAATATTACAACCCCATAAAAAAATCTCAAAACACTGTACATTGATGAAGGTTATTAGTGCTCATTGTTCAAAATATTCAGAGGATTACAATACCCAAGTGTATGAACAAGCAAAATAGCTATGTGAACAATTATTTACAGAACTAGTAGTATTACAGTTTTACCACAGCCAAAAATTACTGTTTGAAACAGAAGCAATAGATGACTATGTCTCTTTTACTGGAAAAAGCATTCATCCCCAAAAGCTTCTTCAGATACATGCCAAAGACATACAATGTGCAGTACCTGAGCACCCGTGGCTATTTCATCTGCGGCTTCATTCATGACACCCAGCGTTTGAAAGGCAAACACACAGAGCTCTCGTTCACAAACTGTGGGCTGAAAAACAATGGCCACATACTATATGAGAACATCGGGACATGTGACTACACATATGCTCATACGTATACACTTTTATACGAGGCGTGCACATAGTTATTCATTTTGATAGCATACAGTTATCACCAACAACTACTGCTTTCAGTACTTTTTAAACAATATAAAATTACACAATGAATCATTTCTAATTATTGCAATGCGTATACTGTAGTGGCAAAAATGCAAGGGCTGGAGGAGAATTTTCTAAATTACATCTCCAGGTTTGTGGGCATCTCCAGCCAGAGCAGATGAAATGATATAAAACGTTCTGAGTTGGAGTCTGTCTCAAGATCTACATCAGCACCTCCAACTGGTTTAGCAGGGATGGCAACGATCAGGTGAACAGAGAGAGGACTGCTGACTGATCATGAAGTAAAATAGCTCCTGAAAATGCAAAAGTTTAACATCTTGCAGTGTAATATTCAATGATGAGTAACAGAATTAGTACTGAAAGTTTTAAATACAGTGGTACCTCGATACTCAAACTTAAACCATTCCGGACTCCGGATTGAATCCTAAAAAGTACGAGTTCCGATCGAAGAAATAATGTAAAACCAATTAATTGGTTGGGGGGGGGGGGGGGGGGGGCGCGGCGCGCGCGGGGGGGGGGGGTGGAGGAGGGGAGG
>JABFDZ020000118.1:11947883-11964381 GCA_019775955.2 Pollimyrus isidori | reverse complement strand
AAATTTTAAGCATTGAATCAGAAAATGAACAGCATAAAACAAGCAGAGCTTTTTTTTTCTTAATGGCTTCCAAAACGATAAAGATCTTATCCTAACATTACCCCTGTCCTTCCCCGATTGTCCGCTCCTTCCGTGTGCCACGCCCCCTTGTTAACCTCGTGTGGGAACCCCATGTGATCAGCTGTTTCTGGTTGTTGTCATTATTCCTCTGTATTAAGTTCATGTTTCAGTTTGTTTCCCCAGTCCGGTCATTGGGTGCGTTCAACTTGCTTAGGGCGCTGGCTTAAAGCAGCACATTCTGATCCTGACACAATGCATTAAGGTTGGATGCATTGCGACCTCTCACCCGGCTGCACAAACTGGAACCGCCTCCGTGACACACCTTTGCCCTTATTGGCTGAAGAGTTTAGTTACACACATGACGTTTGTATCCCATGTAGTTCCGAAGCTTAATCTGTTATTCCTCCCAAATATCAGGTAAATCAGTGAGAACTGGTTTTCAGTTAATTTACCTGGTAAAACAAAGTTTAAATAAATGACATAAATGCTCTAATAGTACACGTAAGTTAGTGGTTTATTTATTTTTAGTTACTGTAATGTTGCGCTGCTTTGTTTGGTTAATCATCCAGTCTGTGAAAAAGGCATTCAAGTAAGAATTGCATTGTACTCATGTCCTGGCGTGTACGATTTATATTAGGTCAGCATTCACAGTTCAACTTCTGACATTCAGATCAAGTTCTAGGTCAGACTGGTTTGTTTGACTTAAGACATTCGTGTTCTAATGAATTCGAAAACCGAGGTACCACTATATATACACAACAATGCAAAATAAATGACATTTCAAATAGGTTCACAACCAAAAAAATCATTGTAAAGCCATGGAAAACAAATGAAATTGATACCCACAAACCAAGTGCAGATTTCAGATTTGCTATCCTGTACTGTACGTGTGTGTGAAACAAAATGGCTAGCTGACCCCAAAAATATTGCATAACCAAATTATTTGTGTTCTCCCCGAATATGAAAAAAATAATATATATTCAGGAATTCTCACAGGTAAGACTAATATATTACATTATTTTTTGCTCACTCATACGTAGAGAAAGTTACTAATCCATAATAATAATCAAACATTTCTTCAAATCACACTGTATATGGAATGGGTATTACCGAACATTTTGGATGAGCATTAGATTTGGCTGAGCATTCCATTGACAGAAAATGATTATATAGTCAGGTCCATAAATATTGGGACATCGACACAATTCTAATCTTTTTGGCTCTATTCACCACCACAATAGATTTGAAATGAAACAAACAAGATGTGCTTTAATTCACTTTCAGCTTTAATTTGAGGCTATTTACCTACAAATCAGGTGAACGGTGCAGGAATTAAAAGAGTTTGTATATGTGCCCCTCACTTTTTAAGGGTACAAAAGTAATGGGACAACTGGCTGCTCAGCTGTTCCATGGCCAGGTGTGTCTGTTATTCCCTCATTATCTTATTTCCAAGGAGCAGATACAGTAAAAGGTCTAGAGTTCATTTCAAGTGTGCTATTTGCATTCGGAATCTGTTGCTGTCAACTCTCAATATGAGACCTAAAGAGCTGTCACTATCAGTGAAGCAAGCCATCATTAGGCTGAAAAATACAAATAAACCCATCAGAGAGACAGGAAAAACATTAGGTGTGGCCAAATCTGTATGGAACATTCTTAGCAAGAAACACTGCAATGGTGAGCTCAGCAACACTAAAAGACCCGGAAGACCACAGAAAACAACTGTGGTGGATGACCAAAGAATTCTTTCCCTGGTGAAGAAAAACCCTTTCAGGACAGTTAGCCAAATCAAGAACACTCTCCAGGAGGTAGGTGTATGTATGTCAAAGTCAACAATCAAGAGAAGATTTCACCAGAATGAATACAGAGGGTTCACCACAAGATGTAAACCATTGGTGAGCCTCAAAAACATGAAATCCCGATTAGAGTTTGCCAAACAACATCTACAAAAGCCTTTACAGTTGTGGAACAACATCCTATGGACAGATGAGACAATGATCAACTTGTACCAGAGGGATGGGAAGAGAAGAGTATGGAGAAGGAAAGGAGCTGCTCATGATCCAAACATAGCACCTCATCAGTGAAGCATGGTGGTGGTGCCATGGCGCGGGCATGTATGGCTGCCAGTGGAATTGGTTCCCTTGTGTTTATTGATGATGTGACTGCTGACAAAAGCACCTGGATGAATTGTGAAGTGTTCCGGGCAATATTATCATCACTGGACGGCACTTCACAGTGCAGATGGATAATGACACGAAGCATACTGCGAAAGCAACCAAAGCGTTTTTTAAGGCAAAGAAGTGAAATGTTATGCAATGGCCAAGTTAATCACCTGACCTGAATCCGACTGATCATGCATTTCACTTGCTGAAAATAAAACTGAAGGGAAAATGCCGCAAGAAGGAGCGGCAACTGAAGACAGTTGCATTAGAGGCCGGGCAGAGCATCACCAGGGATATAACCCAGCATCTGTTGATGTTTATGCATCCCAGACTTCAGGCTGTAATTGACTGCAAAGGATTTGCAATCAAGTATTAAAAAGAGAAAGTTTGATTTATGATTGTTAATTTGTCCCATTACTTTTGGTCCCTTAAAAAGCGGGGGTGGACCTATACAAACTTGTAATTCCTACACTATTCACCTGCTTTGTATGTAAATACCCTCAAATTAAAGCTGAAAGTCTGCAGTTAGAGCACATTTTTTTTGTTTCATTTCAAATCCATTGTAGTGGTGAATAGAGCCAAAAAGATTAGAATTGTATCAATGTCCAAATATTTATGAATCTGACAATATATTGATACAACTGATAGCAATGTGCTCATTGAAATGTTTTTGTTGCTCTTTTTACAAAATCTACAATTAATTAAAATAAGATACAACTGTATAAAATTATGTGAGCACTTACATGGCTAACATGCTAAAATTATTCTACTATATAGCTCTGACTTACTCTAAGCATTGGTCCATTCTGAAAGACGTGAGGCTCGTCGCAGACCACACAGTATTCGTTAAGGACAGGTATCCTCTGCTCAGCATATTCCATGATCTGTAATTAATTCAATGACTCAATTTATGAAATAATTTCAGAAAAGTCAAAAAGTATAATCACATCAGGAAAAAACATAACAGAAGACTACCTGGACAAGAAATCCTCGATCTCTCACCGGGACTGATTTTGCGCCATAGTTTGGCTTGCAAGAAAGAAAAAAAATATCTTAATGCATTAACCAGGTAAATATTTGTACAGCTATTTCCAAATAAGTAAGATAATTCATCATATAAGAACAAGTTTAAGTCTCTCAGACCAAGGAAGACAAGCAGGTCAGCTACCATCCTCTCGACAAGCAACACTGAAAACAGAACAAACTAAGGAGTTATAAAGGTCGCTTCTTACCGTGGGCGGGGTGGATAGCGATGGGGCGAGGATGCCGATAAGTCCTGAGGTAAGAGAGAGCCGCCTGCCCTCGGGGACAGGCTCCTTAAAGAGGTCAGACTTGCCCATTTTGGTGTTGCTGGAGTAAGACCTGCTCAGCAGCTTGTGTTGCTTGAGGCCGTCGAGCTCCTCAGTCCGGATAGTGCTGGAGCAGGAGCGGCTGAGGAGCCGGTGGGGCTTCAGGACGCCGCCGTTGTGCTCGCAACGCTGCTCTCCCAGGCACGACCTGGGCAGCATCTTCTGAGACTTGAGAGAGGCACAGTCATCCGGCTTCACCGCCACGGAGCAGGGCCGGGTCAACAGTTTGTGGGGTTTAGGGATCAGGGGGTGCTCCACCCGCGGATCGCTGGACAGCGACCGTCCCAGGGGCTTGTGGGACTTATTGGCACAGCCATCTTCGGCTTTCACCGTACTCGAGCAAGTCCGGCGCAACAGTTTATGCGACTTCGACACCCCGTCCTGCTCCGGTTTCAGCTTCTTCTTATTCTTTCCACACCCGGGAGGAGGGTAGCTTGGCGATCTACAAATCAAAAAGGGTGACAGGTAAAAACCAGACTAGGTAATAGATTTCCTCCGTGGTTCCAGATTTGAGAAAATCTGTCACCTCATTTTAACGATACATATTATATTAATCACCTCAGAGCTATTTATTTAAATATTTCTTAATCGTTACCTGCGGAGAGTTGAGAAAATATGCAGGGGTGACTTCACTTTTTTATCACTCTGCTTTTTGCTGTGAGGGCAGTTTAATTTATCCTTACTATGAGATTTCCATTGCTGTGTAACAAATGTCTGCATGATCCTGGAAGGAATAAACAAGCACATTCATCATTATGTTTAAGTTGTTAAAACAGCTTCTGAATTTTTTTAGAACAAAACAAGAATATCACAGGAACAATGAAGTGATATAAATTTTTCTAAATAATACATTTTATTAATATTAAGTGCACATAAGAAAATGCAAATAGTCATTCATAATGCTAATGTATTTTATTCTGCATTTAACTTCTGAATAAACATACTTTTTCAGTTGGTGTCCAAGTCCAAATCGATTTTTTGTCGATACTTGAAATACATCAACAGTCGGAACTGAAAAACACAAAGTTAATTAACCTCATGTGAAGGAAAAAAACAAAGTGCTCTGATTCAAAGTGATCTGTAATGTCTGATGGTTTACACAGTCATTTTGTTAATGCCTACTGCTACTAATTATGGCTGGTATACATTCTCTTCACTTAATAGATCATTTGACTGAGATGTACATGTTTATTAGAATTGAATGCCTTGGTACCTAGCAATGCCTTCGGGTAAAACTACATCAAAAATTTTAAAATTCTTCACCTGGCCCATTTAGATACTGTGTGAGTGAACAATGGAGGCGCACAATAACTGGTTCTGTCCTGATCACATCCCATGCAACAGCAATTTCCTCCTGGGGGAAAAAGAAAATACCCCTTGCAATTTTTTGTGTACAATTTCATGCATACATGCTAGACAGCCTGAACATACTACAACTATCTAACTAAGAGAAAGGTAAACTGAATGAACACTTATAGGACAACGGGTAGATTTATGTTTTTAGAAAATTTTGTATTACTTACGTCAAGGAAACTGACGTCAATGTGCAAATCTATATCAACGTCATCAATTGCACCATATTCCCTGAAAAACATACAGGAACAGAAATTTCACTTTGATTGTGCATCTACAGGCAGTTGCAATTTGGACTGGAGGTCCACACGTTGGTGACCACTGCTCTATACATGACATTTACACTTATTTGGATGGCCTTCAGTACGTCAGTAGGGGCCCATTTAAAGTGACATTTAACGAAATACCCCTTTCAGATAACTCAACAAACTGAATCACAACAAATTAACTGAACTCCCCAACCCCTCTTGTGAGACCTCTCCTCCACCCCTGGCCTTCAACCGGCCATGCCACATCATTTCAATGGAATTGTGGCATGATCTAACTTCTTCTGAGTTGTGGTTTGAAGAAGCATAATGTAACTGAATAATAAGGGTGTGAAATGGGAATATATTTAAAGGGCCTGTGTAGGTGTAGTGAAAATGGCAATACTGCCAAAAATACAGGTCATGAAATCAACTGAGCTTGCACAGAAGGGGTCAATAAAAGGACAGAATGAATGGACTATGTTGGGCAAACTGTCTTGATTTCTCAAGAGAATAGAATATATTGTAGCAAAGAGGATCCATATAGGAGACATTGAAGGAAAAGCTAAGGACTGGTATAGAGGTTAGAAGTTGAGCACACATGCACACCTGAGCTTAATCATGAATAATTTAAATAAATAAAATGGGGTTTGTTGCTAAAGAAGAGAGGGAATCAAGTTTGTTAACCAGTCAGACTATCCTAGAGTAACCAAGGAAACTCAGGATTAGCACATCATTGGGAATGTATGAAACTCGCAACCTCCAGCAAATGGCCCAACCACCCTGAGAGAAACCCCCTGAAAGTGTGACTTGTGCACGCAAAGTAAAGAAACTTTTCCTGCCAGGTGGATGTTTGTATTGTTAATCTTTTGAGGTCCAACCTCTTCAAACTACATCCTCAATGACTGCACGCCGCCCAGACCCTGAGGCTCGAAGAGACCCCAAACTGCAACACACTCTTCATCACACCTCACAACTGTGTCTCGGTGTTGACAGCGGTATGCTATTTTCTCTGAAAGTAACATTATAGGTCATGTCCAACTTTTGTTTTATCCGTTTTAACACAGTGCTGCAAAACATCCAGGTGGTCTTACAAAAACAGACTTTTTAAAATGCAAGAGATGCATACAGATAGGTCACTGTCAGCCATGGGATCTTTGTGGATTGGTGGTGTGCCCTTGCCCTGCTGTTTCCATTTATAGATGATCTGCCTAACTGTGAACTGATGAAAGCGCAGGTCTTTAGAAATCATTTTGTAACCATTTACTTTCTTAAGCACTTAAACAACTCTTCTTTCTTCTGAAATCTCTTTTGACTTGCCTCTATTGCACTTGAAAAAAATCAGATGTGCTGAACAGGCAATGGAAATTGTATTTTACACATATTTTACACATACCCCCTCCGGAACCGATCAGAATAGTTGACTCAAATTAGCCACTTACAGCAATGATCTTGATTATTTGAGCCATGTGTTCTTATAGGTACAGCGATGTAAAAGATGTGTATGTAATTATTATGACTTTTTATGAAGATATCACAATTGGGTTGTCATACATACAGAAATCCAGCGACTTCCAAATAGTGATGTGTAATCTGACGATAATAGATTATGAATGATTCAAATATCTCCACAATCTGCCTTTACAGAGAGATCATTAGTATCATGATACAGTGCACATTCTATCAGTTGCAGTTCTATGGCTCATAGGCACATTTAAAGTTGTTCTGTCAACCAAATCCATTATGAAGTAGTGCTTAGGTTTGTTCCTCTTTCCCTTTCACGCCCCCATTCCGACATGCTATGGGCAACATGCAACACATTCCCTTGGAAAAGTCGATCCCTAAAAAAAAAAAATTGACATTGGTAATATGAAACTCGTTTGGATTTTCCAAAACCATCATGGCGCAAACAGGTATTTGCAAAGATAAGGTTGGCACATTGGATGGCAACACAACAAACGTTTTTCACCACCTCAAAAGAAAAGATCTGAAACCATATGCTAAGAGTATGTTTGTTTGTTTTTTAATCTTTAGAGCTATATTTTTTAAAACAGGGGAATAAGTATGGTTGTATTGTTAAGCAACTGGCAAAATATTTTTAAAAACAAACATGAAAGCGAATTGCGATAAGACCGTGGATCAAGATCATGCTGGGGAAAAATCGTGATATGATATTATTGCCAAATCGCCCAACCTCTACTTCCAAAAGATTCATTAAACATTTCTGAGAAAGGTCCAACTCTGGTAGTCCATCTTGCACTTGTTGAACAATAATGGTCTTTCAGTTTTTATTACAAATATCTTTAGTACAGCGTTCCTCATGCACATACTAAATCACCTTTATCATCTATTGTTGTGATAAACAAAAAATTTAATTGAAATAAGATAAGAAATCAAAATAATCCCGCTCAAATAAAGCAGCACAACACAGGCAATAAGACTCCACATAAAGCATCTCATGTTGCCCGATTAATTAAGCACTGGATACTGTGAGGTAGTGAATGGCATCAGCCATTGGCATCAGCAGCAGTTAGTTGCCTGGGCTTTTTGCCCAGCTGTGTGTGTGCGTGAATGTGCCTAGTCATACTGCTTAATGAAATGCTGCTTCAGCTTTCAGCCAGAACTGTGATGACAGTAAAAACTGCTGGTACTCCACAGCAAGATATTACTGCTGAATCCAACACAGCACGGTACATCTTCAGTAAATTAACGAGCTAAACAATGGAGAAAGTTGCTTTCGACAGCAACATTTTTATTATTTTGATTAGGTTCATTTAGATGCACTTAGATGCCTAGTTTTCAACACTTACGCAAGACTTCTCTATCATTCATTCTTTCATCCATCCATCTATTTCGTAAAACCACAGGGTCGGGGGAGGGGGGGGTGATGTTCAGACGGGGAACAACCTAGGATGGGGCACCAACCCATTGCAGGGCATACTCACGCACCATTCACACATACAGACAATTTGGCAACTTCAATTAGCCTCAGCATGTTTTTGGACTATGACAGGAAACCAGAGTACCTAGAGGAAACCCCCTGATGACACAGGGTGAACATGCAAACTAAACACACATGGAGGTATGATAGAGACTCGAATCCTGGACTCAGAGGTGCGAGGCAGCAGAGTGCTAACCACTGCACTGCCCCGACGTCTCTATCTAAGCTCTCAATTGCAAGTCGTTACGTGATTGCTATTTATGTAAGTTTTTTCCTAAAGAATTAAAGGTGTCAGCACAAGCTTTGACTGAACTCGAGGGTTTGCAGACACAGTTCAGTGCTTTTCATAAAAATCAAACACAGCTTTATAATACAGCCCACCAAAATGTGTGCAAGAAGAAAAAAAATGGAAAATTCATTTGACTTTTTCCACACGCACTACAAGAACTGAAGCCAGCACAGTTTAACAGCGCTAAACATCTGGATGCTTAACAGACCATCACATGCTCATTGGACTGTTTACAGCAAGAGCACTAGTAATGTACGGCCAATGGCAGATTCCTCAAAAAAGGGAGTCACTGTGAGCTCTGAGGATCAAGGTCCTTTCATCTTCATTCCACTTAATTATTGCTGTGGTTTGTAATCCCATTGGCAAAGGAACCAGCAAATCCGGTGCGAATTTCCTAAAGCGGCAATAGGGTCGATAGAGTTTTGCTGGAGCGGAGCCCTCTCAGTCGCAACATAGTTAGAAGTATTTCTTTTTGAAAAAGAATCATAATAATGGATTTTGTCCCGGACAGCTGTGAACAAAATACATGCATAGGCCATCACCACAGAGCTGCCAACTGGTACCTACACTGCTTATGCTTATCAATTATGTTACAGACACATGATGCGGCTTCCATCTAACAGATGTAAAATTAAAATGCAACTTCTATTTTCAAATATATGACTGCCATTTGCACCCATTATTGATTTCATCTGATCATTCTTTTGCAGACATATTCTGGGTTTTCATGCTTGTGTATTAAGTTTCCCATATAACACAGTATGTCACCATGTGAGGCCCTAGCAGTGATCTCTGAATGATTAAAATACTCATTCTGAAATGTATGGTGATCTGTGGAGGCTGGTCTGTGAGTGTCTGTTGAGATGCATGCATGCGAGTATAAACCGAGATGATAAATGGGAATAAGCAAAATCAGAAGAACAAGGAAAAACACTTTAAATAACTATAATTAAGAATCCCTACACATGAAATTATTTAACACAAGACATCAGAACCGAGGGCTTGTCAGCATGTGAAAAGGTTGAGCTGTCAAGCCGGCTATCAGATATATTTTAAGATAACATGTCTTCTTCCCAACAACACCAGAGAAGTCTATTGACACATAAAGTATGGCTGTTTTTTCATTGGATAAACCTACCATGTACACAATATATATAATTTTAATCAAAAGAGCTTGTATGACATCTGCAGAACACATTTCTGAAGGGAAAACTTATCAGTTTAACACGGTACAGGCCTCTGTTAAGCAATTGTCCTCTAGTTGGTAAATGAGGAAACCAAACATTACCCAAGTGACTGGACGTCACTTGAGACAGTATGAAAGTACACTTACCTGAGAGATACTGCATGAGGCCCGTAAAACTCTCGCACTGCTGCCAGGTCAGCCTCAAGCTGTGGGTGTTTGTGCAGCTCTCCATCATAGTTTACCTGAAAAGTGCACACACATTCATTCACATTTGCATATATTCTTATTTAACTATTTAATTTGAACCTATTAACATAATCCTTGGCATGATAATCAAGCAGAGTAAGGGTAAGGAACTTAATAAATGGTTTAATGACTTCTCCTGATCAGACTTCAATTTATTATAATGTGAAATTGTTTCCTATACCTAAACTGAAATGGTACTGGTACTACTACTACCACTAATAATAATAATAATAATAATAATAATGATAATAATAATAATTACTACAACAACAACAACAATAATAAAGAAGTTATCACAAAAATAACCACCTTCAACTATCTTTTTACTAGACAGCCTAGGGTGGCATATCTATGCAGTGATGCATGTGGCATCGACATAAGGGGACAACTCTTTTATTGGTGACAGTTCCGGGGTACAAGTAGCTTAGTAATTCACTTTCTACACATGTACAAATCATTAACAAGTATACTAACTGCATATATGAACCACTATGACTGATTAATGAGGAAGGAACACGGGATCGATATGTGACTAATACTAGTTAATTAATACATTAAGTGTAAGAGTGTACTACTACATTATTTGTTCCCCCTCAAAGTAAATGTTAGCCTTTAATTTTTCAACTCATGAAAGACATGATAGTACCAACCCACCTGGCCACCGTAATAGAACTCCTCCGAGTCGTTATCTCCCTCAGAATCTTCCTCTACGGCATTGCTGAACTACAAAACACACGGATGACTTACTGTTTAATTCCAGAATATTAAAGCAAAATCTCCATAACTGTAAACACAGTTCTCCACAACATCCCCAATATTAAGGATGAAACCTTTATACGCTAGTTAATGTTTTAAACTTTCTGACTTTTCTAGATAACAAGTCATTATATAAAGCATTAGAACAGACTGTTCATGTAAGGATCAAGGTATGTATGCAAGGACTCCCACTGGATATTTTCTTCGGTAATGAAAAATTTCTATCATTAAAAAACAAAATAAATTACGTATTGTAAGACATTATGAAATATCACCAAATCATGCGTTACATAATGATGTTATTACATAATTCATTGTTACAGTGTTACAACACATTGTGTAACAATAATACATTGCGTAAAGGCTCAGATTATAAGAAATGTATAGCCTGTAAATGTATAGCTAAGAATTTTATACTGTACTATTAACATTATTTTTATTACTGTTATTATAATTAATATTATTATTACTACTACACTGTCCAAAAAAAGCATCAGCGTGTTTTTGTGATCCATTTCAGGTGACTTCTGTGTCAGGAGTGTGTCAGGAGTGTGTTAGAATAGCAGGCAAATAAAGAACGACATAGAAAATAACGAGTGGGTCAGATCACTTCTTAATTTATGAATGAGGTTACGAACTACTTTAGTTACAAAGGGTTTTGAGAAACACTCATCAACAAATGATCTTAAGCACGAGGTAGCAAAGTACTTAGTATCACAAATCATTTCGGAAATGCACCCTTGGAAACTTATCTAAATTTAAATAAAATAAATACATTTTAACAAAAAATTTGAGTTATTATATAATGCACATGTTATTACATAACGTGTATGTCATTACAAAATGCATTATTACATTATAATATAATTATATATTTATAATGAGTGCTCAAAATGATGGTTCCTACATTAAAGAGAAAATATAGGGCAGGTGCCAAGTTCTGGGGAAAATATTACCTGGTTCTTGTCTATTTGAAGTCTGGATTTGAAGGACAGGCAGCTGGTGGCGTCACAGTTATTCCTAATTTCTAGTGAGAATAAATATGATGGATCACCTTGAGTAAGCTATAGAAGCACAGGATTCATTATATCTAATTATATACACATTATAACCACATTAAATATACCTACTTACAGTATATCTACAACAAAGATTACAAGTCAGCAAAATGGGGTATAAGCATCTGATGTAATAATTTACCTGTTGCTATCCTGTGAAAAATGACAGGAATGGGATCTCTTGTAACTAGAACGTCGTCATCATTCTCAGAATTAGACACATATGTATTGTCTGAGAGGAAAATGAACAGGGAATTAAACAATCATTTGACATGTGTAACTAGAAAATATTTCCCTGCCACAAAATGAAAACTGAAGTGAAAGTATTTCTTAACAACACAGAAAGCCATGTTCAATTTCTATAACAGTTAACAATAGTTAAAAAGTGATCATTTAAAATTGTTAAATAATGTAAGCAAATTTTTTATATCTATGATAATATCAAGAAATATGAATCCTAGTTGGTCTTCATATTAGTCAATATCAGAGAAAGTAATACCAAAAGAAATTACGTTTTTTTTTTTAACACCAGAAGACACACAAGATGTTTACAGGAGAAACAGCTAGTGTCCAGTGAGGGTGATGGGTTGTGTGGGCTGAAGGTGTGTTTAGAGGGTTCCATGGAGGCAACTACTGTAATGCAGCTCCAGTAGAAGGCTGGCCATTCAGTGATTCCTCAGCTGGGTATGGGTGTGTATGCTGCCCAGCAAGGGGCAACAACAGCCTGGCCACGAGCTGCAGGGGGGAAGTTGGACCTGAGGTTCTCAGTCAGGCAATCCAGTTCCTCCAGTCAATGAACTTTGCTATTTTGCTTGTCAGTTTGTTCGTGTACATGTGCCAGATGCACCCATAAGGTGACCAAAATCTATGCAATCTGTTAGCTTCAGTCATCATCTGACCAGCAGCAGAATCGAAGTCTGTTGGGAATGACTGGCCTAAATTAGCTGCCTCTTTTGCCAGCATGAAAAATGGAGCATTGGAACTCCACACATCTCTCAGGTTTCATGTCTCCACCTTTTGTCTTCATTGCTGGTCAGTCAAAAGTTACCGTTAGCTGGGTCATTAGGCCACCATCAATGGGAGTATTACTTCACATTTCTCGTTCTATGGCTATTTATAAAGGAACTTGTATGCTGTACTTTAAAATATCTCTAGAATATAATAATGAAAAAAGAGTTATAATAGTAATGTTTGCCTAATCTACATTAACCATCACTAACCATACATGGTTCTAGACCCTATTTAGGGGGACTTCAGCCCCCTATTTTTGGTGTCTGCCCCCCTGAAGAACAGTTTTTCCAAAACGATTCAGGAATTTGTCCTGTATACACATTTCGTACCCCCAGCTCGGCAAACTTTATTGTGGAGATCCCCCCTCCTCCCAGAATTTATCAAGGGGTGGGGGGAATAACATCCAGTATCCCTTAAAGGTGCTGAGCCCTCAAAGGGGCTAATCCTAGAATCGCTGTTGTCACTAACCAAACGAATAAAAGGATTTACAGACATGAACTATGGGAGATAAGGTAGGAACACCCCAAGCAGCGTCATCAGCATTCTGGCACACTAAGACGTCGCACATCGACTTTAATTCGTAATTCATTATAACAAACATAATAAACATAATGCAGTACAGTGTGTTTGTGGGTAAGGAAGAGTGTGCTGGCCCCCCTAAACAGTAGTATCTCTTTCAAAAATGCTTAATTACCTCTAAGTTACAGTCGTGCCCCCATTATTGACCTCTACATGCATTCAGACATATGGGTGGGTGGGGGGGGGGGGGCTTTAAAGGAAGTGAGGCCCCCCCCGCATAGCTTGCAATATAATTATTATTTGAAACACACACACACACACACACACACACACACACGCACGCACACAACATAATATTGTTCATTATGTCATGCTTTCCAAAATCAAAATGCCTTTAAATAAGCTCAAGATTATAATAAGTTTACCCCCTAACAAAGTTTGCAACATGAACGGAAGTTTTCAGATATGATTTGTTTGAATATATATATATATATATATAATACAATAATAATGAATCAACTTTCAACTCCATTCCTTTTTACAAACTTTCCTCGGGATACATGATAAAATCTCTTGTGACTGAATATCACCCAATTAAAAACACAAAATGAGAAGTTGTAGGTTGTGAAATGGAATTAGCATAAGTCAGGGTGACTTTTCATTTTTTAACCAGAAGAGCTGAAGACATGACCTGCTTTACCATGCTGTTCATAGCAAGAGACAAAGACTTTCTTCTCCACAGGAGAAGAAAAGGTGGTGGTTCCAGTTCACTGGGGACAACGCGGAGGAAATTGTACAGAATCTCTTTATCGGTTCACATAATGTGCACTCTCGTTGACTGAAGAAGGCCACAATGACGATGCACTTCATCATTATGTCTGGCAAGGCACAAGTACGAAAATGTACTTCTTTCCTAATGGCACAAAACAATTAAATATAGCATATTCTGGAAAACATGAATACATACCCATGTTCCTGGGCTTGGATTGCACTAAATCACACATACAGTATAGGCAATTTTTCTAGACTCTTTGTCAGTTAAACCACATACAGTCTACAATCTCCAAAGCTTTAATAACAGTACAGTGGTACCTCGGTTCTCGAACTTAATCCGTTCCAGACTCCGGGTCGAATCCTAAAAAGTTCGAGTTCTAATTGAACGAAGTGTTTATGCATGACCGTGGTACTGCCATGCCATGAAAGCTCGGTTTTACATAGCGTGCAGGTTACCATCGTCTTAGAGGCATTTAATGTAAATTGCTCCCATACCTTGGAGGACTTGGGGCGCATGCTTTTTCCTGCAGACACTTCTGTAACTTCCATTGCAAGCGGCTATGTATCTATGTATATCTTTCTGTATTTGTGCACCTTGTGGTCGGTCTCCTCGGTAACGTGAACAGTCCAACTAATCGATAACGGCATTCGTTTACAACAAATTTCATTATTGATAATTATCGATTTTATCGATTAGCTGTTGCAGCCCTAGTAGTATGACTCATTTCCTGACACGTACAATTTATATTAGGTCAGCGTTCACGGTTCGACTGATATTCAGATCTAGATCAAACTGGTTTGTTCGACTTTCAAGAAATTCAAGTTCTAGTGAGTTTGAGAACCGAGGTACCACTGTAATTCCAAAACAAAACACATGCAAGTAACTTCAGTACTAGCAAAGTTAACTCCTCGGAACTATAGGGAGACACTGCAATCCATGGAACCACAATTTCTCATCCCTACGTAATGCATATTTAAAATGCATATTTTTGGTAGTATGTTGCTTAGTCATTATGAGATTCCGAGCACCAGGAAATATATAAACTATTACAATTGCTTTTAATATTTAATTTCATTAATATAATTTAATAAAAGGAAGAAACAAATATACAAGATTTTTCTATTTTTCTATTTTAACAACAGATGCAGCACACTTTTGGACTATGATAGGAAACCAGTATACCAAGAGGAAACCCCATCATAACACAGAGAGAACATGCCAACTACACAAACGGAGCAATGGCAGAGACACAAACCCTGGTCCCAGAGGGAAGAGGCAACAGCGCTAACCTCTGCGCCGTCCCCTCCAATCAGTCATGTGGATTTCAATTTAATATTCAGCTGGAACATCAGTAGTTGTGAAGTATAAGAAATCATATGGCTCAAGCATAAAATTCTCAACTCGAGATTTTCAACTTTCCATCGCTGACAATATTTCAACAAAAATTCTACCAAATTAAAACCAAAATCTAATTCAGAAGCACACATAAAAGGTACAACTTTACAATCACATGCTACCTGTTCAATACATTCTACTTGAACACATTTGCCTCAAGCTAGACCAAGCAGAGTATCCAGCTTTTTTCAAAAACTGATTTCCCTCCGTCTCAGGTCTCAGTTTACCTCTGTGTTACAGTCTTCTTACATCATTTGAATGTGACAGTGCTTTTGTTGTCCCACTGCAGTCTGTATTCACATCCTGCCCTTCTCCCTGCCACTCCTCTGTCACTTGAGTGTCTTTCTAAAAGGCCGATCAATCCACTTTAACTCTTCACTAGAAGTGTCCAGCAGCACTGTCCTCTGATGTCGTCCCTGCACTTGTGGCTCCTGATCAGCAGCCTGGTACTCTGAACAGTGCTCGGGTACTCTGAACAGTGCTCGGGTACTCTGAACAGTGCTCGGGTACTCTGAACAGTGCTCGGGTACTCTGAAACAGCTCTCTGCCTGCCACACAGACCAACTCTTTCCAGCCTGCTGTCATTTCCCCCTTTTCCTGTTTCCTTTCTCCTGTCCCCAATGCCTGCTGCCTTGTCATCTACAACAAACACATCGTGTTCAGCGGTTTGAGTCTCATTTTGTTCCCCTTGTTTTATCTGAAGTTAGAGTCACTCTTCTCACCTTTACACACTCAAGTACACAATCCAGCTTTACCTCAATTTACCTCATTTGTACTCTTTCCTTTACAGCACTAAAGATCAGTGTGGTTGCCTTATTCTGCTTATGAAATGCCAAGAAAAAGCAGGCATTTTTACCTATGTCGTTGTAATTATTGTGAGAAGCACACTGCAGGTCAATGGCCGAGAGCATTGTTTACTGCATGCCAGTCCCATTTGTTGTAGGAAACAACAACCTTATCAAATGTAAATAGTGTTTGTATCAAACATTACACATCAACTGAATTGTACAGTAGATGGTGGTGCAGAGGGAAGCACTGTCGTTCAGCAAACAGAGAGTTGCTGGTTCGAGCCCCGCCCGATGACCCCATCAAAGTGTCCTTGGGCAAGACACTGAACCCCAAATTGCTCCCGGTGTGCAGGTTGGCGCCCTGCGTG
>JABFDZ020000118.1:11931316-11944522 GCA_019775955.2 Pollimyrus isidori | reverse complement strand
GTGGAACGGGAGCTTCGTGCTCTGGATGTGCATCCCACAAATCTCCATCAACTGCAAGATGCTATCCTATCAATATGGGTCACCATTTCTAAAGAATGCTTTCGGCACCTTGTTGAATCAATGCCACGTAGAATTAAGGCAATTCTGAAAGCGAAAGGGGGTCAAACACTGTATTAGTATGGTGTTCCTAATAATCCTTTAAGTGAGTGTATATTATTATATTATATTATAATAGTACATTGTTACACTACATATTTGATTCAGTTTTGGCTGTGACAAATACTGAGGTATTCTGTTATTGATAATTTATTTGCTTCTACAGGCTATGTGCTTATATCTAAATTCTGTAGTGATTGCTATACTGTCTGTCTGGCACACTGATGTGAATTACACAGGCAAAAAACACAAAACTCCTTTATATCATTGGTCCTTACTTCTGATTTTCCTCTAAATTGTTTGAGAAAACTTAAGCTTCAGAATGTAGCAGCAACATCATTCCAGTTCCTAAGAACATCACCAGGGAATAGAATACTTACCCTGGGCGCTGCAATGTCCAGCACTAGTTTCATGCTAGAAGAACGTCATCTGCATAGAGAAACGAACTATAGTCCTACAGTTTTCAAAATGTAGGCCCTTCTGTGAACAGTCCTGGTTAACACTTAAAGGGTATTTAGTTCCTGTTAAGGTCTGGCTTTCACAACTGAAATATTACTCACACCCAGCTGTTGTCCATTTATGTCCTTTATGAATCACTATATTAAAATTAAACTTCTTTCCCAGTGTTGACTTACCTATGACCCTTATTTCTATATGCTAATATGATCTCTTCCCTCACTCTTTTCCGATGAAGACTTCAGATACAGACTGGTTTACAGCTTGTCATCTGATTGTTGCAAAATCAATTTCTCTCCCGCTGAAATATCCTATCGTTGTTTGTCATGGTGACATTCTCTTTATACACTGCACAAGAAATAAATGAGCACTACAAATCTGTTGTTGGCTTTGTCATACAAATTTAGAAAAGAAAAAGAAAACTGTCCCTGTATGTCCTTTGTATGGTCATACGTGAACAATATATATTTTTATGCATTTAATTTTAATTTTGGAATTTCTCTCTAACATACAGCTGGAGCACCTTAGAGACCGCAGGTTCTGTATTAACTCAGCTTTCATTATGGCTCATCTGCACTATCCTTCTACAGTATAAGTGTCATTGCATAATATATATAATATAAAAGTTTAAAATTATATGCCAACATTAATTGCTTTAACTTTCAATTGTAAACCAATGTATTAATTTTACAATCAATTGTTAAATCAATGTATTAATAGATGGTTAACACACATTACCTTCGAAGGTAAGGATTTCAAAAATAGAGCAGACAGAGGATACCACGTAATGCAATTCCATTTGTATTCTTCCATAAGGTTTGCACTCAGATATTTTATTATTGACCATAACTAGCTAGCTATCTTCCCCATTTATGTAAAATGAAAAATGATCACAAGTAGATTTGCCGTTTAAAACTCAAGGAAGCAGTTTGCATTGGAGTGCATTTCAAAGACTAGGCCTGCTTACATCCCATGGAGTTAACCTTTTAACCTGAAATGTACTGAGGGCTTAGGTTGGTTTAGATATCCTTCCACTTTAAATCGATTCATTTTTGCTTATCTTTTTAGATTCCCTCTCTGAACCAACAATAAAAACCACAAATACCAATATTTTATAGGGCCTTTTTTCAAAATGGTATAAAAACTGTACCACATTTCTACACATTCATCTTAGGTGAACATGTGATTTTCAAACGCAACTATTAATGCTGTATAACATGTACTGCAAAACCCGACCATTCGCCAATCATGTGTATATATATTTCGTATTTTATCTAAACAATAAGCTTCTGGGATCTTGAGTGATGGGTTGTTGGCATAAATCCAAGAAGTAAAATACTTATTAGGACTTGTATTTGAATAGTTATCATTTATAAAATGCCTGCACATAAAAGCAATTAGATCTGTCCTCAGTTGGGGACTTTAAGGGAAAGGATGAAAGCAAACATCTATTTACTGATTCTATTTTAGTGACTCATCTTTTTTATTAGGTTTTACTATTTAATTATTTGTTTAATTATTATATGAAGTCAAAATCAACTAACTACATAACATAACCATGGTTCAGATCAAGGTTTAAAAAAAAAAAATAGGGGATGAGATAATGAGATTATGTTTTTTTCTGAAAACAGGCTCCATAGGCAGGATATGTACTGTAGCTCCCAAGGTAGAACAAAGACACGGGACATTCAGGGTGAAAACAAATGACTCCCAAACAACACAGACCAAAACAAACTAAAAAGAAATTCCCACAGTCATCAAAACCGAGCAAAAAAACATGAGCTGGAAATCCCTACCACATTCCTGATATGCTCACCTCTCATCTAAATCAATTCAGCTGACCCTGTTTAAACCTAATCAGGCCAATCTGGGATTCATTACCTAAGGTTCTTATTTTTCCAGGGCCGGTTATCAATCGTTCATTTGTTTTAACACCGTATATTGACGCCATAAAATCCATCTATCCATTATGCAGGGTTGCGGGGGTCCATAGCATATCCCAGAATTTATAGGCTCAGCACAGGCAATGACAAAAGAGTAGAGTGCCAACCCATCTAAGGGCACACACACCGTTCAAATCTACAGATTATATGGCAACTCCAATTCCCCTCAGCCTGCTTTTGGACTGTGGGGGTAAACCGGAATACCCAGAGGAAACCCCATGATGACACAGGGAGAACATACAAATTCCACACACAGAGCTGAGGCAGAGACTTCAACGTTAATGTCCAGAAACTGGTCTCCAGTGGTGGTACACGACCATTCTAGCCACTGCACCAATATGCTGTCCTGTGTTGTAAAATATAAAGTGATAAATAAATGATTAATGCGTGAGTTTGTAGCCCCTGTTATAAATTGCCATAACAACCAGGGTATACATTTATGTTTGGTTTAAGTTCACACTCAGGACTACAGCATAGAAGCGTGTTTTTGTCTGCCAAAATGTTATTTTTCTAGAGATGACCCATTCCATGCACAGACCCTGTTATTTCTGAAAATAAAACATTAATTGTCATGTTATGTGCACACATTCAAGATCCAAATCCAATCCATGGTTTGTTCTGACAAAATTAGTTTAGCAATATTAAAAATACATAAACTCTTAGTAACTGTACTCAAAAATAGCAGTGAGGATGACTTAAAAAAGTCTTAACATTAAAGTATAAAAGCTTTGTTTGTTTTTAGAAAATAACTGTCATCTAATACTAGTAGTGGGTGGATATATTCTTTGGCCAGTATATATAGAGCCAATATTTATTTTTTTATATCAACATTAGCCACTAGAGACTACATTACGTATAATAGGATCATTCACATAGAAAGGAGTTTTAATTTAAGATGATTCATGCATATCAACAAACCATCAGTCAATTCCTGGAGAAGGATTCAACTACCAACCTTTGCATATGCCTGAGAGATAGAAAACCTGAATATTCTATTTATGCTTGTTTTAATTTAATGTACAATAATAATTTGTGTAAGGATGTCTAATAAAAAAATCAAAATGTTTACATCTTAGTCTACCCTCTTTAGCTACCTGACAAATATAGGCTACAATATTTAAGGTTGACCCCATTACTTTGCTTAAAATTAAATGCTATCGTTTTAATCTGTTTATCATATCATGGATAATATTCATAATTAATTATGATTCTTGGTATCAATGAATTTATGTAAAAGTAAATGAAATTAAACGTTTATGGTTTGCAGTTAAAACAATGGGTAAGTATTGTAAGCCTTAAGTTTCACATCACAGTCATGCGGCACATAGCATTTTTGTCAATGTCGGACTATGTATATAACAGTAATTCCATAATATTACAATGAAGATGAAAAATTCCGATCATCATAGTGCAATGATTACTCACTATTCACATGTTTGTGGTGATGCTGGTGTAAACCAACCTACTGCCAGTCATATAAAAGTATAGCACTTACAATTATGTATAGCACATAATGGTTTATAATGATAATATACAACAGGGTTCTTCAACTCACGGTACTCGAGGTCCGAGCACTGCTGGTTTTCCAGCCTTCCTTTACCTATCAGTCAGGTGCAAAGCCTCTGACCAATCAGAATCAGTAATTATTAAAGAACTACCTGGGAGAACTGAAAACACAGCCTGGATTTGGAATCGAGGTCCAGAGTTGAAGAACCCTGATATACAACTATAATACTTGTTTATTACTAAACTGTACTTTTTATGGTTATTTAAGCTATACATATACCGTACTAGGTGTGTAGTAGGCTATACCATCTAGGTTTGTGTATGTATGCTCTATGATGTTCACACGACAACAAAAAAGCCTAATAACGCATTTCTCAGGACGTATTCCCGTCATTACGCAACCCATGACAGTATATTCAAAGGAAGTTCCTATATGTGTGTGTAATTAACGATTTCGTTAAAGTAAAACATGCTGGAAGCAATGATCTCCTCTATAAGGTTCACACGTCTGTTATTCATCACTGTATCCGTATCCAATGATGTCAAGTTAGACACGGGGTTGTCTAACTTGTCAAACAACTTTGTGAAAACAATTGCAGCATGCATATCCACAACATAAAACTTCCTTTTAAAGCAAAACATGGAGATCTTTTACATCCGAGTCTAACTGAAAGGTGGTCAATGAACAAGGCTCATTATTTTCCACAATTAACCATGCAGTCTAGCTCCACTCATTGCAAGCTCACACCTAAATCATTAAAGTGTTTTTCAGACATCTCCATGCATACATTTGTGGTGGTGAAATTTAGATAAGATTTGGTACCCCTATAAAATTAATGAGTAGTAGAGCTGAGGGTTGCTGGGATTGCTGTCAGTGTCTTATTTGTGCTGTGTGATAAGGGCTGCATGGCCAGTTTGTAATGTTTTGGGAGAAAGGCAACAGCTCCAAGTGCGTAAGCAAGAAAACGGGACCTGTCCGAACGGCAAAGTGTAAGAATGAAATAAGTATGTTTCACTGGTCTAAATATTATGCAAAATATGTGTGTGCCAGTGTAAAAATAGGGATCCTCAGACATGAAGGAGTACTTGTGTTAAGGGGACATGCAATCTGCATAATAGTACTATACTGTCAATCTTATTTCTTGGAATGTTTTTCTTTTTGAAACATTGTTATAATGTGAGCAGAAGAGGTCCTTTTACAAAAGATTTTAGAAGGAATAGGGCTAAAGAGTAAAGACAATGAGAGGTACATACAGTAAGATTAGACGAGCCAAAGGGAAAATAGATATCTAGTAGTCTTGTGCAAGGGCCGTCATTTGGAGGAACCGGGATAAATCATTATACATTTTGTAGCTGGAGAGTTCTCCCTGCATCTGCTTTCTGGGGGACTCCTACACCCACAGACTGGCAATAAAAAAGCAACGTTCCCTAAATACAAGACTCAAAGCTTTATTTACACATTGCATTTAAACATTTATCGGTGAGCCCATTTCTAAATGCAAATAAATTACTTAAAAACACCATAAGGACCATTTCCATATTCTTTAAAGTGGCGGAATTTACTGTTAGATTCCAATCTGTGGGGTAAGGTTGATTGAACACCTGCTAGTCATATTAGGTTTAAGAGATTCTATGAAATTAACCTAAAGCGTAAATTCTTCATTTTTGTTAGATGAGACTATCTGGACATTTTAGGTTTACATACAGATATATTTTGATAAGAACACGGTAAACATTCTCAATACATAGTTTTAAAGTCTCGGTTGAAAAGTTCATTTTAATACATTGAAGTCCCATAATCATAATGTTATTCCATCTGCCTTATAGATGGCAAGATATATATATATATATATATCATTTTTTAAAATTATATATTATATATACATACATATATATATATATATACACACACACACACACACACACACACACACACACACCTAAAGGCCCAAAGAATCCATCACTGTCTCCATCCCGTGAACCAGTCTAGAATACAGTTGAAAGATAGATGGATGGATGGATAACATGAGACAACATGTTGGAATTTAGCATTAATAACTCAATACAACATTTGGAAAGCAGTAACAATTTTTACAAATGAAAGATACAAAAATGCATTCAGCCATGAAGGGAGTGGGCGTGGCCACCTGTCTCAAGAGGGAGAGTCAGCTGACCTGGTTTATTTCTATCATTTCCCCCCAGCCCTGAATTCTTAAACTGTATATATGTTATTACATTCTGCCTTGTTTCACCCCCAGCAACCCAAACAGCAGTCTGACACATCACAAAACCCAATATCTCCCAAAAACTGGCCCTGCCCCCCACCACAAGCATTATTAAAGCAGCACATTATTTTTTTCTACCCAGTCTTGTAGGAGCCAGATGGGTTCAGTACTGGGTGGCTTGAGCATAAAGAAAAAACACACCAACTCAATAGGTCGAGATGGGCTTGTGTATGACCTCCCGCCCTACCTGTGGGAGCATGCAGGCAGCAGGATATAAATGCTAACCTGTGGCTCTCACCATTTCTTTCATTAGAGAAAACAAGAATGAGTATTGTAAAGAATGACATTTCTATACAATTAATTCCCAAAAATAGTGATCCTACTTCCATGCTTATTTACAATAGGTATTGCTCAAGACCTGATAGGCCCATGGTCATAATATGCTGTATTTTATCATACTGCATTATTTATTCTGTTCATATAATTATTTATCTGTGTGTGTGTGTATATATATATATATATATGTCTATAATCTCTCTATGCTTCATTTATTTACTACTGCTTTCTCTTTGCAAGAAATAGCATTTCATGTATCTTATATATAGCCCCTGTCAGTTTTGTATATACCGGTATATTTGTATAACTGTACATACCTATATAGTTCCATATACAGTATGGCAGATCCTATATGCCCTTCTGGTTTCTCTACATTATCTACACTCCTATACTGTAAATTATTATAGTACTTTATGGAAAAATTATATTTGTTCACTTGTGGTCAGTCTGATGTTAACCACATTCATTGGCATTGTACTCTGCATAGAGACAATACAATTGAATCTAGAGCTGATATACCCACGATTAGGGTAAATTTTCAGTACCAAAGACTCACAACACGACAAACACAATTTTACCGTCAAACGTTCTAAGCAAATGCTGTCTTTTCAGATACACGTTGACATATCAACAAAGACATATCATTAAAACACAAAATTAGCAAATAATAATGGTGAACCTGAGAGATGCTAATGAGAGCTTCACTTTACAAAGTCATCCATAATTTCAGGATAATGACACAGACATAGAACAAAAGCTTCTTCGACAAAGATTTAGGCAATGGCAGTGTTGTTCTTCAACCACTGTAACGGCAGCCAAAAATGCAGATGAGGTGCGTGGGGACATATTTATGTAGAATGCAAGCTCAATTAATTAAAGGGTAGCCTGTGCAATAAGGCCTCCCTAAAATGCAGTCACAGAGCACACCTGTACATGCACTTGGCAGCCTGAGCACTGTGTCTATGACTAGACAAGCAGAAAATGACAGATTATGATGGCAGAGCATAAATATTTGAAGAACCCCAGGGGAATATGTGAATGTGGTAGTATTTGAAGTTCTTCTAAAACTGCGCTTCTTGCCTATGAAGAAACTACATTTGCATATAACCTGTAGGCATTTCTGAAACTGAAAAGGTGCAAATATTTTTAAGACACTGTACTGTGCTAATTTTAAACATCATTCACTATAAGTACTGTAGCAAAAGCCATGTTCTAATGAAAGCTGACTACCTATACAATTTTTTTACAACATGCATGGACTCTTAATCATACTGAAGAAATTGAAAATTTCTGCCCATGGTATAGCTCTTCAAAATGAGAACAAAACATTTACAAACAACTTAGTTTAGGATGCAAATAGAAGATACATTCCAAAATACACTTATTACAAATTTGCAATGTACGTGCATGTTTCAGATATGCAAACACAATTGAGAAGATCATTTAAAAAAACCAACAACTGAAAACCTTCCAAAAAGTACTTACATACCAGTATTATATGTTCTACTTAAATTTAGCAAAGCTTCCAAGCTTCCATAAAATGCCTTGCCTTTCTGTGTAAACTGTAATTAAACATAAACAGAAAAAGAACACTCACACTACTACTTATGATGCACTTTACATGTGTAAAATTTTAAGCAACTGCAATAGTTTACCCATCTCTTATCATAAAACTAATATTACTGATAACCTTCTTTTGTCTGTTTGGATTGCTGTCAGGTTACACTAACCTCAAACAGACATAAGAAGCCCTCCCTTTATCATAAGATACAGTATGTTGAAACCTTGGGGATTTGCTAACAGAGAAATAACTTTAAAATGAACACATTATTTCTTGCAACCATTTTTAGGCAAGCTATAGAAAAAAACACTATTCTCACAAATAAACTCTGTTTTTTTATATTAGGCCGATATCCTAACACAGTAATGCAAATAAATTCCAAAGTAACACTGAAATCACATGTAGGTTATTTTAAAGACAATTCATAAAGGTTTCAGAGAGCAACCTGTGCAACATCAGTGATGCATCTAACAACTGTAGTCAACCGACTAATATTCTCACTCATTTGTTGAATAACTAGGGTTTAAAGTGGGTCGTAATAATCTGGAAGAGCATTCAGACACCTTCATTTAATAAATAAACAAATCTGATTGCCAGTTAAATATATAATATCAAGCAAGTTTATTTTGTGTGTGCTGCAGCCTGGTGTTCCTTCCAGCTGATGCCATCAAGATACTCACTTGAAGAAAAGAAAAAAAAAAAACAGATAGTAATGTCACACTGCAGCCCTACTCCCACACTCAACACATCCTTTTTCTAGTCTTTTACGCAAATTAACTTGTGATCACATTTTTTTTTCTTTTTTCTTGTGATCATGTTACCAGCTAGCTACAGAAGGGGAACTAGCATAAAATCAGTTGTTATGTTTCTGGAGTGGTAGGTAATTTCAAATGCAATGTTTCAACAGAGCGCTACAAATAGCACCAAACATAAGCTGTTTTTTGTGCGACTTGGCTATCTGTTTTTTCGAGCTATCAGTATGGTAGCTGACACTTTGGCTAGCACTTCGGCTAACTTAACTAGAGTGACATTAGGTCCCGCTCAGAAGCGAAGCTAGTATGGGGGTGTGACCACTGACAATGACTGTCAGGAATGTCCTTCTTGAGCCCTCCTTCCCTGGTGTGTCTGTGCTCTCTGCAAGTATGTCTGGCTGCATCCAACCCCGCCCACATCCAACCCGGCCCATTCGTAGAATTTCGTACCGTGAAAACCACGCCTATACACACACACACACACACACACACACACACACACACACACACATATAATGGCCATAAGCATTCAGAACAGTTTATAAGTTTATAAACAAAATGAACCATTTACACATTATTAAACTCCTGCCTCAGGTTTTACCTCATCTCATGTCCTACACTTTTATTGGATGTAGCTCTCACACATTTCACATGTACAACTTTTAACCTCCAATCTTTGGCTTTTGTCAGCGAGCTTCAGAAACTGACAGTGATTGGAAAATCATGGCTACATCATGTACTGTAGTGTGAGCTTTAGTTTCAAGTGTTTCTCAAGTCTTGTGATGCCCTTCCTAGCTGCTGATCATTTCAGTTATTTACTGCTCCCTATTTTAGTATGCCGTCTACTGAACCCTGGTGAAAGATTGTCCAGTTCAGTCTGAGACTTTGAGCAATCTTTGCATTTTGCCTCCTGGTTACTACCTGCTTTTTCTATCCATAGATTCTTATGTCCCTTGCCTGTCCCACTCACTGGCACTCAAACTTTCTATTGCACCAATTTTTGAATCGAATTTGACCCTGCTCTCAGTTTTCCTTAACACGGTGCAATTGTTTTATATCCAAGTAAATTTTCACATGACAGACTATGTTTTTTTTGAAGGACTCAACCAATCCATCTGTCGGATTATTTTATGTAGTAAGAAAATGGTACACTGTGGACAGGGTGTCAATCTATCACAGGGCATGCACACATTAGGGTCAATTTAGGATATCTAGAAAACACAAATTAGACTAACTGCATGGGCTGTGGGAGGAGAACCTGGTGGCTTGAAGCAATAGTGCAGCACACTAAGCCCATGCCACCCACACTCACAATGTGTTATTCAAATTATAGTTAGAGAGGGAGCTGTCATTACCCTACAAGTAAAACATGACGGAAGTGGACTGCATTAGGCAGTTCTTGTCTGCCACAACCAGAGCAGGTCGCTGATGATTCCTTTGAGGGGGGGAACAACAGTGAACCAAAACCGAAATGGCTGCATAAATGTAAGATATGTCTAATGTCTGAAAAAGGAAGTTCACTCAATAATTTTCTCTTATCGCTCTACTAATAAATCCACTCTCTTTAGAATAGCCCTCCTCAAAATGCTACAGCCTGTCAATACATAAAGAAGCATAATGTGCATGGCTATCTGGGCATTTGCAACTATGGAAGCAGCCAGATAGCCTATTCTTCCAACTGCCACTGATACGGCGTGGCCATGGATTCAAACTTGTCAAACACTTTCATTTCTGGGACAAAAATTTGCACAGATGTCAGAAATTATTGGGTTTATAGAGTATGTGCACTGAAACTCAAGACGTAAAGGCAGGGTCACCTATCACTGTTACTGGAGAGCAAACACAACCTGCCGTTGCTCCTGAAAAGTCGTGAGGTGTTCCAGAAACACCAGAACGCTTTGTAATGCATCTACGCTCTAATCTGTTCCCAGGTTTTAGCACCACTTCCAGCCCATTGGTAGTGGTGGCAAACAAACAAGTTAAATTCTCCCCAAGCGAGCTTGATGGGTCGAATGGCCTCCTCTCGTTTGTATAGTTCTTATGTTCTAAAAGCACGTGATATGGCAACTGGCCAGGGAATCCTTGATTATCAAGCTTTGGGGATTTCCTTTGGGGGGACTGAGAGATTGGTTCAATGTCGCACAAATACAAACAGCACAATAAAGAAGGAGAAAAAAGAAATGTAAATATATACAGTAAAGTAGTGGTATCCGAAACAGAACCGACATTTTTGGGGACTGAGACAAAACAGAACAGCCAATTTATACTATTTTCGAAAACACGGGCGTGATGGATCCGATTAATGTGACAACCCTCACCATCGTACTCTCCTGCTTATGAGGCCATGCATTCCCTCTTTCGCATTTCATGGCCTAAGATAGAGATTTTAAAACATAATTTATGTAAAATATATATTAAAAATGTATAATATATGTAATATATAAACAAAGTTTCAAGCAATGCAAATTTTCATGAAGGATTTTGACAATAGCCACATTTGTTTATTTCTTTGACTATTATTGAGTTACAGCCAAATATCCGTAATTATTAATTTACTTAGAGTTGATTTTTTTATGAATCTATAATAAATGCAATATAAAACCAATTCGGAAGTTTAAGAAAACACTGTGACACAGAACATTTTAAATGAACCCAATTTGTAATAAAAATGAAGGGTTGGGTTAAAATTTTCATATCGAACTTTTAATAAATGGGCCACTGTTGGAACAATTATACAATTATATAATTATTGGAAAAAGAGGATAGAAGTAATCCAGTAAACTATAGGCCACTTAGTTTAACTTGCATAACTGTGAAAATGCTAGATAACCTAGATTAAAATAATATTCTGATGGATAGCCAACATGGATGTAGGAGAGGTAGATCTTGTTTAACTAATCTACTTGAGTTCTTTGAGGAACCTACAAGAGAAATTAATAACAAAAAGTCCTACAATGTGATACACTTAGATTTCCTGAAGGCCTTTGATGTTGTTCCCCACAAACAACTCTTACTTAAGCTCAAAGGTGCAGGGATTTTAGGAACTGTAGCAGTGTTGATGGAAAACTGGTTAACAGACAGGAAGCAGTGGGTAGTTATTAGAGGCACAATATCGCAGTGGACCTGTTTTCATAGTAGGGTACCATTCAATTTTAGGAGCACTGTTGTTCCTAATTTACATTCATGATATTGACACCAATACATACAGTAAACTGGTTAAATCTGAAAACAACACCAAGGTGGGTGGTGTAGCAGATACTAAACTAGCAGCACAGAGATTACAAGGGGATCTTCATTTAATTAACGTCTGGACTGATACCTGACAGATGAAATTTAACATAGATAAATGTACGGTAATCCATGCATGGAGCAGATATATAAAGTACAGATATTTCATGGGTCCACTAAAATAAAGGTAGATAATTATGAGAAAGACCATATGTGTATGTTGATGCTTCCATGTCTCACTTTCGCCAGTGTGGGGAAGCAATTAAAAAGGCCAATAGGATGTTGGGTTACTTCTCTAGGTGTGTGGAGTTTAAGTCAAGGGAGGTGATGATTGATTATACAATTCCTTGGTAAGACCCCACCTAGAATATTGTGTGCAGGTTTGGTCACCATACCTTAAAAAGGATATTGCTGCCTTAGAATGGGTTCAACGTAGGGCTACAAGAATGCTGCCTGGTCTTAGAGGAATGTCCTATGAGGTGAGGTTAGCTGAGCTGAATATATTTAGCCTTGCGCAAAGGAGACTAAGGCGGGACATGATCTAGAGTTATAAAATTCAAACAGGTCTCGATGATGTTCACCCAAATGGCTACTTTAATATTAGTTTAAATACTAGAACTCATGGCCATAGGTGGAAATTAGCGGGAGAACATTTTAAACTGAATTTGAGAAAGCACTTCTTTACACAGCATGTAGTTAGAGTATGGAATAGTCTTCCTGCTAGTGTAGTGCAAGTTAAACCCTGGGTTCCTTTAAATCAGAGCTATAGCCAAATGACCTCCTCTCATTTGAAAATTTCTGATGTTCTTATGTTAAATGCTATGGATTTTGTTCATTTGGCAGGCATATTTTTTAAAGCCATCAAGTGATAAAGTGAAAAACAATTTATAGTCAATACCAAAATGCAAAATGAAAAAACTCTTATAAAAGTACACATTTTATTTGTTTATGCAGTTAACATTATTTCATCCATCCATCCATTTTCTAAACCGCTTATCCTACTGGGTCGCGGGGGGTCCGGAGCCTATCCCGGAAGCAACGGG
>JABFDZ020000118.1:11890924-11931216 GCA_019775955.2 Pollimyrus isidori | reverse complement strand
CCCAGGCGGAGACTCGAACCCAGGTCCCAGAGGTGTGAGGCAACAGTGCTAACCACTGCACCACCATGCCGCCCCCACATTATTTCATTATAGACATATATAACAATAAATAAAACCTGGAAACCACTGTAATGATCTTTAAGCTTATGTGAAATATTGCAAATAAAAATTAACTTAGGCTCAGTTCCTGAGCTTTAATAATACGTTTATGGCTAAAATATTTATAACTCGGATCATATTTTTAAAGTGAGAAAGTACATTTTCAAAAATCATCCCACGTTGCAATCGTATTAACTGTTAATGGATACATATTAGGCCATAAAGTATAAAGAACCCCCCCACACACTAAAATAATAAAGTAAAATACAGGCAAATGCTAAACCAATTGGCTATATAAACAAGAAAAGATACTGTTCAAAATGTAATATGTATTTACATTTTTCAGGCATTGTCCACTACCACATCAGTTTGTGAATGATCCAAATAATTCAGTTTTTCAATTAATATTTTTTCCCACTTTTTCTATATAAAGCTGTGGTCAGTGATGCCATAGATGTGTACATAAAAGTGCAATAACAGTCTTGCAAATTAACTAAAATATCTGCAATAATTTCATTATTATGGCAACAATAGTTGCATGTTATTATTTACCTTAAATAACCCACCTACAATTACCTAGGGTGTAAGATGTAAGCTTAATTATATCCACAAACTAATCACTATCCACAAAATGTCCCTCAACCATCCCCACACATAATGTTACACAACTTTCTGGAATATACAATTCTGCTCAAGGCACTTCAACATCAAACAAACTGCTAATCTCAATTAGCATACCAATGTTTGAAGAACAAAGGCCAAACATCTTATAAAAAGTAAAAAAAAAAAACATTGAGACTGTAAGTAAATGTCAATGCAGGCCATTACATTGCAGAAGCAACATCAGATTAATAAAATTATATGTAAAGAAATTACTTGTTAGAGTCTGTTCCAATTAAGGACAAAACTCATTTAAATAATTGTGCACCTTTGCTTTTAATATAAAAAAAACTGTGAGCTTTGTTTTATCTCCATTGGTGCTGCTCCAGTGAACAAATATAGCTTGAATAACTCTTCGAAATTAGCATATTTATCATGTAATTTTCATGACTGCAAAATCAATACAAATGTATCATTTTAAATCCCTAACAGACATTTTTCGCTAACCACAAGAGAAAATGCTACTTTTCAGGCTGTATGCACTCAGACTGAGATTACCTAAAGTTATCAACATAATCCATAACAAGGTCATTCCTAGAGTTGGCTTTTACACAGTTTTGCTACCGACTAAAATTTTCATTTTAATTGTGCTTACAGGCTCAGTGAAAAACATTGCACAGTGACAGAAAGTCACTTCCATTCACATTCCACTCCCAAGTTAGACTGAACTGCATTTGTGTTTTATGTACGAATGTCAGAATGGGAAAAGTGGAAAGGACTAAAGTTGTAGTCCTTTCTTTACAGATGACATCCTATGAATGCAAAACCTAACATCTGTAACTGCCAGCCCAAATTATATTTTGTACTATAGAGCATTACTTTGTGTGTCTATTTTTAATTGCTGCTTCAGATTAATAGTATTTGGGTGGCTTAAAAGGTCTACATGAATCTTTTTATCACAATTTCAGACTTCCTAGTATCTGACAGTGGTGCAACCACGTCTTATCAGTAAGTAGTAGTAGTTCAAAATTTGTTTAAATTTTTTTTTTTTACAAACATTCGAAACAGGAAAATATAACAATAAATTCTCACAATAACTTATTATTAAAGATTAACTGAACCTTAAACGTATAAAGCACAGTATTTTTAGAAAAACAGAACGCTCTCTGAAGGATGGACAAAGCTTTCTTACATTACAAACTGGCAAAATAGTTTACATAACATAACGTTGAATATTCAGAAACCTGAATATTTTTTAAAGTGGAAATAACTATGTGAATATAATTGGAATAGTGAATATAGCCACTTTCCATTGTCAGTGTATCTTGATCTTGAAAAGGTAGGATATGAAAACACCATTTTGGTTTTTGGACTATATACTCCAGAACACCAGCTTGAGCTGGCTACCTATTTGGGCACGTCCAGATTGTCTTTCTCCTCATTTCATGAACACGTACATTGCAGAAGATTACAAAATTAATATAACTACCTTTTAGGTCCCTTCGAATATGTGAACGTGAACGTTGAGTCCGCGTATCGAAAATCTGAAATAAAGACGCACAAATAAATAAATCACCAGTCAATTAGAGGAGATAAAGCAGAAACAAACACAAAATGGTGAGGAAAACACCATCACCGCAGGAAAAGTCCCATTTCAACAAGTGCAGTTTCCATGGCAACGTCAGAAGGGGTTTCCACTGACAATGGAGGAAACGGATAATAATAATGACTAAATATTAGCAGAGCCATTTCACCTATAAAATCGCTATCCAGTTTTTAATCTTCTTTGTCATGCTCTGTTGACAAAAATGATCAGGCTTAATTGATCCTTACATTTGGGTCTGGTGTACTGATAAACAGGAACCAACGACATGGGTAGCATAATAATTCCGTTTTTTTTTTTACTTAACAGAATCTGATGTGTACGTTTAGTCAAAATAAATAGCTCCGTTTTCGAACAACTTCGTAGCAAAAGGTAATAGACTAGAATAATAGCAGGTGTACACACCGTATAGGTGGTCCTCATATTTTAAATTAAATGGACATCATATAAGGCTCGAATTTCGCTTTGTTGTGCGTATTAAGGTGGTTAACCAGCTGTCAGCAATTAAGTTATCTCGCCAATGATGTCAAAATATTGCAGGAAGAAGCTAGCTAATACGATACTGTGGCCGTATTTTCGGCAGTGTATTTCAAATTACAACTAGTTAGCTAGAAAATGTATGCACGCGTACAGCCGGAATTTTAGGAGGATTAAGCTATATAACCTACGCTGCACATCACTGAAGTCGGAAACTCACCAGAAAACAGGCAGTCTTTCTCTGCCTTGCACCTTTGAATTACGATGTCGACGTCTTTTTGTATTCTCTCTTGTCTTGAACACATCCCCATAAAATAAAACCCCCTGGAATGGCTTGTTTTATTATACAGTAAAAATATATATCGGATATCCTTTTCAGGATGTAAGCGCCGAGCTTTCATAGACTGAATTCCGGATAACTGAAAAAAATGCGCTTTCGCTCTCGACTGCTTCCGCAAAATTAAAAAGACCAGGTGAGACGACGAGCTCTTTATTAAATGATCTCTCCGATAAGAATAGACACGAATGAAAAGCACCAAGACTCAACAGCTCCGCTTCTCGACGTACATTTCATACCGATAGCTGTTTTTTATATGTTAAACCGGAAGCGCCGAGCACTATTTCACATCACCGCTAACAATGGCGATTTCGAAAGCTAAAGCCGAGATCTTCCTTGTCTGTTAAAGAGAAACGCGCCCTGTTATTAAAACCCGGTGCAAAATAAAAGGAAAAAAATAACTGATCAGGGACACCGAAAGTACACAGTGTATCACACAAGACGTTCTGCAATTCGGTGCGAGTTGGTGATGCAATGCGCGTCTCCGGTATTTTCTTTCTTAGCTACAGTAAATAATAAGTGACAGGTAATTGATTTATTCATGAGGCTGCATTGCGATTATATCGTTTAGGGCAACTAACTGATAACCGATACAAAACTGAGGTGGTTACATGCAAGCAAACACTCTTTACACAGGTAGATGTGTGTGTGTGTGTATATATATATTTATATATATATATATATATTTATATATATATATATATATACACACTACTTTGAAAAGTTTCCCACTGCTGATTGAAATTGATTATGACCTTGATACCATGCTCCACCAGAAATTATCATTTGAATGCAGTTGACTTGACTCCATAATATGGAAGTCTTGAGTCACATGATTTATGTGCACGTGCAACCAGTGCGTACGCTCCTGTAGTTCTTCTTATATCTGCATTCAACATTCAACAAAAACATTCAGAATGGAAATTGAAGGCTTAAATTTACCTACTGCTGCAGCGACAGCCTTGTGAGTGTGGTGGCATGTACATCCATGTACAATTGCTTTAGATTAATGCTTAAACCTTTGAAGATTTCTAAATGCACTGTTGACATGCACAGATTTGATCAAAATACTATCACAAGCCTGTCTCAATTTTACAATAGCCTTTACTATTTTTCTTCTATATGAATGATAAACCAAGTAGTTAGTCTAATTCTAGCTTTTGAATATGTATATTCTGTGAGACATACTTTGAATGCCATAATAGCAAGGATTACAGCTTTTTACATATAAAAAAATCAACATCTTTAAATA
This sequence comes from Pollimyrus isidori, assembly GCA_019775955.2. Taxonomy (NCBI): domain Eukaryota; kingdom Metazoa; phylum Chordata; class Actinopteri; order Osteoglossiformes; family Mormyridae; genus Pollimyrus; species Pollimyrus isidori. The sequence continues at coordinate 11,926,848 of JABFDZ020000118.1, read as the reverse complement.
ACAGGAAACATAATGCTTATGTGAAGTATTGTATTGCACTATTATCATTTGCAATATTCATTAATATTGTTTTGGTTCATCTCCAGCATGTGACATTTGTTTGTTTGCCTTTTAATGTTTACTTAAAGATGCAAACTACATTTGTCTGTCATTTTAAAGCTGTTTGCGTGACTTCAAGATTAGCACACCATTAGTTCTCACTGAAATAGAAAGTCTAATAATCACACATCTAAACATTTAGGAAGAACATTTTTCAGATAAGAACCATGGAAACGGAGCCACAGGGAAAAACTGTCTGGGGCTTTACGTAACATTCTTACCAACAAGCGCACATCTGGAAGAAATCCAGAAATGGTGTTATGTCACATGAGTTGGTGAAGGGAGGGTCAGCAGAGGGCAGGTTTCATTTATGCATAATTCCCAATAATTAGCAGCTGTTTGGTAATATTGTTACATGCATTCCGAAACCTTTTGTAAAGTAATTTTGAATACAAACCTCACTGAAATTGTCATGTTGATGATCACATTACCGATGATTGGCTTGTCTGATTGTTTGTTTGCTTGTTTGTTTGTTTTTGCTTTTTTATTTATGATGTTTTTCAAGGTAACATCCCTGGAAGTACTTACCAGGGTGTTCCCCTGCCCTGTGCTTCCTGGTCCCCAATGTTCCCCACAACCTAGAATTGACATGAACGGGTGAGTGGATAAATGTTTCTTTTTCTTTTACGATTATATACAAAGACTAAGGAACATGGCTGATGTGCTGAGTAAAATCCCAGGCTAGTTGTTACTATTTGCTATATGATAAACTCCAAACCCAGTAAAGATCAGAGAACTTTTACAGAACAGTGAGTTAATGTTTGGAATAGATTAGTGTGTTATCATCCAGGCAATTTGCCAATATATCTCAGTAAATAATATTCACAATAGGGAGCACTTCATAAAGGCTGTGATTAGTCTATGATGTCTTCCACAGCTGAAGAGCAGTTTCCAGTATCTGGGTCAGACGTGTAGTACAAACCACATAAGCAATATTAATAATCCTAACAAATTAACCTCAAATAGTATATACAGTGGTACCTCGGTTCTCAAACTCATTAGTACTCGAATTTCTTGAAAGTCAAACAAACCAGTTTGACCTAGAACTCGATCTGAATATCAGAAGTCGAACCACCTAATATAAATTGTACGTGCCAGGAAATGAGTCATACTACAATGCAATTCTTACTTGAATGCCTTCTTCACAGACTGGACGATTAACCAGATATAGCAGTGCGCAACATTACAGTAACTAACAATAAATAAACCACTAGCGTGTACTATTGCAGCATTTATGTTATTTACTTAAACTTTATTTTACCAGGTAAATTAACTGAAGACCAATTCTCACTGCTTTATGTGATATTCGGGAGGAATAGCAGATTACACATTGGAACTGCCTGGGATACAAACATCATGCGTGTAATTAAACTCTTCATCCAAAAAGGGCAAAGGTGTGTCGTCACGGAGGCGGTTCCAGTTTGTGCAGCCGGTTGAGAGGTCGCAATGCATCTAACCGTAATGCATTGTGTCAGGATCAGAATGTTTAAGCCAGCGCTGTTAGCAAGTTGCACGCACCCAATGACCAGACCAGGGAAACAAATTGAAACACGGACTTAATACAGAGGACTAACAACAACAACCAGAAACAGCTGATCACATGGGGATCCCATGCGAGGTTAACAAGGGGGCGTGGTACACGGAACGAGCAGATGATCGGGGCAGGACAGGGGTAATGTTGGGATAAGATCTTTATTGTTTTGGAGGCCATTAAGAAAAAAAAGCTCTTCTTGTTTTATACTGTTAATTTTCTGTTTAAATGCTATTTTCCTTCCATCCATTTTCTAACCCGCTTATCCTACTGGGTCGCAGTGGGTCCAGAGCCTATCACGGAAGCAACAGGCATGAGGTCGGGAACAACCCTGGATGGGGGGCCAGCCCATCACAAGGCACAGTCACACACCAACCACTCACACCTACAGGCAATTCAGGAACTCCAATCTGCCTCAGCATGTCTTTGGACTGTGGGGGGAAACTGGAGTACCTGGAGGAAACCCCACAACAACACGGGGAGAACATGCAAACTCCATACACATGTAACCCAGGCGGAGACACAAACCGAGGTCCCAGAGGTGTGAGGTAACAGTGCTAACCACTGCACCACCATGCCCTCCCCCCTAAATGCTATTTTATTTTCTTAATTTAAGAATGACTGTTTTGATAAATGTGCTTAGATGTGTTTAGTACAGTGGCAAGTTAATTCTTATTTTACCTGGAAAAATTTGATCAGAGCTTGAACTTTTTAGGATTCGATCCGGAGTCCGGAACGGATTACGTTCGAGAACCTAGGTACCACTGTATTTTTACAATTATATCATCCAGAAGCAAAGGTGCATTCTTCCCTTTACTTTGACTTCAAAGCATGTGCTATGATTAAATATACAGTAAATATGATGTGAGCTTAGGAAGTCAAATTAGACATGTTACTGTATAATAACAAATATTTTATTTAATACAAGATATAATCTTTCAATCTGAAAAGATACCCAAATCTATCTTGTTATGTTTTAAAGTAAAACACTACGATACAAACTAAGAAATACCAAAGTCATCCTTTATCAGAACAGACACCAGTTTTCAAAGGTTAATGCATCTATAATCTTTAATTAGACAGAGGAAAAAATGCTATGGTGTAATAAAAGCAGTCTTTGGAGAAATTAAGAGAGCTAATAGAGAGTAAACCACAGATCTGAATCAATATAATGTTAGTGTGTTCATGTTCGTTTTAAAGTCATGGTGATGAAACCAGAACTAACTTCACAAAATGATTTCCCATTACAATCCATCTATTTATCTTCCAGCTACTTATCAAAACCAGGGTGACAATGAGCCTGTAGCCTTCCTAGGATGGCATAAGACACAAGTCAGAACACCCTGGATAGGACACCCATTTCTGACTATCCATTTATAAATAACCCTGGATAGACAGTTCTATAACTTAATGATATGTGTTATACAATCCATCGTCATATTGGGCTGTGATATTTGCATTTGGGTTCCTCCTGTTAGCTTTAACGAGTCTCCTTTGACCACTCTCATTAACAAGGTGTTGTCATGAACCAAACTGCCAGTGACATGATGTTTATTTGTTTGTTTGTTTGTTTATTTATTTATTGTGCGATTCTCTGTAAACTATAAGCACTGTACCGTGTGAAAGTCACAGGAGGGTGTTGATTTCTAAGATTCTGGAACCACCACAATCGAAATTACTTACATTACACATCTTAGCCATTCCAATACTCAGCTGAAGATTAAGTGAACCTGTTGACACTGTGTGTTGTATGTATTCGGTTACAGCTTTATGATTTGCTGTATGAAGGCTTTTTGCATTGATAAGCAGGCATACATAATTAACTGGCCACTAAATGCACAAGTGTATGGCTATAACTGCAGCTGTCATTCCTACTCTTAATGAAAAGTCTAGATCTGATTGTGTGGCTTCACATAGAAAACAAGCTTGATGATGTAACACACCGCATCTCAGGGAAAGTCTCTAACAAAGAACTATCCCTTATAAATCTGAATAGATAATTTTATGAAAACTCTTCTAATGCATTCTGATTTTGAGAACATTCATTATATTGATAAATAAAAATCATGTTTAAATTCTGATTAATATTTATTATTGAAGAAATTACTTCAAATTGTTGACGAGTTTGACTGATGTCATCTTCCAGTTGTCATTGAATTACACTGGTGGATGGTGGCACTAATTCAGGCTAGAAAGGATTTATTATTCTCTCTGGTAAAATAACAAACCAAAGTTGAAAGTGTCTGAAGTTTGGCTGTTATTGCCACCCACTGATATTTGTAACTCTTTTAACACCCCTACAGTTTTCTCACTATATTCTTTCATCTTGTCGAATTTGACACCTGCATTTATTCTTGGGTACAGCTGGTTACCTATAATATTTATCAAACCTATAAATTACATTATATTGAGAAGCTAGCATCAACATTTCCAGACTTAGAATGGTGATGGTCAGGAACTTCTGCAGATGTAAAAAATGTCTCTGTCTCTCTCATCTTTGGAAGACTTCATAATGCTACTCTAAAACCTTTCATCCATCCGTTAATATAGCAATACATAGCTTTCTCATAGTATATAATACAGTAAATGTTTTCCTGGGTAAGATTGATTGCTTCCAACTGAAAAATCCACAATTTTTGCTTTCCCCTACTGGATACTGATTGTCTTGGTTTCTGTGTCTAATACACTAATTTGTATAACACAACACAAATGCTGAAAATCACATTGTTTATGAATTACTGTGTAAATTTTACTGATGAAATGTTTAGTATTGTGATGAAACTGTGAATAATGGAAATATTTTCATGAATATTTTTACATCTGCATTAATTGAATAAATAAGTAGGTCATTACATCTCTGAATGTAAGTTTTCATATTAATCATGAGCAGGACTCAATGTACATTTATCGCCTTTCACAATCACAGACAAAAAAAGAGCCCAAACAAGGCTGTCCATCCACTACGCCAGATTTTCTGCCTACTTGTTCCATGAAACAGCTGCTGACTGGATGAGCAGTTGCAGGGCGAGATGTGCAAAAGTAGGTTCAAGTGCAGATAACCGGAAAATGAGGAACAGGAACCAGAGTACAGAAAACAAGGAGCACGGATATAGCAAATATAATCAAGATATTCATGTCAGACCTAAGAGCAAGACGCCAATTGCCCAGCACACCAGCTGCAGGCTGCGACTACCCTACCAACTGTGAACCAAAGAACAAGATACCAGCTAACTAGGACCAGAAACTTCAAACTGCCATCGAGATATATAGACCCAAAAACAGGATGTCAACACCCAAACCAAAAAGCCAGTGACCGTGTTGCTAACCCAGACTAAAGCTTTGGAGTGACACAAACAAGTTAAACCAAGCACTGGAAACTTTACTCTGAGACAGCCAGAGTTCTGAACCCTATGCTCTAAGGGCAATGACAATGACTGAGTAATGCTCACTGCTCTGTCTAAATACATTTCAGAACCAATTACCACTGACTCAAGGAGCACAGGATATTTTAGGATTTGACCGTTTGGGGGGGGGGGGTGAACAAATATCAGAGGTCAAGTGCCCACTATGAAATACAGGATTCTACTCCCTCCTGTTATTGGTTAAGCATATGTTTTCGGAATAATTACTTTCCAAGGAGTCTGAGACACGAAATAGGGCCTATAACCTCCTCCGGTTCAGAGCAAGACCAAACAGACCACTCTCACTTACCTGACTCCCAGTGAAGGACAAGTGTACAATATTAGTCTTGGTGAAACTGAAAATTATGGAATTGGATTCTTTGCTTTATTTTTTGTTAGGTTGCTCATAATATTCATGATGCTGTGCTGTTTTACTTTTCTGACAACATGGCTAATACACCAAGCCGCACACTATCCCCATTAGCAGTGTAATACAAATGTTTTATATGTGATACTTACATCGAGGTTGAGGGTTTGACTCCCACCAGCGTAGTGTTTGCGTGTACTCCTAGGGTTGTACAGATCATCTCTTTCTAGCTTCCTCCCACAGTCCAAAAGCATGCAATGAGGCTAATTGCCATCTAAACTGACAAATGTATGCTAATCTGTGTGTAAGTGCCCTGTGATTGAGATAATGAAGGTTTGAATTAATACCTCCAGCAACAAATGCTCCATTGCAGCTTAGTAACGTTTAGTGAGTGGACAGAAGTGCATCCCATTTAAATCCATTTTAATTTCAGGTGGCAACAATATACTTCCCTTCCCATCCCTTCGATCCCTACCAGTTTGCATGTCGCACTAACAGATCCACGGAAGATGTCATCGCCATAGCTCTCCACTCTGTGCTGATCCATCTGGAGCAGCAGCAGATCTACAGTACGTCCCGATGCTCTTTGTGGATTACAGCTCGGCTTTTAACACAGTCATTCCTGCCATTCTCATCACCAAACTGGTTACTCTCGGCCTCCCCCCCCCTCACATGTGTCTGGATAAAGGACTTTCTTACCAACCGGCTCCAGACTGTGAGACTCGGCCCCCACCAGAACTGAACACCGGATCCCCACAAGGCTGTGTGCTGAGCCCCCTCCTATACTGTCTCTACACCCACGACTGTAGTCCGGCCCACGGCAACAGCCTCATCGTCAAGTTTGCTGACGACACCACAGTGGTGGGACTCATCTCAAAGGGAGACACGGCAGCTTACAGAGAGGAGGTCCTGAACTTGGCAGATCAAACTGGTTATGAACACCGAGAAAACCAAGGAGATCATAGTCAACTTCAGGAGTCACAGCACCGACTTAGCCCCCCTCTACATGAACGGCAAGTGTGTGGAGAGGGTCCACACCTTCCGGTTTCTGAGCATCCTTATCTCCACTGACATCTCCTGGACAGACAACATCACAGCAGTTACCAAGAAGGCTCAGCAGCGGTTACACCTCCTGTGGGTCCTCAGGAAGCACAACCTGGACTCCAACCTGCTACTGACCTTCTACCACTTGTCCATTGAGAGCCTGCTGATGTACTGTATCACAATATGGTACGGCAGCTGCACCATAGCAGACAGGGAGTGTAGTAGACAGCACAGAAGATCACCGGCTGCCCTCTCCCCTCCATGATGGATTTTAACACTTCCCGCTGCCTCAACAGAGCAAAAAGCATCATCAAGGACAGTTCCCACCCTCGCTCTGATCTGTTTGACCTGACTTCCCTCAGGGAGGCGCTACAGGTGCATCACAGGAAGGACAAACAGACTCAAGAATGTCAAGAATGTCATTTTCTATTAATTATTTTGCAAAACCATAAAACCTAAGAGAAAACCTTTTCTATATATAAATATGAAGGACATACAAGCTCATGTTACATAAAATGTTTCCCTATTATGGTATAATGTTACAATGGTGCATCTGTGGACAGAAATAATAAACAGCCTTGGAAACAACTTTATAAATGAGAGGAATAAAAATTAAAATCAAATGAACTGTAAGAATATTGTAGAAAACACATTATAGTTTATCAAGGACTTGGGCGGGGGGGGGATTCCACATGAGTATATGGAACACATCAAGGTTAATGGTCTAGTAGATTACAATGTGATATTTGTGATGAATGATTGATTTGTTTTCCCCTGAAAGCAAATAAGAAAACCAAATGGCAATGTCATTTGGCTGGCATACTGTTGTTTCTAATATGAATACTAATTAATAATTTAAATTAAATATTCAGGACAGTAATACAATGTTCTATTACAATCAATTCCCTGATTCAAGATTCTTTATTTGTCAAGGATATAGTTATACAAGTGCAACATGTAGTGAAATGTAAATCATCTTATTTTGCTTGCAGTAGTCTAACAATATCCTCCAGTATGTTTACAATGTCTTACGTGACATGACACATTGGTCAGTGCAAAATTGTACACAAAGCTTAACTGCAGTGAGATAAGATAATCAGCTGAATATTTCATAGCTTGCCACATCAAATGTTTTGCAATAATTTTCAGAGTTTCTCTAGGTTGCCTACAATATTTAGTGACAACCTGGAACTTGTGTTTTTTCCCATGATATTATATGCATATTTTTAAGTAGATCCTAATGCATTACATTGACTAGCCACATGTCCAGGGTATTTTCTGCCTTGTGTCCTCCCTGCAATGGATAAACATTTAAGGAAAATGGATGATATGCATGTATTAACAAATATTAAATCCCAATTTAACTAATTTACTTAAGAGGTAACTATTTCAATTCCATTTATATTATAATTCTTCATATAGGCCTTCAATATTCGACTAGATTAATATCACTTTTACAGTCAGTCACGAGTTATGCAAGTGTGCAATTTCCCTTTTCGTGCAGGACTAGTAAGCACTATATGGTGTTACATATAACAGAAGACAGAAGTTGCAGTCGGGTAGTGATAAAAAAGGCGATCGATGTTGACTAATAATTAAAAAATAAGCAAGTCTAATAAACTAGTCTAGAAAGCTAGTGTCATACAGTGACACCGCATCCAGTCTTGTTTAGGCCCTATCACGTGTTCACAAAATAAAATCGCTTTGGAAATCGCTTCATTCTAAAAACGTTCACATATATCTTGTGATTTAACGTGGAGTATTCTGGGCTGTTGAAAAGAAGCAACGATTTCTGAATTGGTGGTTAATTCCACGTCGAACGGAATCTACTCATGCTTGTACAAACTGATTGTAAAACCGATATGTAAAATTCGCACTAATTTAACAACCCGCCAAATATTTTACTGAGGGGTAAAATTTATGTCATTTTTGTTTTCTGTCTGTAGTCTGTATATCGATAAATTGGACAGTCCAAGATGTGCCAAGACAGGAGACCTAATGAACATTAGATACTAATGAATGCGTATATTATCTGAAATTTATACAAGATCCCCATTGAAACGAATTAAAAAGAATAAAGCAGAATTGGGAGGTGACGTCTCGAAAATGTAAAGCATTGGATTGTTTTACATTAATCTTAATCAACGAGAAGACGACACATCAAGCAACAACTGTGCTTCCAGCTAGCGATGGACCTTTTCAGACACACAATGACTTCGACCTAAGAAGCACCGTGAAGGATAAGGAATCTACTGCGGTTCAGTGGATGAGACTGGTTCAGGGTAACGGCACCTTTAGCTGTGATCTTTCAATAAAAAACTGTCATGAACTTATTGGGGAGAACATATTCGCATACAATACTACTTCAGATATGAAAGGCAAGGGTTACAAAGTTTAACAAATATACACTTTTTTAATGTATAATTAATGTTTTTTAATGTTACAACTTATTTCATAAGACTTGAAATTATAATTCTCAATATTTATATGTTTAACTAAAAATTAAATAAACAAACAAATAAATAAATAAAGGATATTGAAGTACTGTGTTTTATTGCCGTTATGACATTGCAGGTAAAATATCTTATTTTGTCAGATAATTCCAAATATATTCCAAAAATAGGTACAATTCAATGTTTATGTAGGCCTACTTTACATGCCATAATACACACCTGTATCTCAAAAGCAATCAGTGTGAAAATTTCACAGACCTACACAATATTCTTGTTTTGTATGTGAAACGGGAGAATGGTACTTCAACTATACTAAAACACAAACATTATTTAAAATTTTATTTTTTTCAACACAGACTCATAGTATCACTTTGTACACTTAAGTCATCATCAGTAACATTAAATGTCCATTCAAAAGGTTGTTTGATACAGAGAAACAAAGTGTTACACATTAACGAAGATAAAATTTCATAGAAATAGAAGTAATAGTTTGTTTACATCTTTTGGTGCAAGTCAGATGTGATTTCATTTCTAATGGAATTAATATACACAGTAAGGGTCTGCTATCATATACAGCTTCTAGGCTTTCTTATCACCATCTGCACAGGACCCAGTGAGACTGTTTTGATAATATTCCAGGCATCATAGTGCATAAGTCCCTGAAGAGATATCCCGTTAATGGCCAGGACCTCATCTCCAACGTCAATGACTTTGGAAAGCTCTGCAGCGCCACCTGGAGACAACAGTTTTTAGTATTTGGAAAACTTAATAAACTAAATTTAATAATTTGGAAAATTATTAGCATAACTAAGACAAATTAAAATATTAAGGGGATAACATCTGTGATGAGAAAAGGTAATGATTAAATTTTCTAGATAGCTATAGTCATTATGAGCTATTGCTCTGGCTCGGAATTTTATAGCTTGTTAAAAAGGTACAATAATGACAAATTTAAAAAGTTAGAGGCTACAGGCATGAAGTTAGGGTGATTGGCATCTCTAATTTGAGCCTTAGATAGAAGATAGATAGAAGAACTAGCATTTGAAGGTGTCTCAGCAATATCCCACTGAAGGGGTTATGTGAGGGCAACATCCTACAGTAACATGCTCTTCTGTTCAGAGTCCCAGGATGTCAGATTACCTTTGAAAATGCGTTTAATTTTGAGAGGTCTGTGCCCTTGAGCAGAGGCCTTGCCTCCATCCAAGCTGAAGCCCAGGCCTGCCGATGTCTTCTGGAGCTCCACATTAAGGGCACCATCAGTATCATTTTTCACAGCTGTGATGCACAGTTTAAAAATAAATAGCAGGTATGTGAGATATACTGATTAAACAGATTTATGGAAAACAAAAACTCAAATTGGCAGATCCATAATGTTGCATATTAGTAGGCCCATAAATTTACAGCACTGTAAATTATGTCCTTTCTTGCAGATGAGTTTGTCTTGGATTGGTGCAGTTTAACTATACAATAGGCCCCAGTATCTGTAGTTTCAGTAATCGCTCATTCAGTTATTTGCGGTTTGCTACGGTACAAAATACTGTAAAGCGTTTATATGTTTTTTCATTGTTCCTTCATCCTCTTTGTCTCCTTAATCATTTCATGGGTATAAAAAGCATAATTTTCATTGCTGGTGCATCCTTGGATACATGATACTTTTTCAATGCTCTATCATCTCTTGAAAATTAGGCAAAAAAAAATCAGAATCCCCTTTGTTTCTTTGTTTGTTCGAGGGAGTACAGTTGTACAGTACTGTATAATAATGTACTTTAATATTATGGCATTTAATGTTGCTAATGTTTTAATGTATAAATTACCAGACATGAAAATTACATATATACAGTATATATATATGGGGTCCGTGGGTGGTTTGCTGTTATTCACGATTTCAGCTATCTGCGATTTTGGCTATCCGTGGTAGGTGTTGGAACATACCACCCATGGATATGGGGGGACTACCGTAACATTTTTAACATGACATATTGGTGGACTTCTCACCCGATCCGGTTTCTGTAGAGATGTCTTGTAGATACTCAGTCTGTCTTGCTTTATCAGTGGTCGATGCCTGCATGGGTTCACTGTCCTTCCTGGATCTTATGATCACCAATGCTTGTCTTTGGAGCCGAGCTTTGTGGAGGTAGCCCAGGGCTTCACCATGTGTGCTCTCCATGAGAGCAGTTCCATTAATGGAGATGATGCTGTCACCCCGCTGAATGGTTCCCTCCACTCTAGCAGGCCCTCTGGGAAAAACCCTGTGAACCTAGCAGAAGGAGAACGATATTACTTGTCAATACAATTTAGTGTTCTTTATTCAAACTTGTTTGCAAGACATGAAATGAGTTAAATATCATACTTAGGGCCATATTCACTAAGCAGGGAATACTAGCATGAGGGTACAATGGCAGTGGGCAGTTCAATGGGTGACCAACTAAAACTGCACAAATTTATTAACACAGACACAATCAGTTTATTTAAATAATGACCAACCCAATCTACCAAGGCTAGTGCATATCCAAAATTAACCAAGTGAATGCCTTTCCACTACTAACTTTATAATATAACTTTATAGTGCCTTTAGTAAATCATGACAGTACTAGTTTAACAGCAAAAGAGCGTTGGCACAAACCATTCATAAATCCTTACAACAGAGAATTTGTAATTTTAAGTGAATATTCTCGCCATACTTAATTAAGACGTTTGTTAGAACAAATCACCAGATAGAGGTGATCCAGCTTTAACAGCAGATGATCCAGAGGGTAGCGTAAGCACACCTGTGTAATCTGTTTCATTTTCTATTTCATAAACTTACTTGCAAATCTGTAATGATGAAAGTTAAATTATGAAAATTTCTGACACCTGGGAGTCAACAGCTATTTTAATCTCAGCAATGGACTAGCAGACATTCAGTCAACTGTAAAATTAATGTAATATTACTTACAGTTATTGATTTTTTCTCTAGGTCAATCCCTCCAGCAATACTAAAGCCCAGACCAGAGCCTTCTTCTTTAGTTAAAACCACAAAGTAAATGTCTTCTCTGTTCTAGATGAGTGGACCAGGAAAATGACCAAGAAAACAGATAAAGCAGAGTCAGATGGAAACATGGGAACCTACTTCAGTGTGTAATTTGGCAACGAGTACAAAAGAATTTTCAAAAAGTAAATCTTCCCAAACGTCATTCTGTTAAATTTAATCTGACTCTCGCACTTCTCTCTTAACTGAAGTAACTAAACTGTTTGCCATCACCATTGGCAATAGAATTAAACACGTTTCTGAAAGTTTTCTGCTGTGGTTTGGATTAATAGAGAGATCTGTAAAAAAAAAATGAACACATCTCCAGATTTATAAATTCCGATCAACATACACCCAGAACAAAATGTGCTAATCAAGCGGAAAAAACTTACTAAGCCAAATTCAACAAGACTAAGTAATTACCTCAGAAAGAGCCTTGATTTCCTGAATGAAGCTCAACACATTCCATTGCTTGGTCAGAGAGTTCAGAACTGTTTGCAGTTTTTTCTGATCCAGGGAGGAATTAGACAGATGCTTCATGCTGCCAGAAGAATACCACACAAGAATTGTTTATACTCCTCAAATTAATATTACCCATTCCCACAAAACCTCATACTTTAAAAATGCACAATGAAAAATGATCCAATTTTTACAAAAATTCTTCACAGAAATACTTAGATCTGAGTTCTGTATGGCAGTGGTGCCCATCCTTTATTACAGTGAGAGTTACTTTTACAAAAAAGAAAAACTCTGGCGAGCTACCAAATCACAATGAAATGTTGGAGATCGGGGGTGGCCCCACTCAGTATATTTCTCCAGTCGGGGGAGGTCCCCCTCAGTATATTTCTCCAATTGGGGGAGGTCCCTCTCAGTATATTTCACTGATCAGAGCCGGTCCACTTTGGTATATTTTGTTGATCGGGGGAGGCCCCTCTCAGTATATTTCGCTGATCGGGGGAGGTCCACTTTGGCATATTTTGCCAATTGAGGGAGATCCCCCTCCATATATTTCACTGATTGGGGGAGGTGTCCCTCGGTGTATGACATACTGTAAAACTATAAAACGGTCAGCAACAGCAAACTTTATGAACAACCTTAGAAAGTCCATTCCATGTCATTTTTTAACTTTGCAAAAATGGTTCATATAAAATTGGATAATGACTTGGCAGCAGAGGTGGACTTCTAAGAATAATTCTTCAGTGTAATTACTGAGTGTAGATACCCGTCACAGCAACACACCACCCAACACACATTGGCTCAGCAACACCATAAAAAATAAATTCTACAAAATTCTCCATTACAATATTTGGACTTAGTGCCAACTAAGCTATGAGTGCAGTTCTATAAACTGATACAGAATATAAAAATTCTTATCTACAGATAACACAAAGTATTGGAACACTTACCTCTATTTTAATCTATTTTGATTAAGTTCTACAAACCTAAAGTTAGTAAAATGAAAATTACACAGCATATACCACAAAGTGTTTAAAACTTACTATACAATAAATACACATATAGAAAGGTTCAGAATATAGAAATCTTTCATCACTACACATGACTGGAGAAACACTGTATATAATATGAAATCTATAACATTCTGACAAAAATAAAATCATATTTTCCTATCCAGCACAGAGATGAGTCATCTCTGTAGGTGGAGAACTACTTAATCGGTGCAATGCCAAAAAAATCTTTTCTTGAATACTTAGTTTTGTAGAATAGAGAAAGTTAGCATTATTACCATAATAAAACATTTTTAAAATGGTGATTAAAAACTTCACCCTACAGCAGTGAATCCCAACATTTTTTGAGCCACGGCACATTTTTCCCATTGAAAAAATCCCACGGCACACCACCAATCAAAAATGTTACAAAATGACACTCTGTAGCCTAGTAATGATAAAATAGTCTCTCAATTTATTTATATTCACTCAATGTGAAACCTGAACCTGTTTGGACGAACACAAAGCTGATATTCTGGCAGGAGTTGAAGAGACGCACACAAGTTCTTCCTCTACAACTCTCATGCAGTCTCTCTAGTTTTTATGTGAGCCCGGCTTGAAAAACTCATCTTAAACAGATATGTCATGAAAAATGGCAGTACAGCAATAATAATAATAATGTATACGTATGTCATTCCATTTTAACGATTTTAGCTTAATACCGAGGACATGCCACCCTCTTAATTCCTGTTTGCCTAAAGGAAAGTGATGCGGTGGCTCATATCCTTCTTGTTGTATTGTAAAGTCGATTCATTCATGCATTTGTTATGCCCAGGCATAACGCCGTAATGGCAAGCGATGTGCGCTTAACACTTTCCTTCCTGAATCATATCCAGGAGTTTTACCTTCTCCTGAATCGTGAAGGACTTTCTCTGGCGGTTAGGTTCACTACTACCAGAAGGCTTAGCAGATACGGGACGCTTGGGGGCCATATAGGGCTTAAAACAAAACGAAAACGATCGGACCACAAGCAAGCTACGCGATACGCAGAAAACTGTGAGGCGTTGGAGGATAATCCGCAATATAGCGGGGATCACTGTAGTCTAATATTCAAATAGCTTTGTCTGTTTAGAATACATAACTATTACAGCACAGACACTCGACAATGTCATATTATTTTGCAGATAATAAGTAATTTGTTTTCAAAAATATTTTTAGACTAATTAGGTCAAATTGGATAATTTTCTACGGCACACCTGACAGTCTCTCACGGCACACAAGTGTGCCGCGGCACAGTCACAGTGGTTAAAAAAACAATGCCATACAGCACTGTGAAGTTATTCTACTGGAAAACATAAAACAGTTCCCTGCAGGTTTGGAGCCTAAAAGAAAGTTGAAATATATAAGGAAAGCAACCAAATACTTAGCAATTATAACTGTAATGAAATAATTTTCTAGATACATTGTACATAAACATAAACAAACATACAGTGGTACCTCGGTTCTCAAACTCACTAGAACTCAAATTTCTTGAAAGTCGAACAAACCAGTTTGAGCTAGAATTCAATCTGAATATCAAAAGTCGAACCATGAACGCTGACCTAATATAAATTGTACGTGCCAGGAAATGAGTCGTACTACAATGCAATTCTTACTTGAAAGCCTTCTTCACAGACTGGACGATTAACCAACTAAAGCAGCGCAACATTAAAGTAACTAACATTAAATAAACCACTAACTTACGTGTACTATTAGAGCATTCATGTAATTTATTTAAACTTTATTTTACCAGATAAATTAACTGAAAACCTGTTCTCACTGCTTTACGTGATATTTGAGAAAAATAGCAGATTACTCATCGGAACTGCCTGGGATACAAACATCATGCGTGTAACTAAACTCTTCAGCCAATAAGGGCTGTGTGTCGTCACGGAGGTGGATCCAGTTTGTGCAGCTGCGTGACAGGTCGCAATGCATCTAACCGTAATGCCTTGCGTCAGGATCAGAATGCTTTAAGCCAGCGCTGTAAGCAAGTCGAACGCACCCAATGACTGGACTGGGGAAACAAACTGAAACGCGGATGATTCAATTATTTCTCTCTAAGTCGGAACTCGGATAAATCGTCACGAAAAACATCACTTCCCATCGGAAACACGCTTGTTTTATGACGTTGATGTTGTCCAGATTGCCCCTGTGATGTAATTTCAACATGGTGGCTTACACACTCAACAGTAATTCTATTTTATAAATCTTTAAAAATTTTTATTTTGTTCAATGTATTAATAGTTATAAATGAAATTGCACGTTTGATTCATAGAATACCATATCATGGCCATAAACAGTATCCTAGCATGCAGTATCAGATTTTTACCAGACTTTTTAGTGTCTTTGTTTTGTTTGTAGTTTGTTTCCTTCTTGAAAAAGGAATATCGCTGTGAATGTACTAAAATATTTTACAAACTTTTAATGTGGTTTGATTAGTTTGTGTTTCTTGTTTGTTTGTCTCTCAGAAGAAATAATCTCACTCCAAATCTGCTAAAATATAAAGCAACAACACACAGTAATGTGTTCATGGAGGCAGCCATGTTTGTTCTGAGATGTGGGTAGCTCGAATGGGAGATTGTCGGACGTGATGTCACTCAACTCAGAATTTCCGAGTTCCGAGCGAAAAACGAATGCACCATTAATACAGATGACTTATGACAATAACCAGAAACAGCTGATCACATGGGGATCCCGCACGAGGTTAACGAGGGGGCGTGGCACACGGAAGGAGCGGACGATCGGGGCAGGACAGGGGTGAAGTTGTGATAAGATCTTTATCATTTGGAAGGCATTAAGAAAAAATGTTGTTCTTGTTTTATCCTGTTTATTTTGTGTTTAAATGCTAAAAAATATTTAGGTGTAATTTCGGGGGGCTCGGGACCAATTAATTGGTTTTCCATTATTTCTTATGGGAAAAGTTCGATCAGAAACTTTTTAGGATTCGATCCAGATTAAGTCTGGGAACCGAGATACCACTGTATTTAGGTATAAATGGTTGCACGGTGACATTTTTTTTCACCCACCTGATTGACCAGCTGCAGTCTAGATTTTGCTTCCCATTGATCCTGTCTTTACTGCCTGGTGTACTCCTGTTCAAACCTAAAGAATCTACTTCACTGGAGAGTGAAATCAGGCCTTTAATATCCTCAGGCATTGACCCCAATCTTGCCTGGCTATAGACCTCAAGCTTGTTTTCAGGACTGATGCTGTTTTTGTCCACTGCATGACTGCCATTATAAAATTTATCTAAGTTTGGCATACTCAGTGTCCTCAGCTCCCTCAGTCTCGAGTGAGACAAGCCAGAAATTTTCTGGGCATTTACGCTTTGCATTACAGATGAAGTCTGCTTGGACTTGTCCTGCTCGAGAGCACACAAAAGATTGACAGATTTCTCTTCTTTGTGGAACTCCTTCTTGCGATGCAAGTGGAAGTTAAAATCGACCAAATTTGTCCTGCGGGCAGATGTCCTTAGTTGGATGGACCTTGCTGGAACTTCACTGAAATTTTCAATGACCGAACTCAAGCTTCTCCTCAAGGAATGGGAAGCATGGGAACTCACTGGTCTTTCGTGACCAGATGACCTCCTGCATAGTTTGCAGGAAAGTGTATAGGGATGAACACTGACACACTTTGTAATTGTCCTGTCATAGCAAGATATATTTTCAAAGGATTTGATTTTCTGCTGGACAGAAAAGGGACTTGACCATGCTGAAACTGTGTCTATCAAGTGACTTTGTCGCTCGAGTCTTGAAAGTCTTAATTTTGACGTATCAGCCTTCCCATCAACCCTAATTGTGATGTTGTTGAAAGCACTATCAGCTCGACAGTTATTTACTTGGGGACAGAGTTTTCCTCTAGCAATTGTTCCTTCATGTGAAACAATGCTGAAATGCTCCCTGTTACATGGAGGGTCTACAGGATTGTCCTGTTTAAACACAGAAGGTGGTCCTGGTGATGCTGAAATTCCATTCAAATGCTTGTGAACTAATGATTCTGTCATTAAGAAACTGTGGCCTGAAGGTATTTTGTTCTCTGCAATAACCTTCCTTCCCAGATTGGACACAGCTACCGATGATAGTCTGACTTCGGTAAAAGTGCTTTGGAAAGGAATTGTTTCTGACTTGGCTTCTGGTTCTGAAACCGTTTCGATACCATCATTTTGAGCTGATTCTCCCTCTCTTAAGAGTGAGCATTCATTGTTGTTCTTTGCAAGTTGCTCAGAACGTAAATGGCTCTTTTCTGAAAGTTTTAAGTCCATAATGGGATTTTTACAATGGAGCACATCCTTATCTTGGCCATACCCACACATCTTTGGCAATGTGGGACTTTTCTCCAGCTTTCTGCTTGCTTTTAAGCTGCAAGACACTTTGCAAGAGGACTGACAAGGGGAAGCTAGGGGCTGCTTCTGAAATGGACTTTTAGCCCCTGCTAATCTGTTGACAGACTGATCCTGCACCTTACTTGTGCTCTTACTTTTACTTGGTCTATATGCTTTATCATGAAGTCTGGGTCTGCTGTTTAATGGGTTTAGGCCTGAAGTATCACTCTGAGCTTTCATCCCAGGGCTCCTGGCAATGTGATTACTAACATTATTCTGTGGTTCTGACAAAGTCTGCACTTTCTTTTGTTCCTTATCTTTTGACACTGCGATTGACTGGACTCTCCCTCGTGTTTTGCACTTGCTGTAAAGAACCCCCTTTAACTTTGCTGAACCTAGTTGGGATGATGGCTGTAGATTACGATGCTTGTCTGAAGTAAGCACTATATTTGTCTGAGGCAATGTGACAACTTTAGTCGTTGAGACGACATGACCACTAGCTGACACAAGAGAGCAGCTATTTAGCCTTGAAACGGCTTTGTGTGCTTTGCCAGACTGGACCATCAGTGATGGCACTGCTGGCTTTATTATGAAACAAGGAAGGTTTTCAACAACAGATTGGTGGTTCGCAGTGGCACCTTTGATGGACATGCTTTGAAGCTGTGTATATTCAGATGAATTCATTTGTTCATTTACTTGGTTTTGAAGACCTGAGCAAGTCAGTCTTTGCAAGAGCAATTCTCCTTGTCGCAAATCGAAGGAATGTGTTTTTTTCATACACATACCATCTGAGCATTCGTGCTGAAATAAGACAGATTTTTCTTGAATCTTGCTCATCACTGCTTGGCTTTCTGTGCTGGAGTGATACTCCTTGAAACAAATCTCAACTTGCTCTTCATCAGAGACTAAAACCTGCTGATGGCCACTCTGGATAGGATCGGCACATTGGGTGTGTTTCAGCTGGTGAACCCCCTCATTAGCAGAATCACTTTCTGAGTCAGAGTCATCCACTATGCCATACATGCACTTGCAAGAGCTACTATTGTTTGCTCCACTTTCTTCACTTGAGTGAAAATGGTCCTCACTGCAGGTACTCTTGAAATTTCTGGAGTAATTGCTTAGAAACTTTTTACTGACAGCTAGAGGCCAGCTTTTGTTTTCCAGAGGCAAAACGGAGTCCAAACTATTTAATTCTGAAGTCAGAATACAAGAATTTTTAATACTGTTCAGGTTACTGCCCTCTGCTTTGCTAGGAGGAGATTTCTTATTGTGTACATCCATACTGGCATTGGTGTTGATATCATCAGTACTTCCTACTAAGCTTAACTCACAGATAAAATCATCAATGTTGGTCACGGGTATCTCATTTAGCAAATGTTTTAAATTAGAATCTTCTGAGATGGTCTCCTGTAACTCTGTTCGCATGGCAGCACCTTCCAGATTTTTACAGTCTTTCTCCAGTTCTTCTGGATTTTCCTTCAAAAGGTTTTTGCAGGACGTTCCATCACTACTCACTGACATCATTAGGCTGGAAAGCCGGTCGACAGCTGCAGAATGCAAATACAAGAATAAAGACAAACACTTATTCAAAATATTCTATGTATTGTAACAGCATATGCATTTGAAGACAACTCATGTGCTATACAGAGTAAATATAAAAAGAAAACTAATACAGTGGTACCTCGGTTCTCAAACTTAATCCGTTCCACATTCCAGATCAAATCCTTAAAAGTTTAAGTTATAGATTAATGGAAAATCAATTAACTGGTTCCCGGCCCCCCAAAATTACACCTAAATATGTTTTTTTTAGCACTTACAGTAAACACAAAATGAACAGGATAAAAAAAGAAAAGCATTTTTTTCTTAATGATAAAGATCTTACCCCAACATTACCCCTTGTTAAGCTAGTGTGAGATCCCCATGTGATCAGCTGTTTCTGGTTGTTGTCATTAGTCCTCTGTATTAAGTCCGCATTTCAGTTTGTTTCCCCAGTCCGGTCATTGGGTGCGTTAGACTTGCTTACAGCATTAGCTTATAATAACGCATTCTGATCCTGACACAATGCATTATGGTTAGATGCATTGCGACCTCTCATCCAACTGCACAAACTGGAACCGCCTCCGTGACGACACACCTCTGCCCTTATTGGCTGAAGAGTTCAGTTACATGCTTGACGTTTGTATCCCAGGGAGTTCCTATGCGTAATCTGCTATTTTTCCCGAATATCACGTAAAAGCAGTGAGAACTGGTTTTCAGTAAATTTTGCATTATAGTATGACTAATTTCCTGGGGCATACAATTTATATTAGGCCAGCGTTCTGATATTCAGATTGAGTTGTAGGTCAAACTAGTTTTTTCGACTTCCAAGAAATTCACGTTCTAGTAAGTTAGAGAACCGAGGTACCACTGTATTAGTCATTTATATAATGAGAGATTCATTATGCTGGTGTTAGATTGATTATGTCTGTCTTGAAAAAAACAGACAGAAAATTCCTAATTCAAAGTCTGATCGAGAGCAATCTGTGATGACTTCTGAACTAAATTGACCACTTTTTTTGTAACTGGCGCAAAAGTAAATGAAAGAGCAGATAATTAAATCAGTTGTAAGCCCTAGCTCAGACTAACTGTGAGAAAATCATTGATAATATACATTTTTTCATAAACTGAAAGAAATTATAATTGTTGCAAAGTGAATATGATATACATCCAATTCAAAATCATATGGTTCCAAGTTGTATAACCAAAAAAGTTAGAAACCTTTAACAAAATGAGAAAATCATTATGTCTAACTGCCTATTATACAACATTTGATACTGGTTAAAGATATGGTTGTTTTGACATTCTGTAATGTCCAGAAGGAAACACACAATATGATTATACTTCAGAAATACTTAATAGAGAGTGACACAGAGATGGATGTGAAATAGATATTTTCACCCAAATAATGATAGCGTCGGCTTCTCAGGTCTGGGTTTTGTAACAAAATACTTACAACTGATCAACTTACAATCCATAAATTGCATGTAATGGATGTAGATAAAATAAAATCAACTTATCAAGTACTGTCAGCCTTCATATTGCTTATCCTTGTTTGTTTATGCATTAAAAACGAACGAAAGATATGTATTTGAATTTTAGAAAATGTTCACAGGAGTACCATAAGCTGACAATTATTAAAAAAAATATGAGACGAATTAGAAAAGGAGGAAAAGTCAATCTTTACATTGCATAATTAATCATGGATTGCACAAAAACAGTCGGTGCATCTATCTATTGGGATAAAAACATCCATCCTGATATTTTTAAATTTGGTGAACAGTTATAATTGTTGACACACCACAGCACTGTAACGTGCCGGGGTGCGTGCAAGTGAATAAAACACCCAACAGTCCAAGGTAAACCGGGAAAGGGGTTTAATGCAGACAAACACTCCGACAAAGACAACGTCAATGCCGCTACACTGGGGCAGACGCTAGACACAGACTAAATACACTGAAACAGAAACACGGGACGGGCGAGCGGCAATCGCCTCACGGAGGAAGACAATTAGGGTAATCACAAGAGGGAAGGATGTGGGCGTGGCAACACACGGGGCTGGAATCGGGACGGACGACGCGGGACGTGACAAGCACACAGTGCACAACAACAAAATGTGTCCTCTGCATTAACCCCATATGTGACATCGCAGGTGGCAGCTAATTCAGCCTGCAATGTCTTCTGTAATGCAGAAGAATTCTATAAGTATTTATGTATAATTGCTGTGAGTTTAAACATACATTTTGGAGTGAATGAAAGTGCAAATACAGTGGAACCTCAGAACTCGAATTTAATCCGTTCAGAACTCCGGATTGAATCCTAAAAAGTTTGAGTTGTGATCAAATTTTCCCCATAAGAAATCATGGAAAACCAATTCATTGGTTTCGGGTCCAAAAAAATTACAACTAAATATGGTTTTTTTTTTAGCATTTAAACACAAAATGAACCGGATAAAACAAGAAGAGCATATGCTGTACTGTGCTAAACACATCTAAGCACATTTATCAAAACAGTAATTTGTAAAGTAAGAAAATAAATGTATCCAAACAAAGTGTAAAGTTAAAAAAACTTGCCCCAATCAATCATTAACCCCATGTGAAATCACCGTGTGATCAGCTTTTTCTGGTTGTTGTCATGAGTCCTCTGTATTTAGTCCGCATTTCAGTTTGTTTCCCCAGTCTGATCATTGTATTGTCAGTCTGCATTTTGCCTGCCTTACCTGTAATTAAACCCTGTATTCCCCGATACCCTGACGTCTGTGCCTTTGTCTCTGTTCCGTCCCCACTCAGCATGACAAAATTATTATAATTAAATGTACTAATGGTTTATTATTAATATTAAAATAATTTATAAGAAAATAAATAATGTATTTTATTATATAATAACAATTACTGTTACTGTCTATCATTGTCTAAATATATTTTTACTCTCTAAATATATGTATTCAGCTAGTATAAACATTCAGGATGCTATCACAGCGAATGCGAGGCTCATTCCCCCCCCCCATGTACAAGTTATTTTAGTTCGACGTTCACTGTTTGAATTCTGAGATTCAGATCGAGCTCTGGGTAATTTTTTTCTAACTAGATGGTTTGACTTTAAGAAATTTGAGTTCTAAGGAGTTCGAGAACTGAGCTACCACTGTAGATTTAAAGAAATACAGTAATTATCATTCATTAAAAAAATTAATAAAGAAGGGAATTTGAGGTAACACTTAAGGCAAAGTTTTTAGTAATTTATAAACCCAATAATGGATTTTTATGAATTCATAAACCACTATAAACATAGCTATAAATGTTTATAAAAAGGCATAACACATTATTCCCATGTTTATAATGTATTATGACTGACTTTTGAAGCTCTGGACTATAATGCACTGTCAATACCATTGTAATGAAATTCAAAGTATCCTTAATGCTTGTACTGACTATTATAATGCATTATAAAAGTATCTAAAACTCATTATAGGTGACAGCTTCATAAAACATTCATGATGCATAATACACTTGGCTATAATGTGTTATGCCCTTTGATAAACATTTAAAGCCATGTTTATAGTGCTTTATGAATGCATTATTTGTAATGAATGAGTTTATAAATTCCTAAAAACGTGGCCTTAAGTAAAATGTTACCAAATGTGATACTGTGTCATTTCACAGTGATGCACACTTTATGTACACTTCATTTACCTTTTAAAAGACACGCAATCAAAAGGAAACTGTGGACCCATAAGGACTTTAAATACCAATCTGATGCATAAAATTACACTTAACTCACAGAAATTATACCAAACAGATACAGAACAGGAAAGCCATAAATGAGGGTGGAAATTGGCTATGGCTCTACAGCATCTACAATGTATACATGAAGCCATAGTCACCACTGACACAAAGCCAGCTATTTGCTGTTCCCTCAGAGATGTAGGAGAGCCAGCAACGGAAACAATGCTGTGCTCCTACTTCTCTTATGGAGCAAGAAGAAAAACAGGCTGGTCTACTCATTTCCATCTCAGCGAAGTTTAACAAAAATCTAGCATCAGATTTAATCCTTACAATGACCTGACAGAAATCTGGAACTGTATTATACATTACATCGGGCATCTTTTATGTCAAAGGTCAAATACTAAACTCAGCTGAGTGGAGTAAAACAGACTCAGATTGACTTGAATGGTCAATAATGACTTAAGGTTAAAATCTATACCCAAATATTTAATCTTTAATGACCACACTTTGGATAACTACACTAAGAAAAGCCAAAAATTGAAGCCACTGCAAAAAAAAACAGCATGAAAATGGCAAAGATGCACAATTTACTTATAGGACAATACAAAATTTTACATGGTCACAGTATTATTATCAGGAAAGGTCATGTACAAATGGATGGATCAAATATTGTCTCATTTGCTTAATGACTTATGATCAAAACTTTCCCCTGAAAACTTACCACAACAACACATTGTACATATCTACATGCTTTCAGCAGCTGCCTGAATGCTTGGCTCACCATGTGAAATAATAGACTTGATCTGGTCCGCAATGGTGTCAACTTCCATCATTGAAATTCAGTGACAGTTAGATGATGGTATCATTGAGATTTAAGTCAAGGAGAGCAAAGTCGTCACTCATCATTCAACCTTATTAACTGAAATTTAAACCTCAAATTTCTGTATCACTATAATCAAGGTTCTGAAAATGACAAGGTGTTAGTAGAGTATTAGTAAAGTTAACTATTCAGATTGCTAAGGAAGGGCTCGCTGTTGAGGGATTTGTGCATTCTCTGTGATGCTGCTTGTTTACAACATAATCAATCTTATTTCCTATGTGAGGCCACACATTGAGATCCATCCCACTAGATGACAGCTGCTGTTATAGACAATATGCACTAAGTGACCAGTTTATTATGCACACCTACTTATTAATGCAAATAGCCTGCTCCTTCAGTGAATTCTATACCTGCAACTCAATATGCAGTGCAATGCAAGGGTCAAGAGGTTGAGTTACTGGGGAACTAAACATTAGAAATATTACAGGATATGCAATGTGACTCTGAATGTGATATGATTGTTGGTGCCAGATGTGGTGGTTGCAGGATCTCACAGTATCTCATAATAAATACCAAAAATACCCAAAACTTAATTATTATAGGCCTACCCACCTGAAACTGGCTTCTTAACTTCTAAAGTGAGAGGTACTGGAAGGCTGTGCAAGACATCGCAGATTTCTTGATAAGTGGAGGTGCACAGGTGGGATTTCTCTCCTTTCCCCAGTATCTCATCTCCAACACATAGCTTGCCCATGGATTCCTGAGACCATAGAAAGAAAAGAATGCAGAAACAAAATGCATCATTAAAATACTATTTAACCTTAGATCTAAAATATATTTACAAGTAATCTGAAGAGAATTTGCTGTAACTTTTGAACAGCTTCCAGGTTGAGTATAGCTGCTAAACCCCCTGTAGATTAATACACAGAAGTGTGATATAGCTAATATGCAGGGGAGTCCGCAGTGTTTAAGTGTGACAGATGCCTAACATGGACCAATGGCTGCAAAGGAACTTGCTGCAGAGAGCTACTGCCACTGAGCAGTTTCTAGAAAGTTTATGACTGTAAAGATGCTGAAGAAAGCAGAAATATACACCCATGAGCCAAAACATTACGACCGCCCCCGTGTGAAGCAAATAATGATGTGAGTGACTTTGACATGGGCCAAATCGGTCAGCCGTGGTGAGCACCTACTGAGACTGGTCTAAGGAGGGAGAGACCACAAACCGCTGACAGGATGGTGCAGAAGGGTACAAATGGCAGATCATTTTAATTATGGTCATGGGACTAATGTGACGTGATGCACATGGCGTCGAGCCCTGCAGCGTATGGGGCTGCTTAGCCGCAGGCCAGTCAGAGAGCCCATGCTGAGCCCGTCCACCGTCACAAGCACCTACAATTAACACTACAGCTTCGGAACTGGACCTAGGTGCATTGGAAGAAGGCCGATACTCACCATGGTTTACCGTGAGCACCCAACAAGCCTTGTCATTTGGAGATGACCCAGTCACCCGGCCAAAACAATCTGGCCTTCATCAGTCATTCAGGTCATTTCCGCTGCCCGTTCCTTCTGCATTCAACTTGCTGACTGTGAGGACTGACTGACTGACCTTGACATGCACTGTTTTTACAAGACAGTCAATGTTATTCATGCCACATGAGGGTTGTCATGATATTTTGGCTCATCTTTATGCTGTGAAAACATTCAATAAATCTAAATCTTCTGACTGCTTATGCTGGTAAGGAGCCTATCCCAGGCAGCAGGGCTAGAAAACACCATGAGCGGGTTGCCAGTCCATCGCAGAGCACATACACTATGGGAAATAAAGAGGCACCAATTCGCCTCACTTCAAGACTTTGGACTGAAGGAAAAAATGGCAGAACACAGAGGAACCTGGTATAGCACGTGGAGATCATACAACCACACTCAGAGCAAAAGCTGGACTCGAACCCATAACCACAGAAGTGTGAAACATCATTGCCACTGACAGGGTCACAGAACCACCCAACAATGCATAGGTATAAATATAATGCCCAATTAGTTCCCACTTTATTACCCAAAGCTTAAAAAAGGCTGCAAGGAAAAATATAAGAGCCAAACCAGAGCTCTCTGTCCAAGGCTATAGACTGGTTCCGGGGGATCATATTTCCACGCCAGTTGTAATCCCTCCAGTATACCCAGTGGAGTGTACCCAAGGCAGCTCCTTTACCGGCTCACCTATGTGGCACTGGTATAAAATGCCCACATCAACACATCAAAGTTCAATAGAACTGCAGCTCTGAACTCCACAACTCATTGCAGGATGTGAGTCCGGCAAGCCTGTGGAGAAACCTCATTTCGGCTGCTTGCACTTCCAAGGTCATTCTTTCAGTTATCACGGAAATACCAGTAGAACTATGAAAAAATGAAGGTTTTACCCAATTCAATACAGATGAGGATGGATAACTTAACCCATAAAATGCATGTAATAAATGTAGGTAAAATAGATGTGATGGATGCAGATGAGAATATACAGCCAGTTTTTGTACTGGATTTGTTACAACTATTTGTTTGATTTCAGCCAGTTTTGTAATTGCATTGTGATAAGGCAAAAAATCTTAAAAGCAGTGCAGACCGAATAGGGATACACTGCTTTAAAGCATCAGCCTGTTATGTGATGCTAATGCATTTTGAAATGAAGAACATGCTCTGTCTGCAGGCCCGTAATCAGCACCTTGAGGGGGCAGGACTTTATCTCCAGATCAAGACCAAAGGACTCCTCTTCACTCCTCTGCAGAAGCACTGTCTCTGTAGTGCATGCACCCGCCATTTCACCGAGCTCGGCCTTTTTGCAGAGGGGCAGTGGGCGGGATGCAGTCTGGACATTGGATGGGTGAGGCTCCTCCCCCATGCTCTGGTTCAGTAGGTTATGGCTCTCTACGCTCATCATGCTCTTCACCCGGGTCACAGCCTTGTGCTCCAGCTTGGGGGAGCGCTTGGACTCCAGCAGGACTTCGCGGAGGGGTTCCTTCTCTATGCCAAGCTTTGTGCCACCCCCACCACCCTCATACTCTAAGCAGCAAATGGGCATGAAGGGTGACGCCACCCCTGGGGGGAGAGGTTTGGCATCACGGCCATCCGCACGCTCCATGGAGGGTCCTTTGCTGCCGTCCTCGTCTCCCTCCAGTGAAGACGCGCTGAGAGGGGTGCTCTGCCCTGGAAGCTTCCGGCTCTCTGTTCCAGCTTTTGGCTGCGCCCTAAAAAGCCTCTTTTTGTCCGAGACGCATGGGGGGTCCTCGTCCTCATCGCTGGCCTCGTCGTGGTAGCACGCGACGCGGCGCTGCCGGAGCAGAGGGCTGCGGACTGAGCCGGGGCTGCTGCAGAGTCCGGCTCGATGGGCGCCATCCGCCTGCCAGTCCACGGGCCCAGGGGCTCTTACGGCTTCATCTGGACGCACCGTCTCACTGTCCACGCTCACACCTTTGGAGGTTGTCAAAAAATGACAGAAAGGCACTCATTTCCCTTCTTCATATAACAACTGAACAAAAAGGCATTCCTACAAATACAGTTATTACTGTAACTGCAGTGGCTGTCAGTTATTAGGCATATATGATACCTCTTGGTACATTCAGGTTATCATCGCAACAAAAGTAACAGTCCTAGAATAATCTCAGGGGTTTGTAAAACACACCCTATGAGCCAGTGTAATCTACTATAATCAGTCAGTATATATGTGGAATTCTATCTAACAAAGTTCAAAAAGTCCTGAATAAAGGGGTTTATAAAAACCTTAGCCTAGGAATGATTCATAATTATTATAATTGTATTGTCATATCAATAACATGACTGACTCTTCCACCTACTCAAGATAAAATCCAGATTCTATTGAATCTGGTACCAATAAGCCTGTATCAACAATATTTTCTGTTTCTCTGCATTGGTTTTATGAATACTGGTGTGACAATTATATCCAGTATCTTTCACTTATTTATACTATTCTGAGGCACATTGTGTGCTGAACACATTGTACAGCATTGTACAGTATTTGTGAGGTTATATTAATGCAATAAGCAAGCCTGTAATAAACCATAAAATACCGGCGTGAACAGAAGATGAGAAGCGGCGATCAGGAAGAGCACCTGCAGCACGAGCCGCAGCTCCAGCCTCGTCTAATGAAGTACTGCAGCTCCTATGGGGCAGTGTGTTGTCATCACTGGAGCCTGTCACTGCACCCTCGGACAGTGAGGACTGGCTGGGGACGCTGTGTGAGAAGTACTGAGAGAGCTCGGCCTCGGAGCTCAAGGAGCCTTGCTACAGTCCACAGAAAAACAGCATGAGAGAAAGTGCAGCCCAGTAAACATATACAATAAGAAATGACTGTGATTAAATCTAAATTTATTTTTATCGTGTTAAACCACAATTTTAAGAATCATCACCGAAATCTCTTTTGACCTGCAAAAGTAATGAAGCCAGAAAAAACTGCAGTGTTAAGTCAGGAGTGCAGGAGCGAAAACAAACGTCCACTGTGCTTATTTCTGTGTTTGACGCTGTAGTGTTGCTGAGAAAATAGCAAGCAAGCGATAAAGTGAAAGTTATGGCAGTAGTATAATCTCGATTTCAAGTTCTTACAACAAAATTGACTTACAACCTTGTTGTTAGAACCATGTTATAAGTCACAGAGAGTCTGGACTGAATGTTTCTCCATCCTGTCCAAGGTGTATTGAAGACTCACATCTGATGTTGTAGGCACTAAACTCCCCCATGACCGTGATTAATAATATGAATTAATAGATGGATGCTATATACAGTATATATATGGATGCTATATATTTAATGTTCTTTGTTACCCTGCTGGCTGGTTCAAGGAATCTCTTCATAGTCCAGCTTAGAGGGGCAGAGGCTTCACCCCGCCTGGCTCTCACAGAGGGCGAGGGGCTTTTGGCGAGGATGCCTGGGCGGAAGGAGACAGACGCAGTTACAGGTCACCTAAGTGGCTGCACACCTTGCACTACATTTCCAAAGCACCACTGTAGCATGTGCCATCATGTGATGCATGGCTATAAACGTATCTGATCAGAAAGTGCTTAGAAAGAAAAAAATATGTTGCTACATTACTGAAGCAGTGAACTATATACCTAGAGGATGGGAGGAGTGGTGATCCCTGGCCAGGCTCTCTCTCTGGGTGCTGCGAGTGATGACTTCATCCATTTCCTGTTCTGAGACCTATGACATCACAACAGCATGGTGGAGCGAACTCTCAAAATTGTTTTCTTACAGTTTTTCTCAGTTACTTTGGACTAATTCTCAAATGAAAATGGTACTTTTCATAACCACATATATAAACCTGCACATTTCTTCCCTTGATGTTTTGCAAGGGAGAATATCAGATGTGACGTAAGTGAAAATATGTGTTCAGACCAGCAGAAGCGAAAGGACACCCCGTGATGTATAATTGGTCTTCTTCTTTCAAACATAGCTACTTAAAATACCGTGTACAGGTTTACTGCAACATAGCTTCAGTTTTATCAATTTCCAGATATGTGTCGTGTGGCACTGTAAGTTCTGTTGTCCTGAATTTTAAAAATCCACCGTTGTAATGGTTTCTAGAGCATAAGTTCGTGTGGTTTGGTGCACAAGCAAATTCAGCTGGCTATAGAAAAATGACAGGGAAGTAAACTGAGCGGCAATTGACAAGGTTTCATTCTTACAGTTTTTGTCGATGTAATTCTCATATCAGGGATGTAATTTTCCTTACTCTTAATGCAGTTCTCAAAGCAATAATACATTTCCCCACCCAAATTAGCATTTCTCATTGTACACACTGCTATTGTTTGTACACCTCCTTGACTACTAAAGATGTTCTATCATTGTGTTGATGCATTTCTCATCTGACTCTGGCAACTCATCAAAACAGTTTTGTCAGTCAGAACTACAGATCACTCAGTCACCTTAATACTGTCCAGCATTGTATAGTATTTGTGCTCTCAATCAAATCACTTGAAACGTTTTTCAAACATGTATGAAAGAGCAAGGCCAACTGCACACTGTCAGTGTTAGCAGTAAATTGTCCTTCAATTGAATGCTAATAGAAACGGAAGATGGTTAGTTGAAACAGACAGAAACACATGCACATCAGTGTTGCATCACAGGTGCATGTCATGGCATTGCTGTGCTATGCTGCAGTCATGGTGAATAGTGCTGAAAATGGAGCAGGAACCAGGTGTTCTGCACGCACAAGAGGCAGGCTTTGTGGGCTATGGCAGGGGGGAGAGGAGCACACAGAGGACAAGTAGGATTCAGGGGTAGAGGGAGAGCAGAGAGTAGGTTCCATATTGTGTCTAATAAAATAAAGGCAACAACTGTGCACCATGTTATCAACCATGGCCTAAGTTTGGCTGAAGCTGGTCGACGGGTGCAGCCTCAGGTGACATGGTCTACTGTGACATCTATAATACGCACATTCATGAATGAGAACACGTATCTCACCTCACATTCTGTCTGATATGTAACATTTCTGCATTGTGCTGCAAATATGTGCCTTTGTATAACAATTGACATACTGATGACCTTTGTATTGTCAGAATAGTACCACTACCTCATTCTGGTGACAGAGGGCCATTTGTGACACACTAGCATCAGATAGCAATTGTGGACACGGTGAGAGAAAACAAGGCTATTAGGCTGAAACTGATCCAGTTTGGTTGTGGCAGACAATGGGATTTTTCAAAACATCGCCTCTGTGAGTCTCTCCATCTTAGACTGGGTTCTGAAGACATGCTGCACAAAGTTCCATTTTACAGGAACAGTGAGAGAGTAAAAGAGATCAGACACCTATATGTACAGGTAAGGACATAGAGATGTTTTCTTTTTTCCAAGTTATACAATTTGAAACATTTCTAATGCGAACACTGCTTTTGGATTATACAGAGAATTCATCAGCTGGAGGCCCATGAAATGCCACACAATTTTTTTTATGTGGAAGAAGCATGATTTGTAGATGAGGTAATTCACTGTGATGCAGCCACTGAGCCCTGCAACACAGACTGGTTTCTTCAGTTCTTGGATGGGCTCTACAATGACCTCATTCCCAAAAACTGAAGGGTGATTGTGAGAGGCAACATGCCACTTCACATGCTAAATTGGGACTATGTGAGTTTTCACCGCTCCAACTGTGTGAGGGTTTGGTTTGAAACCCACCAACAAATGCTAATGGTCTTCCGGCTACCGTATCCACCATTCCTCAGCCCGACTGAGGGATCCTTCTCTGTTTGGAAGAGGAAGGTGTATGAGCAACAGGCTCATAATGAGATGTCCCTACTGGAAGCAAAGGATACTGGCTGTGAGGACGTCATCATACCTGAGGCTTGTGGGGGTTGGGTGCAGCAGGCAAAAAAAATGTTACCCTCTGTGTCTCAGAAGAGAGGACATCAGGTGTGATATAAACACAATGATATGACCTAATAAACATGAGAGTCATACTTATATTGACTTATATGTAGTGTGAATTTACTGTACTACACAATACAGTATGTAGTTGGTGTGTTCTAAGTTTGCATATGTTTTCTTTGCTATCTAATGCACATAGTTTCATGTGTATCATTTTGCATTTCTCATTTTCAGCTTTTATATTGTGTAAAATTTCGAATAAATCCATCACATTTCATTTTGCATCTCAAAATTTTTTACTTTACATTAGGTCTGCATTTTCTGTAGTACTCTTTTCAAAGTCAGTAAGGTTTTGTTAAAAGTACAAAAACATTTGGTGTCTAAGTCTTAAAACAGTGGTGAAATGTTTTTGTTCATTGGTCACAGTGTTGGAGTGATTGATAGACTTTGCATGTTTTTGGCACGTGAAAAAGGTTTTGATTGTTTTAGTGTCTTTTGCATAGGTGAGTTTGTGTTATGAAAAATGCCTAAACTATTCTGAGGACTGCATTAATACTGGTGAGAATGACATAGCATGTTCGTGTTGAATATGACTAAACATTTTGACTGGTATGTCTCTAATTTAGAGATTTCACATTTTGGTGGCATTGACTGAATAACTGACAAAAAAATTGCATTTTGATACATGTATGAAAGGTTTTGAATGAAATACTTAATTTTGCTGTTTGTCAAAATAATTGTGTGCAGTCTACAAACTGTTTTGAGATATAGACAATGAGTCAGGAGAACCCATCTCAAGACTTTAGAGAAATGATCCAAAGCAACAAAGAAGAACTAATATGGCAGCTGTCAATAACAAGATAGCAGAGTCATTCAGATGACTGACATTGCTGCCATTAACTATTTCCCACTGTTCCTATAAAATAGCAAATTCTATTTTTATCCCCAGCTTTGTGTGTGTGTGTAGTTTGTATATAGTAGGGTCCTCCAATAGCCTAAAGTCATGTGTTTGAAGTAACCTCGACCCTTTGAATTACCCTCAATAGCGTGACTGTGTAAGTGTGGGTGTGTTTGTGTCTGTGTTCTGGGATAATAGGTACTTCTGCTTCCTTAGCTCTCTGGATCTCTGCAGTACTGTTCCAATTCATAGAACATGATTTGTATATAACCGAAGCATTACACAGTGACTTTAGACTACTAGTTCTCAAACCCATTCCTGGCAACCAACAGGATTGAAAACCACTGCCTTTGACTGATAATACAAAAGGACTGCATGCAGCAATGTGAGAACGATATTCATGCAAATCTAGAGTCAGCAGAAAACTATTAGAAAAAATAATAATATGAGTAATTCAAGCACCTGAAGTTGTGTTTTCTACATAATGACTCTGCTTACAAAGCAATTAATATATTAGCTGAAACATCTCTGTCTCTGGAAAACTGCAAACTTTGTTCAAAAAGCCATTAGATAAAAATGTACTACCCTATGGGCTTTTGAACATTTAACGTACTGGAGTTATTATGGTCCATTTTATTGAGACATATGGAATACAGGATCAATTTGCTTATTCGTCACATCTGTTATTGACCTTTCAGCGTTACAGGTCTCAATATTTGTGCTTGGCTAGCAGAATATCTGGGGTGCTTACACTATAATAAAGATGTGTTTGACTCATCATAGTTTCAGCAGTAAGCCTTTCGCCATCATTTGTCTGAGTTCACATATGGCCATCTACGTGGATTCCAGGCAAGTGTTTATTAACAATAAAAAATATTCTCACTGGCAAAATCAAACGTTCTGTACTATATTTCCTTTGGTTGTGTGTGAATAAACATCTCCAAAGAGAAACACCCATCATTCTGCTTCCCAGGAGTCACTCACCTTAGCATGCCACTATTATATTATTATTGAATTGCTTATGCTATAATGTGAATAAAGTCTCAATTATCTATCAGATCTGTTATATAGTGAACAATAATGGTAAATAGCCTCTGCCACAGGTTCAAAGTTTCAAAATATCACCACCAACTTGATAATTTCTACACACCAATGCTGAGTATTCTATCTACTGTAGCTTCTAGATTGATATCCTTCTTGCATTATTAGGCAACTGAAACATTTACTGGTGGATTTCCATAATGTATACACTATTTCATTAAGGGGAACATTATTTTCAATATGAGTTTTGTTCTTGAAAACAACAACCATTCTGAACCATAGACTAGGTATAATTACCTGTCTCATTATATAGTTTGCCCAGACAGGAAATCCGACCTACTTTTTTAAAAACATATGTATATTTAGACAGAAGCAGAAACATATCCAAAACAGTAAGTCATTACTCAACATCCACTGGTATAAGAAGATTAATGGGAAATATCAACTAATTAAAATCAGCAGTTTAAAGTTCAGAATGTAAATGTTCTGCAGGAATGAGACAGTGGTGAGCAGCCTTACTTTGGGGTTGGGGTGGCGGCTGATGATGAGGCTGACTGGGCCCGGTCCACACTCGCTAAGGACAGCGTAGGCTTCACTCAAGGCAGCATGGCGAAGGTTGACAGATTCAACCTCCAGGACCTGGTCACCACGGCTGGATGTGCGATAGAAAGGGAGAAGAGGCTCGCTCAAGCAACTGCCATCTGTTCTATTTATCTGTCACAGGGTGTATGTCAATACCACACACAGACACACATTATGGCAGGCAGGCAGGCAGGCAGGCAGGCAGGCAGACAGACAGACAGACAGACAGATAGATAGATAGATAGATAGATAGATAGATAGATAGATAGATAGATAGATAGATAGATAGATAGATGGATGGATAGACGGACGGGAAAGTTTTCAGATGACTTGTGAAATACTGTATCTGACTGCACATGCCCGGTATGTATCTTGCATGTCTGTACATGCGTAGCATTACACATGTGATCTGATGGTGCCCAGTTTGAACCACTTTGTTTCATAACCCAGCATGATCCCAGTAATACACCAGGCTCAATGGCTCATTTTATGTACCATTTGTTAGTGGTCTTTACCAGCTCAGAATGGGAGACATCCTGAAAACAGTGACCAAAACTGACTGTAAATGTTACAATTAGCAAGAAGGTTTTTCTTTTTCTCATAGGTTTTTTTTTCTTTAAATGTGCATATGTTTTTTTTTATTAAATGTTAATTCTAATAATATATTGTGTTTCCTTTGTTTATTTGGAAAAATTTATGATAACATTTTTTTGGTGGAAACTAAAGTCATCATTTTTATAATATTTCTATGGGAAAATACCTCCCGCTTTATGAGTTCTCAACAAGCAATAATTCGGAGCGAATTCACTTATAAAGTCAAGAACTACCTGTACTACATTAAAAACAAACTTGAATATTGTTATTGACTTGTACATACATTTTTTATTACTAAACAGTCTCTCTGTAAGGAATACATTTAATTCTAAACAAATATAAAAAAATTGAATCCAAATCACAAAGAAAATTATGCATTCAGAGAGGTATACATTCTCATCCTCCACTATTAAGAACTGAATAATAATAATAATAATAATAATAGGTTATATTTATATAATGCCTTCTAAGGTTGCTTTACAGGAGGATGAAAAAAATCAGTAATGAGGAAGAGACAGTACAGAAATGTTGATGGAAGAGAATTGTCTTTTGTACAGATCTGAAGGAAGAGAAGTTAAAGCAGTCACAGAGAGATTCTGGAAGCAAGTTCTACATTTTGGGACCATGGCACTGAAGGGTCTGCCACCCATGGTGAAAAGTCTGCTGTGTGGAAGAGCGAGGAGATTATTATTAGAAGATCTGAGAGAGCGAGAGGGTGAGTAAGGAG
The DNA here is from genome assembly GCA_019775955.2 of Pollimyrus isidori. NCBI lineage: Eukaryota > Metazoa > Chordata > Actinopteri > Osteoglossiformes > Mormyridae > Pollimyrus > Pollimyrus isidori. Next base: position 11,891,853 of record JABFDZ020000118.1, on the reverse strand, counting down.
CCAATAGTTCAGTGAGGTGCCGAGAAGCAAGATTATGGGGAACTTTAAAAGTGAGAAGCAATATTTAGAATTTGATCCAAGACTGAAGCAGTAAACAGTGCATCTGAGAGAGGATGGCTGTGATGTGAGCGAATAGTTAGGTGTGAAGTAAGAACTCCAGCTGCCCAGTTCCAAATATACTGAAGCTTTTGTATAGAGTTTGTAGGGAGACCAATGAAAAGGGCGCTGCAGTTCTTAATTCGGGATGTAATGAATATATATACCTAAGTTAGGGCATCAGTACTGGAAAGAAATGGGCACAGACAAGTGATGTTATGAAGGTGAAAGAATGAGATTTTAGGTGAAGACCAAAGTTGAGTCAAGATTCAAATTGTACACCAAGATTTCTGATAACAATAGCAGGTTTTACAGAGACACCATCAATGTTAAGAGCTGGTTCCCAATATGTGTGTTGCGTTGCACTTTTGATCAGCGCAGGCATTCTGCTATTCACTGGAGCATCATATATTGCATACAAAGCAATGCATGATGTTCTTACTAGTGTGCTGTGTTGCTGTGCATTTTGGAAACACACTGCTGCACACATTTCTCTGTGCTACGCACTTCTATTGATGTCAATGAAAATGGATACAAACACATTCCGAGTTTTTGTATGCGTTTTTTACTCCTTACTAGGGGCAATCGTGCACAGTCACAGAAATGGCTAATACAACGCAACATTCAAAACGTAAAAAGGCATACAAACGTGAGATGAAAATGCAGAAAAAAAGCAGGCAAAAAAAAAACATTAAATCGCTGTACGACGCGTTATGCTTTTCGTTGCATATACATTTTTTGGCTTTCCTAGTGTGCTCATTCCCTAACAACGATTCCAGAGGATTTAGATACTAGTGACTTAGGGCCAACCAGAAAGGCTTCAGTTTTGTTTG
>JABFDZ020000118.1:11833486-11855226 GCA_019775955.2 Pollimyrus isidori | reverse complement strand
GTTGGCTTTTTTTCTTATTTCCCCCCCCCCCCCCCCCCCCCCACACACATTTGAAAAACAATGGTAACACTTTTCTGGAGGGCACAAATAATGTACTAGTACATGCTTACTTCATCCATTAATTAACCAGTAACTAAGTGTTGGTTACGCACTGATCCTGTTTGTCAGTTTGCACTTTTTGGAAGGCCTTTCAATCAAATAATAACAGTGGATTCCCAGAACTGGAATTGAGGACCACAGTTCTATTATTAGCTGATGGAGAGGTCATCCCAAAAACCTGCACGCACACCAGCCCTCCATGGAACATGTTCCTCACCCCTGCCATGAAAATACTACTGTGTATAGGCTGAGTACCAGGGCAGCAGATAGTGGTGAATGGCACAGAATTCACAGAAGAAGCTCGTTCTAATAAAATACCCTTCAGTATAAACGGGTAAAGAACTGGAGGATGAATAGATGGATGGACGGACTTCAATATTTCTCAGTAATATTCTCAAAAATTACTATCTAAACATCCCTAATACGCTACCATTTTGCTGGTAGGATTCAACAATCTGCAAAGCAAGCAGATGTTGATCCAATGCTCTGTGGCTAATATTGAAATTCTTTGTAAACAATAGGCTTAGTGTTTTGGTATAGGTCAGAGTTTTTCTCAGTTCAATTCCACTAAAATCGGATACACTGAAATCTGACATCTGTGACTCCCTAATGTGTAATTTAATTTTATTTAATTTCCTCCAGATTCTTCCGTTGATGAAATTTACATGTAATGCATCACTCACATTTCCTTTGTTCTCTGCAATGTATTAAGTAAAAATATGTTTGGATTTCCATTCATTTCACAAAGAAATTCTATCAGTACAGCTTAACTAGGCCAAGATCTTCTTTCCCTACACCACAGTTGGCCCTAAATTCAAGACAATAGCTCTAGCCAATCCGGATTTCACCATTTAAATCCATATCCATCTGGAGTTTATGGAATTTTGGCTTATCCAGAGAAGATAAAAATAAAAGCAGACTGAACGATTGCCATATACACAGTTGTTATAATCATTCAGATTGGGATGAAAAATCAATGGCTGTAATTGGTTACTGTGGTTTTTCGCAGTCCATGTTTTTACTCTCTCCCAGCTCTCTACCGGTGGGCCTGTCTAACAGGGAGCTCAGAGGGACCAAAAACGTGGAACGTCTGGGGGGTCCCCAAGGACTAGGTTGAGGAACACTGGCTAGGTTGAAGAACACTGGCAATGTAGCTTGGTTCTCAAAACAAGGAATCATACATCTACAGCTCAGTATATGTGGTATGCAGAAGGGGATGAGGCTTACTTTCTGTTTGACTGAGAATTAAAGAAACACTTTTTAAATGGAATTCACTGCATTATCAGCTACTATGAGCATTGGAGCATCCAACAATGATCTAAAAATTCAAAATGGACACGATCCCTGCAATTTTTTCCCCCCAACAGATATTAATACGATACAGAGACGCAGTAGCTTAGAGGGACATTACTCCTCTGGAAGGAAATTAAAAGGTATGCAGTATTCCCTTTCTTTTCCTAATGAGAAGCCTCTCTTTGGACCATAGAAAGTAGCAGCAGCTCAACCAGAAAATGCTGCCGACTTCTCGCTCTGCCAGCCTGCCATCCATACCCAGCTGGCAAGGCTACCACGTCTGCTGCAGGATGTCGGGGTGTCAGGTCAGAAATCTAATGCTTAATGCAATTCCCGATACACAGGAACGCTTCTGTCTTCCACATGTAGGAAACATCAATAGATCTGCAGTGCCTGAGACACCAAAGTCATTGTGTTCACCAGAGTTTGACTATCAGTGTTGGACAAACTCCTTCCAGAGAGTCATGGGCAGCTGCCAGGCAGCGAGCCAGACCAACTTACTGCCGGATTATTAACAGCAAATATAGGACGGATGCCCAGTGTGCACTATAGGACTGTATTTGCCAATACAAACATGGTTATAAAGCATAAATTATAGCGTATAAGTGCATTTGAGCAGCATCTATTTAGTTTATTTTCAGCTTTTTTGTTTCCATGCTCCAGTGCAACTTAAAACAAAAGCTTATGTAAAAGTCACTTATTGAAAAGCACAATTTACCAAAAAAATAGAAAAAAGTTTTAAGGACGTTGTAACAAACCAGTAAATTATGTATGCTAAATATGTTGTAATTTTCATTGCCTACGGCGATTGGCTAAAGAAGAAATTGGACTTTACGAATAGGCATTTGCCCGGAAGAAAAAAACTATTTATATTTAAGAAAGAGCAAGTATTTTACCTTAAATGGTTGGTTACCATATATACCCTCAGGGACCAATATAGTTTTTTTAATTGAACTGAACTGAACTGAAATGAACTGAGTTTCTGCTCCAGTAAGGCTCATAAAATGTGCCCCCCCCCCCATTATCCATACTTCTAACACTCTGAAAGATCATTCAAAGATGCGGAATTACCTTCTATTCAGACTGACTGATATGGAGCTATACATTAAAGATGAGAAAACAAGAAGACTGCACAATTGAGGTATATTTTGGATCTGGGATTTTTAGTACAATGATGCAAAAAACATGCAAGAAACCCTTTCGCGTGGTTCATGTCTCTTAAAGTGTTCCAGCCAGGGCTTCCATGAGTTCTTTGTAGTAAAGTGACATTTCACATATGTCATACTTTACATGAGAAACCCAGGGCCTAAAACTTAATTCAGCTTTATACCACATAACCGTGAACTGGCCAAATGCCTTGCACCAGCAAAAACACTCTCTTCATATTTGAAGACACTTTTGCACATTGATTCCCCCTCTGATTAAACTTCAACATGACTGTACATCTTATCCTTTGAAATCCTTTCCCACCGTGCCACAATTGTCTGGACAGGAGCAAAGGAGAGGTTTCCACCCAAGTCAAATCAGTAACTGTCCCCCTCATGTGATTCCAGCTTTTTCAGTATATATATAGTAAAATGGCTTTTCCTGGCAGTCAGTGTTCTCTTCAGAAAAATTTGCCAAGATTTTTTTCCTTACTCTTTATATCCATGTGTGGTTTACTCTTCAAAATAACTGGCTCAGCGTATCAGTACTACACAGCTGCATGTTTTGCCGGAGCTATTCAGGTTAACTTTCTTGCTCAGGGCAAACTGAGCGACCTTCAGTGATAAATCCAAACCCCTCCCCCCGCCCGCTGCTGCCTTATCTCTACCCTGGTGACGCATTCTTACAAGGAGAGCGACTGGATATGGCTCCGATTGAAATCGGAGGTTTCAGCAAACTGAGAACCTTCGAGACGGCAGGTGGTGATTTGGGTCATCATTGCACTGGCACGAATGTATACTTATAGTGGGGAAAGTCGCAGATTCGTAGCCCAAAGCCTGTTTTTTTCCATGCAGGGCAAAAGAATTTCATCCAAATCCCACCAGCAAAATATCCAAATGCATAAAACAGGAACAAATTGTATGTCTCTTCTAAACAGCAACCACTATGTAAATAAATGTAAATGTGGCACCTTTCAAGCCATGGAAAGGACTCCTCCCATAGGGGTGCTGCCATTTTTATTTACAGAAAAACAAAGCGACTGATTCTGTCTTGTTTTCGCTTCCCTCCTCTGCGAGCCCTGCGATTCAACAAAGTCATGGTAGCACGACAAGTCTGTAATTACATTCCTTAAGAGGATATCTTAGGCTCCAGCAAAATCATCGGCTACACCCAAGGATCTCTCTGTGTCCGCGCCTTTGTGTGTGTGGGAGGCGTCTGCCGGGGCGGCGGTGTCAGATCTGTCCCTTCTCGTCAAAACATCCTACTGTTTGTTCTCCCTCATGCACAGCATTGCACTGTTGCATCTCAATTACTTCGTCCGTTGAGTCGAGTTGCTACACACGACATGTGAAACATTAGGGGTTTCGCTCCAATAGACGAGAGCACGACTACTTACTGAAATGTCACATCACCTAAATATATAATTTGGCAAGAAAATAAAATAGCACCACTTGAGATTTTGCAGATCGAAACGCTGACACATGAGGCTGGATTAGGGGCTAAAGGCAAATATATATCCACCGTGTTGCGGTTCATTTCTAGGACTATTGTCTATTTTATTGTTCTTCCTGGTGGAAGTTCTAGACACTTTCCACAAATGAAGACAGATAGCCTTCTTTTGTCAAACGAGGAGGAATTTCATCTCCTTCTGAAATGTCATTCCAAAATGTATATGAGAACATGCCGGCCCACTTATAAATGGACCACAGCATGAGCAGCCGTTGTTGTTTCTTTGAAATTTTCTCTCAGGGGAATAAGAGGCAATGGCTGGGAGTCACATGTGGCGAGGGCCAAAGCAGCCGCTACGGAAGCAGAGCAGCGGGCAGCGGGACAGGCGTGATAGCGGCTATGCCAGAGGCGGCAGTCAGCTGTCCGTCGCAGCCGTCAGCCCGGCGTGCGCCTCCCGGCCCCCTGGGCTCTCCTTCTAAACTAAGCTGAGCCTGTTGGCCCTTTTCCAAGGTGCCAGCCATGGCACGTAGCCCACAGGCATACAGCCCATCGGCCCATGCCGCGGCACACAAAGACGGGTGGAGAGGAAGCAGTTGGATGTGTGAGGTAGGGGGCACAACACCGGCTATAAGGCAGGGGCTCTCGAGCGCATGCTCGCTGCCTCTCCCACAGAAAAGCTGCCTGTTCTTAGAGCAAGCAGCTGTTCCACACCGAGGGACACGGGGCTGAGATGGAGAGCAGGCGAGGAGACAGCAGAGGGAAAGAGGCACAGCCACACACAGGGCCAGCCTCCCTGGCACCTCAAGTGGCACTAAGCGTGTCTGCTTACATAAGTATAACTTCAGAGTTTAGGCCTTTGGTCTTTCAAACCAAACATACAGCACTGTGTGAAGGTCTTAGGGAGTCAAAGGAAATGTGTGAAAGCTATTTATCTCAGAGCAAAAAAACACAATTTAGCATAAGAACAAATGCGTAAGAGTACCGATAAAAACCGGGAAAACTTTCTTCCGTTCTCTAAAAAGTTACTTATGTGCTGTTGGATGGCTAGACGAACACAGAACACCACTTCAGTTCCCACACCTCGTCTCAGGGGCTCAGCTGATGTAAATGTTAAATACATGGTGACACATGGGTGTATCTGATGGTTACTTCACATACCAGGGTGATTTTAGCAAAAGTTTTGAAATGGCTAAGCTAAGACAGGCATAATGTCAAAGTTTTACAGCAACATGATCATTTAAAAATCATTGTCTTTGACTAATACTGTATATGATATTCAACATATATACATAGGCTAATTTGGTGTACCTGTAGTGTATGAGTATCTGTCTTGTATCTCCTTCGGACTGTATTCCCTTTCCTTGTGGTTTCAGACTCCCCTGTGACACTGACCAGGACAATATGGATGGATATGACTAGAGAGTAACTCGGCCTGCCGGTTAATCTTAAGTATGCAAGGTGCCGTGTTTTCAAGCTGTGTGAGAGCCCACCTGGCCCCGGTAACATCCACGCCCACCATCAGCTGCCCATTGATGGTCAGGAGCTCGTCCCGCAGCTTGATGTCCCCGCAGCGGGCGGCGGGGCTGTTCTTCTTCACCTCCGTCACCCAGATGCAGCCGACGTCGAGGACAGGGCCCTTGTCGCCCTTCCTCCGCCTCCGCCGGCCTTTCTTGCGGTCCTCAGGGTCCCCAAAAATAGGGATGTTCCCAAAGCTGAGGCCAAACTCGTCGCCGTCGCCACGGGCCTTGTGCAGCCAGGTGGCGCGTACCTCCACGTCCATGTCCTCCGGAGGGGTGACCAGCTGCAGGGCCACGTCCCCTTCCACAAAGTTTAGCTGTATGTACTCTACCAGCTTACGCACGGCGGCCTGGCATGGCTGCGTGCCACCCTGTCCCGCGTGGTTCTCCGTAGCCTCCAGCCAGCGCCCCAGCAGGGCCAGGTAGCTCCGCGAGTTCTCCTGGGTAATGGGCATCATCCAGGCTCAAACAGTCCGAGGAATGGTCACATCATGGGGGCTCTAACTCCCCTGAGCTGCCGTCGCTCCCCAGAAAGGCAGGAGTGGCTTGCGTGGGCCTGATCTCTCTCCATCTCTGCAGATATACTAATAGCTCGGCCGGGCTGATGTGCAACATACAGGCCCACCACATCTTCCCGCCATTAAATCTAACCAAATCTGGGCCATGATGTCATACTATAAAAAAAGACCCCCCCCCAAAAAAAAAAAAAAGTGAGGCAACCAGCTCCAGGACCTAAGCTGTGAGCCCTAGCAGTGGAACTGGAGCCATTAGCTGCTCAGTTGAGAGGATTCCAGTCAAGCCGAAAGCGGAAAATGTTGGTTCACTGTAAACGGAGAGCAAGGCAATTCTTCCTCCGGTGCGTCATGCAGTCACCTAAAGAGAAAAACATAAAAGCTCTGTAAGAGAAATGGAACAGCGAGAAAACTGGGGAAGAGTCTCCTCAGCTCTCGCTGCAGTCGTTAAGCACAAAGAGTTATTTTCTTTTGCGGGCACACAGCACTGAAAATAACTTTTGTTTCTGAGCTTGCAGTCACAAAGGGGGGGGGTGAAAAATCAGAACATTCAATGCTGTTCTCTGGCATAAAAAAATTAAAGATATGGCACCCCCAGTTATGAATGATATACGCTTTGATGGCATAGATGGTTGCTTAATTTCTGACACATATTTCAGTTTGACACAGCGACAGAATGAAAACAGTAGCTGAAAAGACCATGGTTCATCTCCCTGACTGGACATTGTAGCTCTTTATTTACACGAGACGCTGGGAGAGAGTAACCACATTTCTTGCCATTTTTAGGGCTCACAGTTAAATGAGTGCTTAAAGTTTTCTCCCAAAATAAACCAAAACATTCAATTCAGCAGACCTACCGTTCTCTTTAATGTGCACTTCAGCCAGTTGCAGTTTGGGTTACAAACCAAAACAACTTACAACATATCGTGAAGTGAAAATATGACAACTTTGTTTTAAGAATTAAAATCGAACTCTTCTAAAAATAAAAATGACGACTATTCATAAAAAATTGCTTGTATGTTACTCAGACCTGATAATCTGGGCCATCCATCTTCATCTCTTTGGGTGTAGAGACTATAGGACAACTCCCATTATAACAAATTAGGCACCCTGTGTAAAGGCACTAAATCACCCAACCCTTTAAGCAAACACTACACATTGTTCACATCAAGGGGTCTTTAGTAAAAGTTACTTCCATACACTAGATCCAGTGGAGGTACAGTATGTGTCCTCTGAATGTCATAATGCATGATACAGGTAAAGGTATTTTAGTCGGAGCTTTACATTTCATTTTCATTTCCAGTGTAGGATGCTAGTGCATCCCCTCATATGGTTAACATACATTATATGGGCAAAAATCTTGGGACACTGCACATTACACCTACAGGACATCCCATTCTAAATCCATAGGCATCAATATAAAGTTGCTCCCCCCTTTTGCAGCTATAACAGCTGCCACTCTTCTGGGAAGGCTTTCCACAAGATTTTTCTGAGGTCAGATGCTGATGTTTGACATGAAGGCCTGACTCACAATCTCTGTTCTACGTAGTTCATCTCAAAGGTGTTCTATTAGGTTGAGCGCAGAGCTCTGTGTGGGCCAGTCAGGTTCTTCCACACCACAGTCACCCAACCTTGTCTTTGTTTCAAGCTGTCTGGCTTAATCAGTTCAGGAACTCTTTTCTCTGTCTGCTTGAGTTTGTGGTTGGGAGAGGAAAAAAAGGTCCAGAACCTCTATGATTTACAGTACAGTACTGGGCTCAACCAGTGTACCATCTGGTGATAAAAGTCTCAAACCTATCAGTATCAAAAGACAGTCCACCCATACAAGACAAATGGTAACACTTTACTTAAAGCAGCCATCATAATGCATTATAGATACCTTCCTACTGCATTATAATGGAAGTATTATAAACACAGGTATAACTATTTATAAAAAGGCATAACATATTATAGCCATGTTTATTATTCATTATGAATGCTCTTTGAAACTCTCATCTAAAATGTACTATAGATTCCTTCATAATGCATTATAACGGTCAGGTAAATCCATTATACTGCATTATACATGAGTGCTTTAAGTAAAGTGTTACTAACAAACAATTATGAGAAAAGGAGCTGTGTGACTGAAGAAAATACAAACAAATGTAATCTGCATTACATCATACTACTCTAGGATTATCAATAAGTTTGGCCAAAAAGTTGTTACCTCTGGGAATGAAGATATTGCATTATACCAAACAAAACGCTTCGGATTTGTGATTTTTTTTGCATGTCAGAGTTTCTAAACTCAGAAGGTGCTTTTCTTGATTAGGAAATATGATGTACTCTAATTTGCTCATGGTATTTATTTTCAATACTAAGAGACTTGAAGTTTATTATCTTAATTTAAGTTGAGAATTATTGGTTCTTGGAATATCCGACTACTTAAAATCTGTATAGGAAACCACACTTCCATAGGAATTGGGTACTAGTTCACACTGTGAAATAGTACTACAGAATAGAAAAGACATGTAATTAGAACTGTTTAACCAACATTGTTAGGAGACTAAGTCAATGGCTCATAATCACCATGCTGTCACAGCATGAGTAGTGTGTGCACAGCTTGAGTCAGACAGTAAGCCGTCCATAATACAATTGAGACACAGGAGTTCTGTCCAAGCATTTATCCAAGCATTCTACTGTTTTATACTTCAGAGAGACAGAACTTTCAAACACAGGGTCTTATAAGGTCATTACAGGCCATGAGGTAGAAAAATCCAGTGGTTCCCCAGACAAACACAGAATATACTAACCTGACACACTGTAAAAAGCATAACATTTTTTTCCAAAGTTCCCAGGAAATATGAGACCCAGAAACACTTTGCCAAGGGATCGGTGGTCAAGGTGACTTCAGAGCAAAAGTTTCCTTTTTTGGGAAAAAGATTTTTATGCTTTACACACACCCCAGTGCAAGTGTAGGCAAAGCTCCCTGAACAGAAGATCAAATTACCAATGAAAGTTTGGTTTTAATGGGTCTTCCAGCTATTTTACAAAGCAAGGCAGCAGGACTCCGAACCACATTTTTTTATACATTTTTGTGACTGAATGAAAATCGGATCCTGGAAAATCCAGAAATGTCAATATTAAAGTTACTTTCCTCCACTTATAATTTAGTAAATAAAGTAATTATAAAATGCACTGTTGTGATCTCCAGCCTATTCACCAGAGCTGCTGAACAACACCAGCACAAAATTGCCAACACTGGCCCCCTGACTGGCCTGAGCTTCTGGAAAAGCAGTTTTAACTGGACAGCTAGGGGTTCACTGATGGCAGACTACAAGGTGGAGTGGCAAGCATGTCAACAGCACAAATTCAGCAGGCTATGATTATGGGAAGTGTTGGGGGCTGTAGATCGCTGGGTAGCAGAGATCTGATTGTGGTCAGCCCTCACCCTGATTACTTTGGGCCAACACTGTAATCAGCACTGCAGCTCCGTTTACACCTCCTGCCCCGTAAACACACTGCATACTTTGGGCCATCACTGTAATTAGCACCGGAGCTCTGTTTATGCCTCCTGCCCCATAAACACACTGCATCCTCCCATAGCTCACATAAAACAGCACCAACAAAGAGTTGGAGCAACCATTTGCTTCTTTAATGCTCAGTCATATTTTGGTTGTGTGGTTTGCGTAGCAGCCCATGTGCCCAAAGAACATGAATCAAAAGCTTGGTGTCTAGTCTCTTACCTAAAACTCTTATCTCATTACCTTATCTAATACTTACATTGATCCACCTTCCAAATATTTTGGCAAAGCAGGTAGTTCATCTCATTTGACGTGCTGCTTATCCAGCTTCTTACACGTTATTTATTATTCGGTAATTGTGGTTTGTACGGTTTAGCTAACATTGATTGCATACGTTGACTAATATAGGTAAAAAGAATGCTAAGGTTTTTCAAATACTGACTTATAAGATAACAACGGGCTCTCATACACAGTGTTTATGCAGATGTTTATTATGCGCAACACAATACCTGGCAGGATACATTGCTCATTGGAAGATTTAAGTAACAGTAATTTCTTTTTTAAAAAAAGCTAGGCAAAACAGAACAGGGGAGAACACAGAATGAAATATTTGTTAATATTTTTGGAAATCTCTTACGTAATTGAAGTAGCATAGGAATTACTCTTCAGCCGGACGGGTGGGATACATCCTACCCAATATTTAAACTGTGGTGTTTCTCCCACCCAATATTTTCCAGGATTTTGCCGTTAAAAATATAACTAAACTCATCTACGGATCAAGGGAAAAAAACCTTTAGACAATGATTTCCATTTCATACATATAAACAAATGTGTATAGTCAGTGCTGAAAAAGATGGGTAGCCTGTACATAGGAATACGAATGAGGTCATACAGGATAATATGAGAGGGTGGATTTGCCTCAGTCACTTACTGGAGCTGCCCCTGCCCCTCCAATAATGAAAACACAGTGACACCCTTGATAAGTAGTTGCTTTAGTGCAACTAAAAATGGTGGTCATTTCAATAAAACCACTGCCTTGAAACTCGCCTAGGTAACAGTGAATGGCTCAATGTGAACCTGTATCTGCAGATCCCCATAAGCATGAGTGCACAGTCAGTCTGGGAGTTTGAGTCGCTGTCACTGGCTTAAATGATGCATCTCAGGAAAGACCCTCTCTTTGTAGTAGTGCTGAGAACACAGATGGTCCCGCAGCAAGTACAATCTGTTCAGGGGAGGGGTGCTAATCCAGGGTCCATGTCATCTGTGAAACAGAGATCTGCACGCATCACAAACAGCGGGGGTTGGGGTCTGAAGCATCCCAAAGGCAACCAGGCTGGCTTTATGCCACCGTCTGGAGTTTTTGGGTCTGCCTTGTTTAATTAAAGAGATCCGGCTCCTTTTCTGAATGTTTCTGTCCAAAAGCACAGGGATGCCCTCTTAGGAAAACACTTCCAGTCACAGGGCAATTAAATAAATATGCTAAAATGTCAGAAGTGCTGCCCCAGTGTGCTTATGTCGTACAGCACCAACACGGCGTACACAACACAAATAAAATCTCCCATAATGCATAAAATTTCAAGGGCACTAACTTTCCAGAAAGCTGCTTTTATGTCATATTACTATTATAATGTAATATTTTTTCTGATAAAACTTTCTGTTAAATAATTAAGTTTAGCTACAGTACCCAAATTTCTACAATCAAAGAATTAACTTTGTAACAAGCAATCACTTCATTAAAAAATCTTAATCTTCTAGGTGCTTTGTTGACATTAACCAGAATTTTCTCTTTTTAAAAGAGGAGTACAGGAATTATTCTGCTTAATGCATACTCCACATCAGAAGTGTCCACTCTACGGCTTGTTGTACACCTGCCATGATCACATGGCTTGACCACTGGACTGTGAAAATAGCAGTTAATGTGCATTGAAGAATTATCTTCCTGTTGACAGACAGACAGAGACGTTCTGGCTCACATTCCCTGTAGTTTAATTCTCCCCCCCCCCCTTCTATTCATTTTTTATGTACTACATGCAACACCGGAAGAGATGAACAATGATTGTACATTGAAGAATGTACAATGAATTAAAAACTTGTTCTGTTATATAATTGGCAGCATTATCTGTTGAGTGATGGAGCTGCATTAGATTTGAAGCTTTTCATTTGGATTACAGGACATCTGGAGCTTTAATACCCAGACATTTAGGATCCCTAATCATTAAGTCCAGGGACTGACAAGGTCTGCTGCAAAGCGAAAACACTTCGAGTAGAAGGGATACAGCTCTTAAAACACAATAAACATGTTTTTCATTAACAGAGACCTCAGTCACACAAATTTTACATGACCATTAAGCAAACTGAATAAACACTCAATGTGTAGTATTCCAGCAAATGGACTGAATCAGACTTAAAAAATGATAGATACTTCAACACTATTAAGTCAAACAGTTAATGTAGAACCATCTCAAACTCATCTTAAACCTTAGGTTATTTATTTTGGAACGCACTTTCTTAATTTAAAACATTGCATGCAACAAAGACCAAGCCTCGATGTCTGTAGTCGCAGATCGAGGTGCAGTCTTTGGCACGCCAAACCACATTCTCTGAAACAGCACTTGACCTGACTGAAAACAGGCCCCACATTGTTTATCTACCAAATTACACAGCTTTAATAAGCTGTTTCTAATCATTCTTTGTATAACCACTTTAAACAATGTTTCTATTTGTGAATATATGTATTTCACCGAAATACGAGGGGTGTTCCACTCTGTGTGTGCAGTGTCCAAAACCATGTATTTAGGCTAACTGTTGCCCACAGTGTACAAATGATGTATTTGTGTATGTAGTCAGTATTGGACTGCCATGCCATCCAGAGTGTCCCCCGGCCTTGGGCCAGGTACTGCCTGGGATGAGCTCCAGCACAACCAGACCTGGATTAGCCATTGGAAGCTGGATGGACAGACAAGTAAGAAAAGCCAAGCAGGCAGTAATAAAGCACAGATAAAGAGTAAAGAGGAGGAAAAAAAATCTAACAGCAATTTTAGACAAACACACACTTCTTTTTGTTTGGGAGGGCACAGCTTTTCTACTGATAAGAGACCAGCTTTCAGCACCAGACCACAAATTCAGTCGAACACATCAAACATACTGAGGAGCAGTTTGTAGCCGTATTTAAAAAATGCAATGCCAAGCAATCTCCTCTCAGACTGTTCACTCACAATCCTGCAGAGAGAAGATAATCATTCCAATGCAGCAACAATACAATAACATACATTGGAGCATACAACTGAGTAATTCTTAGTGAGCATTTGAAATTTACTATAAAGAATATTACTGTGTAAACTGGCCCAGTGCAGAATTTCTAAATGAATTACACCAAAACATGAACAAGGTCCATAGGCTAACCACAATCCTACCATTTTCAGTTACATGAGTAAAGAAGATGTACTGGGCTTGTGATGTCTTACAACTGTAAGAGATCATAAAATCTCTCCCATGAAGACCCAGGAAACACCCATAAGTTTTTCATGGGAAAGAGAGTTTTTTTTCCAAAAAAGAAGAAGCTTTGAATGCCCCCAGGAGTATTTTAAAACAATGAAAATAGTGAGAGAACCCAGATATTACCAAAGTCTTCCCACAACAGCGTCCATACAAATCTGAAGGGTAATTGTCATTGAAGTGCCTATGCCAGCAACAACGCTGAAGCTGCAAGGAAAGGATAGGAATCCTGTCCAGAATGTTCTCGCATTGTATGCCCCTGGGACAGACTCCAGGCTGATGGTCTGATGAAACTAAAATTGAGCCGTCTGGTCTGAAGGTGAAACACCAAGCCTAACACATCTGATAATCCAGGTCACACCATCCCTAATGTCAAGCATGATGATGGCTGTATTATGGCAGTGTTTATTTCTGCAGGACGCCATGGGAAGCAGTATGGACAGAGGAATACAGAGGCACCTATCAACAACAAATATACATTTAAAGCAATGAGTCATGCTGTAAGCCAGAAACATACTAAAAACACTACGAAGGAGTGTCTTAAAAACAAGCAGGTCAATGTTTTAGAATGGCCAGATCAAATCTGGACTCCAAATCCTATTGATAATCTGTAACAGAATCTGAAAATTGTTGCCCACCAATGCTCAGTTTAACTTGTTAGAGTTATCTGTATGGATGAATTGGTAAAAATCCTTATATCAAAACGTACAATGCTCGAACGGACATACATATATGAAATATAATTGCTGCCAAATGTTTTTATGTGTGCGGGTTGGGGGGGTTGTACATAAAATACGTAATATTTTTATTTTAAAAGAAAATAAGTAATATGCTGTATGCAACAATCTGAAGCAGGCTGTCAGCAGCAGGAAGTGTTTAACGAGTGCCACGGCTGAAGCATCCCATTAATAATCCCCAGCCCTTTAATACACACACAGCAGTCTGACCTTCCCCCCAAAGAGCTGGTAGAGGTAGCTAGGGAGAGGGAGGTCTGGGTCACTCTCCTGAAGCTGCTACCCCTGCGACCCGAACCCCGGACATGAGGATGGTAATGGATGGATGGATGGATGGATAGTCTGACCTTCAACTCCATCTGCAGCAATAAAGATATGATCATTCTGTATCTGGTAGACATGATATTCGGTGATGATACCCTGAATTTTTCATAAATACAATTTATTTTTGAAGCTGATTATCTGCTGTTGTTGTCCAACACAAAATCCAAATGTTTTAGCACTCCCTTCTACCCCGGCTTCTATCAGTAAAACCACATCCACCAAATATTATGAGACAGCAATAACAGTGCGGAATCCATCCATTATGAAGTAATGCAATTACTAAAGAGCAATTCATTACCATTAGTAATCAAACATATCGTCAAGAAAAATCTAAAAGATAAAGGATCTTGAGAAACGAGTAATTTCTATGACCAAAACTCATAGAACAATTGAGAAATTGTGCATAGCACTGACAACAGATATTTTGCATTTATTAAAAGAGACAGAGCAGTTTTGGGGCCAAAAGTATGACGTTTGGTGCCAGATTCCCGCAGAACAGTTCCAGATCCTTGCCGACTCATTACCATTCATGCCCTCCTGCCTGATCCAACAATTTGGATGCCACAGTTATCTCTTCATCCATTCCCTGGACATCAGATGGAAGTGGGGAGCTCTCTTATATGGCTGCTTATATATTATCTTCTAGGACCCACAAACTGTCAACCCCTATAAGAACAATAACAATGTTGTACAGTCACCAAATTCAGAGTGTTTTGCAGAATAGGGCATATGAAACTGCACGCAACACAATAGAACAATATGAATAACTGCAGATGCATTTAAAAGAATCTGTGGTTTGAACTTCCATATAATGGCCATTTGCCATTGTGATAAAGAACCTCACACATTTTATACTTCTGGTTTATTGTAATTTGCTGAAAACCCAACACTGTATGGCTTGTGCTTGAAGTAGCTTTCCTTCCTTAAAAAAGTAATATTGTCTGGCATAAGTAAATGGGTTAAATATATTTACAAAAGAATGTTGATTTTTTTTTACAGTTGCACAGTTTGAGAGAACTGTCATTTGTTTTTGCTTATTGATTTTTAATATTGTTTATTGGTACCCTGTGGTACATTTGACAAAATGTTTCCATAATTATGGAATAAGTAATTAGCCAGTCTAGTCCAGACTTACACAGCTTTTCCTGTAGGAAAAAAACATGTTCCCAAAAAGAGGCAGTTAAGGAAATTCACTTCCTTTTTACCAAAAACATTTAACACACTAGTCTTCAAACGGCTGACAGAAGCAAATTTAAAAAACATTAGTGAAGAGCTATGAAATGCCGGCATCCTCATCATTAAGTTCATGAACTACATCAACTTACTGCCACCAAGGCAGAGAACGCAATAAGCACTTTGTTTATTGGTTTAAATTAAACACCACAATAAAAAACACTGGTACCACTTGACTTGAAGCAATCTATATAAGGGTGACATGTAACTATTATAAGAATGAATATGAAAAGAGAATATTTTTTGAAAAATGTTTCATTCAAAATTTGTGAACGCCAGCAATGGAATTTACACAGGAAAATACATTTAAACAATATAATAATAAATAAATAAAATGCGGGATAAATTCGCTACGCAGGCGGGGATGATAAATTAATGATTTTTTTATTTGGCCTTACAACAACAGTCATAAACATCAAGTTGTCATTAATGTGCATGACATGTGTCATGACAGATACATGTCACCCTTATGTAGACTGCAAGTAAGGTGTTGCCAAACACTAAATGTTAAAGTGGGTAAGCAGGGTATGGCCTACTGAATCCCCTCCAAAATTACTCAGGAGAGTGCTTTCATCTTTCCTTTCCAAGCATCTTCACCTACTCCTCATTACAGATGCTTAAAACAGCGGCAAATACAGATGCCAGGAGGAAAAAATACCTGGATCCTCAGATCCATGCCAATTACCCTCTCTGCCTGCTAATACTTGAGTAACATCCCATTAAGTCACCGATTTGTGAAACTTTGCTTGAAGCATAATAATATTATGCAAAAGTCATTCAGTCATTCCATCCATCTACCGCGTGATTTGTTATAACGCGTTTGACTGATTGCTCCGTATTTTCCCTCGACATGAAACCGGACTCATATTCTTGCTTTGAAGTCATCCCAGTTCTCTAACTCTTTCAGTTAGCGTGCCTCTATAACCTTCGCAGCTACCCTGAAAAGAATAAAAAAAATTCAATGCAGACTTTTCCAGACATATCGAAGAAAAAAACTGCCAATCTGACCAGTACGGGTCAACTGGATCAGCAACCCCAATTTAAAATAACGCAAACATTGAAATGAGTATCAGAACATCTGAATTGCTGGCAAACAAACAAACAAATCGGGAAAATAGCGGCAGTCGATATTATATCGACCTGATACCATTGCAATTTAGTCAACCATATTAATGAAATGAAAATCTCCAGCCATTCATTTATGATTTAAATATAACTAGCAAATGCACAACACGCCTGATGTCAAACTGCTCTCTTCAAAATGTTCTACACCACTGTCTCCCAGTAACTTTTAGAAGTTTTCCGCTGAAAATGAGTTTTTTTGCACTATTGACGCTGGAATAAATCGTCTAAATTCGGAAAGCCGTCCGACGTCTGAAAGCAGCAGACAAAGCGCGGCAACAATGCAGAACCATACAGAGAAGCATCTGTCAACGATTAACAGTAGCAACCATTAATAAATATATCAATAAAATGTAACTTACAAAGTTAAAGTACACATTGCTAAGTTATACAGTTCTGCTATTGTTATTGATTTTTTAATTATTGGTCAATTTTTTAATGCATATAAATATTATAAGAACATAAAAACTGTGGTAAGACTTACCATCCTCCCGCCAATGTCTGAACTATTACAGCGAACTCTGACTTAACTCACGCCGTTGATGAAATACCGTATATAATACAACTTGGATGGGCTTCCTTTGGTCTTCAAGTCGCCTTGTGCCATAATACTGTTATTTTTATCCAAAGCAGTGAGTGTACCGCTTGCAATGCTTGGATCAGAACATCACGCCACTTCTGGAACGGCTACGTACACTAAAGATTTCAGCTAATTAGCTTTCTAATAACAGGTTGTAAATGAGTCCTTGTTTTTAAGTCTTATGTATTTTAAGTACGTAAGGGATATACGAAGACTCTTTAGAAGACTAATCATCAAGACTTGGAGTTCATTCTGTTTAAGTCAGTGTTTCCAAACATAATTGTTTCCAAGAGCTTCAGGAAAGAATTCAGACTAATCTTCTCAGAGCACTCCTCCATCCAACAGGCATCAACAGTGCATATACTTTTATTACTGACCAAGCATACATTAAGTACTTTTAATTTTCTAGTCTGTGAAATTCAATCCTTTACTTTTCAGAAACGTTTACATATACACGCATTTATATGGAACCAATAGGAATTTAAAGTTTTACGTTAAAAGATGGAGAACATTAAGCAACGCGAAAGAAGCCGCGCGGTCCTGCTGCTTTTCCCAGAACAGGCTCTCGGGATAGAAGGACTTTTACTTATAGTTCCTCATCCCTCTACAATGTGTACGGAAAACCATTACGCTGGGAGGAGCCTTTGCTTGTGACGTTTGATTGTTATTACCAATCGAACATGAAAAATTAAAGGAGGCGGGAGTTGGCGAAAAAAATCGCTCCAATATCATTGGAGTTCGGAAAGGTAGGGCGGGGACATCGAAACTAGCTCATTTCAAGCGACGTCATTGAATAAAATGCACGACAAAATGTGACCAATTTATCGATGACTATAATATGACAAAACGATGTTCATTTTTGTTTTACATATACAGTATTTTAAATTATATGAGGTACCACCGAAGGGCAGTATATACTTCATAAGTGTTTTTCAGAATCTAGCAGAAACCGGAATTGTGGCAGGGATGTGCGACCATTCTTCTGCAAGAACTGCAAATCAGTCAGTCCATGTCTCAAAATTATGCTCATGAAACCCCTGGTCAATCCCAGGTGATCTGTGTGTGGGGACATTGAATCATCCCATATTGCATCCTTTGATATGAATCACTTTTTGCATAAATTTGCTTTGTACTTTGCATAACTGTGCATGTACTTTGCCAGACATAGAGAAAACTGAATAAAAGGAATTTTCCCTAACATTCAAGGGCTTACATACTGTATATAGAAGTAATAAACATTACATTATTTAATAAAAATGAAAACTTGCTTTTTTAACCATTATAGGTTTTCCTTAGCAAGATAAATTTGCTTTAACTGAAATAAATGATACCTAATCTTTAATTTATGCTTATTCAAAGCAAAAAACACAATATAGTTTTAGGCAATGTAAAATTAGGAGTAATACAAAAACTAGTAATGATGTGTTCTATTCTCTAAAAAGTTGCGGATATATAGTAGGACAGCTAGATGAAAACTGCTTCAGTTCCTAAACCTCTCCTCAGGGGCACTGCAACCACTAATTTTATCAAATTAATTCATTTTAAAAAGTAAATGAGATAATTATTAGCTATAAAAGGTGTGTTAGTGGTTGAGGCAAATAACACATGGGTGTATTGAATGGTTGCTTCAAATACTGTGGTGATTTTAGCAGAGGTTTTAAAATGGCTAAGCTAACACACTTTGACAGACACGATAGCGCAGTTTTACACCAACATGAAGAGTTATTGCACAGTACTGTATCTTTTTAGTTAGTATAACATTGAGTACTTGTCCAGAACTGGTCCAGAACCACTGCACCATGGGGAGTAAGTCTGGAAATCAGCAAACCTAGACAATGATGCAAAAAGTACAAATGGAGATATGAAAATGTTATGCAATTCAGTGTAATTAGTACCAAATCTGGAACAACATCTGGGGTGACTGGGTGACTGACCATTCAGTGAAACAAAGCAATTTATGGCTCAGGTCAAGCAAAAGTCAACACAAACTGTGGGCACGAAGCCTAGAATATATACTTTGGTTATATTTCTAGAGTGATGCAGGAAGTATTCAGTATTATAGGCTGTAATTAATACATTGTATTCTTGTATTGTATCATAGATATTTTGCAAACTTCAGTACCATGTTACTTATGCAGCTGTTGTTGCTGACTGGCGTGCACACCACCATAAGGGGGAAGAGGCAGCTGTGACTAAAGCTGGCTAGACACATGGTGGTGCAGCAGGTCTGGCTCGCTGACATCTCCAACTCCTGCATCAACGGCTTGGATGTGCTAGTTCAGCTGGGGACCGTGGTTGACAGCTGGGAGCAGCCCTTCACCTCGACACTGACGTAGTGGCCCTCTGGTGTGACAGTGGCAACCAGCAGCAGAGGAGGGCATCCGTGCCACGTGAAGGAGCTGTGTCACTTCCTGGGGCTGGTGTCTTACCATCCACGTTTTGTGAAGACTTTGCCAGCATTGAGAAATGGCTGCACCATCTTACACAGAAGGTTAGCAGTTTCAAATGGGCAGATGACTGCTCTAGCTTAACTAGCTTTGCATGGTCGCTTGCCGATTCCTTTGTGCTCGCATAGCCAGATCTGTGTCTCCCTTTCATCCTGGACATGGGCACTATTAAGGAGGGGCTAGGTCGTGTGCTATCACAGGTGGGGCCCGGAGGGGAGCGTGTGGTGGCATACTTCAGCCGCACGCTTACCCGGCAGGAACACAACTATTGCATAACCCAACATGTAAACACTTCTGTCCCTACCTCTGGCAATTAGTATCGGGTGCAAGTAGACTATACAGCACTGGAGTGGCTCCTAAACCACCACAGTGCCTAAGCTTGTGGAGGAGTTTCCTTATAGGTTCAGGGCCCTCAAGGAGCTGCACAGCGTCCAGGGTAGGAACTTCGAGGCACAGGTGTTTGGTACCGGCTGCACCCCTGCCACCTTGAACTGCCGACCCTGGAGGAGCTGGTGCTCGGCTTGCCTAGGTGACACCAGCACTAGACGACCTGCGCCAGCCCAGGGGGTGTGTACGCGCTGTGGGGATCATCAGAGCATGGCCACAGCCCAACAGAAGACGGCACTCAACACCATAACTGAGCATTAAAAATTCTTAAATTGAAATGAAGTCAGTTAACAGCCAAAAAAAAAACTTGGGGTCTCTGTCCACTTTCCTTTTAAGGTGATGCAGCCGAACTAAGGCAGGCTACTGTGTAAGACCAAGCTCCCCATTTTACTAACTCGGATTCACAGTCTATGTTCATACAACTATGTTTCGGTATCCATTCAAACACAATTTTTAGCCTTTTTAGCTTGTAAACTTTGGATTTCACCCTGCTTTTAAGTTTAATGTTATACAGTATGTTCTATCACAAAATACACAGTAATATTGGTGCCATTGAATATCAAGGAGCAAACTGCGATAGCTATACAAAATGAAGACAAATTGCAGAATAATGCAATCTTAATAGACTGTTTGGTATTCCAAGTCTAATTTGAACATTTCTTTGCTCAATAGCTCTGCAGAATTATGTGGTCAGAGAAATATTCTTAAAGCCCAGCTGGGAAGCAGATGCACTATGTCATGAAATAGTAAAGGATGACAGGTTGGAGGGTGAGGTCAGTGGCTACATAAAAATGCACTTCGCCTTTGAACTGTGTCGAATAACAGGTATAAATAACACACTCCTGAGCAGCAGATGTTAGAAAAAAGTTACACAGTTTACAGAAAATAACTGTTTAAATGCAATGCAACAATTTAAATAATAATAATAATTATTATTATAATAAGAACTTCTAGTAACCAGACAAAATTATTAAGAACCTAAAATTAATAGGAAATTAACATTAATTGTATGATAATATACTACATTAGACTGCAGGAATGCAATCTCCATAAACGTTTCTTTCCAGCTGATTATTTAGAGATAACCACAGTTGCACAGAGTGCACATTCACGCTTGATTTTATTTTGTTTTCATGTCTCATCAGTACCTCGACTGTGACTATAATATTGCTGTGTTTTGATCACACATTTCCAAGTATGTCTAGTGATCCTCTCGAGAGCTTCGTGCCTTATCAGTAAAAACCCTCAGCCTCTGGCTGAACAAGTGAGAAATCCAATACACTTATGGCACATAACCATTAAAACATCTTGAATCTGAATCATCACTTCGAACACTGACCTGGATAAGCGTCTGGAAGGTAGATGAATGGAATATTAATTTATCTGCTAAGATACAACAAATAGCATTGATGTGTATATGCAGTTTCAAGATCATGCAGGGCATCGGGAACAAATATTTTAAAAACAAAACTCCCACAGCATTGAATTAAAATTCCCTGGTATGAAGATAGAGAATATGACTTGTTTACTGTATGTATGCTACACAATTTTTGTTTGATTGTTGTTTGTGTCTCAAGCCGCATAAATTCATCAGAGGCTAATTTAGGCAAAGATCATATTAGGGTGTATATATATATATATACACACACCTTGTTGAATCAATGCCATGTAGAATTAAGGCAGTCGTGAAGGCGAAAGGGGGTCAAACACTGTATTAGTATGGTGTTCTTAATAATCGTTTAGTTAAGTGTATATATATATACATATATATTCACATTCAAGTAAGAATTGCATTGTAGTATGACTCATTTCCTGGCACATGGCAATCACATGGCAGTTGCTTCAATGCATTTAGGGGTGTGGTCCTGGTCAAGACAATCTCCTGAACTCCAAACTGAA
>JABFDZ020000118.1:11822815-11833386 GCA_019775955.2 Pollimyrus isidori | reverse complement strand
AACTGCAAGATGCTATCCTATCAATATGGGCCAACATTTCTAAGGAATGCTTTCAGCACCTTGTTGAATCAATGCCATGTAGAATTTAGGCATTTCTGAAGGCGAAAGGGGGTCAAATACGTATTAGTATGGCATTCCGAATATTCCTTTACGTGAATGTGTGTGTGTGTGTATATATATAGACACACACATTGAGTAAACCAAATATTGCTACGCATCCCCAAAATGTATAACAACTTCAATTCTAACTGGAATATCTTTTTAATTATTATTTTTAATCAACTGGAATATCAACTATATCACTTGTGGAATTTTGGACATTGAAATTGCAGTTTTTGTTCCTCAAGTTCACCGACTTCCGTTTCTTCCTGCTTACACAGTGTGCAGTTTGTATGCTTATGCATGTATGTACACGACGTGCTCTGGGACAGTTATGCAAAAATAAGCAAAAATCAATATAATACCAGAATCCACAATAACCACCACTCTGATCTGTGTAAATAGTTATGGTGTATTTGAGTTACTTAAATATGCCATGATTAAGTACCACCAGGACAAAAGTCTAGTCATCCAGTATTCTAGTGAAGTGGGTTACATGATGTGTCAGGTTACAAAACAGGGAAAAAAATAAAATGAACATACATATCAGATAATGAAATGTGACAGAACCCAAATATTTTTCAGGCACTTTCAAGTTCTTATTTTATTGTATGGTAAAAAGCAAGTATACAGAATAGGGTTCCCTTTAATTTCAAGTCTAGTTATACATTATTTAGTATCTGTTTTACTCCAAAAGTTTAACAAAAAAAGTCAGACAGCTGTAAACCTGCCATGAGTGAATTATGCCCAAAATAGGTGTCTGTTTATAATCCCAATGCAGCTACAATAAAGCAAGACATAGGAGGCATCGAGTATGAACAGAAATGAGAATTAACAAAAGTTAAAGCTATACAAAATTAAAAATTGAAGGTAGCACAAAATTAAGAACCAGATATGCTATGACGCAGTTATAAAGACTGCGATGATATCATTGGGGGGAGGAGAGAGAGAGAGAAAGGCAAAGGCTTCCTTTACAGTCAATGACGGCCCCTTTTGTACAAAACATTGGCTAGACAACAGTGGATACGTGTTTTTTTCTGGAGTACACAGTTGTACAATAAAATGGGCAAAATAAGAATTAAAAAGCAGATGATTGGCCACAACACCCTGAATAATGCTGTAATCTCAAGTGCTGGCCAGATGTGTTCTGGGTCAGTATAACTGGCTACAGGAACAAGTGTCTGAACACGAGAATCTATTTACAAAACACAATGGAATGCTTCCCACTCCATGACTGTGGTATTTAAATCAGGGTGTACAGGCAGCAGGTAGCTGTCTGGCTGCAGTACTAGTTATGAGGACTATGAAAATGTCAGAGTAGATGTCAAGCATATAACAGAGACAAGGTAGAAACCTTCCGTAGAGGGGAAAAAAAAGAAATTTGCTTGTTTACTCTAAAGAAATGAAACCCCCAGAAAGGAATGTGATTTGTGTATGTGACAAAAGAGCCGCAGTTTACATTATTTATCTTTTATCTCCCTCCCTTATATGAAGGCAGGTCATAGCTTTATAGCAACACTTCGTGAATGAAGGACTCTGGATGTTTCCTTCAAAAGTCAGGTGGGGGGATCTTTGATTTTTTTCATTGAAGTATAACATCAGTATATAACCGAGATCAAAAGTTTCCAAACAGACTCTTTCCTGATTGTGGAAGAGAGTCACCATACAAAGGATTTTTAAATGACTTATTGTGTGCTTCTGTTTTCAGTTCAGTCGGCATGACCTGGGACGTGACTGAGAAGTGAACAATCTCACAGTGCACAGGGAGAGCCAGGGAGTGGGAAGGTGTATCTACAAGCTGGGGAAACATGACAGAAAGATAACCTGCACAGGCAATGACCTAAGCACAGGAGGAAATCATGCCGCCGCCACCACCAACACCCCCAAAATCAAGAATTCAATCTCGGTGGTCCAAGGCTCTTCACTTTCATCTCCATTCACTCATTTGGTAAAGGCTGCCACGACAGCCCAGAGGAGGTCGTTTGTGTTTGACTTCATGCTCTCGCCCTCAGGATCCAAGTCCAGCAGCTGTCGCACTCTTTTCATTGCCAGGTCATACTGGTCATCCAAGAGTGGGGCGAACGCATTCTCCAGGACGTCGGAGGAGTGGGCGAGGAAGATGAGGGCTAGCAGCCGCTTGTCCATCCGGTGGGGGTCGTTGACCCACTTGTCCAGTACGGCCTCCTGCACTTTCTTGATGAGTCGCTGTTTGATGTTATTGTTGGTGAGCGGGTGCGTGGTCATGTCAAAGAGGAGAAAATTCTGTTTCTCTGTGGTGAGCACACCTTTTTCCACCAGATTTTTGGCTAAGCGTTCCCGCACGTTCCTCAGCTGGTAATGCAGTTTTAAAGGGTTCCACGTTTCACCTGCAGACAGAGTTACTTACAGTTAGTATGGATGAGAACGTGGCACCTTAAAAGGATTTATGTGCTAATGGTGATCAATGCATTGCCCAGACTACATTTTGTACTTTAGCGAGATCTTCTATCACCAAGAAATTTTGCCTCCTGTCAAAACATTTTTATTATTATGTAAAAATGAAGCATAATTGTGCTTTTCCACTGGCATTGAGGAACAAAGCTACACCTCATCCATACCACAAACAGAAACTAGCTACAGTGCATATCCAGCTCGCATCAGTTTCTCCCTACAGGCAGGTTGGTTCGGCAGAGGCGTGTCAGGTTTGGAGAGTGAACTTTTATACGTAAAAGTGAAGAGACACTTCTTTACTTGCTTATTGACAGATCACTGGTATCTCCCTGCATTTCAGACAATTAGTTAGTGGTAATGCAACCAACTCAACACTTTCATAGCAGGGCCATGTCAGCGCTGGTACGGCTTGGGGAATTTATAACGCAAAAGCGTTAGTTTGTGGTACGGCTTGGCTCTTGGTGGTAATGGAAAAGCACCAAAAGACCCTCCAGTTTAACACCTGCATGGATGATATATCACAACAACGGTTAAAGTACACTTTCTTCGAGCAGTTAGTCTATTCAGGTGACACTCAGGTCCAGCACAGACACTGACAGGTGAAACCCTGCTTCAAGAGTCACCAGTGACAAGCTTACTGTGCACTGTCAGTCACTGACGAGTTTAAAGTCAGTTCACAGCGGCCATTCGGGTCCCACAGAGTCCACATTCATATTAACCAAAGTGACTGACAGTGCACAGTAATCCTAGCTACTGTTTGATTCAAAGCTTCTTTCCTTCCATCATTACCAGCAGGAACCAGAGGAGAGCCGTTTGAGCTAAACTAAAAGTGAAAGTATAATATGCACGCATTTATAAGCTATTTAAAAGCGGGAAAAAAAGAGGAAAAGAGGAAACTCCCACCCCCACGGTGATACCGGTATTACCGGTGTTGTCACATGTCCATTAACCGGTGGGGAAATTTCCTCATCGTCACAACCCTACTGTGGAGGGCCACTGATTTATTTCACATTCGCTCATCATATCTGCTTATTCAGTTGAAGGTCATGGTCTATTTGCTTAATCTATTAAATTCCATCCATCTGACATTTTCTCTCAGGCGTTTCAAAGCAAGGGGTTTTGAAAGAAATTAATTTTACTGTTATGTCCAAGCTGGTGCCTTGATAATTAACACAACAGACCCACACAGCACCAGTTGCCTCTCTGATCTGGTCTATTATTACTGGCAGCCAAATACAGAATGCTACAAGGTCATATCAGGAAAATGGCAAATTGGTAAGCAAAAAAAAGTCACAAACTCTGAAGTCACATCTGGATTGTTAAACTGCAGGGCTGCCGTTATCATTTTGGGTAAAGGGTTTTGATCTATCTGAGCACATGACTGGCCTATGGGGCTAAGTGAACCAACTAACCAGTATCTCCTCAATGCTGAAGTTGCTAGCAGTTAATACTGAGCAAAACAACAACGACGTATGCTGGGACCAAATACTTGAGGGGACATTGCAAGCACGAGCCAAGTGAAGTCATTGGTGAATCAATCTCAGTGAAACCGGAAACCAAAACGTCAATACAAACATTAACCAACTGGGGCCCTACAGTCATACAAATGGAAACAGGAACTGGGAACCACCTAAAAACAAGATATGGAAATAGTGCCAGAGGGAAGACCATTTTAATGCATATTTGATTGATTACACAGCGAAGGAGAGGCAATACAGAAAATACTGTCATGAAGACGGGCTTCACTAACCACTTAGCAGCTCAATCCAGCTCTGTACTGTTTCAGGTGGTTGGGTCTCTCTGATGTGCTTCAATGCTTCATCGAGCAAGACATCTCCAGTGGGAGCATCAGATTTACAAATCACCTATTAATATTAAAGATCAACAACACAAGTTACAAGGAACAAAACATTTCAGATTAAAACAAACTGAAAAACTGACAAGGAAACTAGTCGTCTTCCTCAAAATTCAAACCCATAATAGGCAACAATAATAGTCACCTGATTGAACATCAACTTTTGAATGTAACAAATCTATTTTTAAACTGAGATATATTCAGTTAAGGATTTATAACACAAAGCCTCATCTGAGATTACAGACATCTCACAATTTGCCAGCAAAAATATTTAGTACAAATGGGAAGTTGTTCACAGGGAAAGTGCTCCATCTTGTGGTCAGCTGGCAAAACTCCTACCAAAGGGAAGCCTTAAGAACAATTTGCCTATTTGATTGGTGAAGCCGCGATTAAAATTTGTAAAACTGCCTCTTGACCATAAAAATGCAAAATTTACAATAAAATTTGAAGGCATAAAATTAAATGACTCTCTAGATCAGTGGTTCTCAAACTACAACCTTCAAAGTGTAACTTATTCATTGTAAAGCAGTTTAAGCAGGAGGATAGTGCATTTTTCATTTTGCCCACCTCACCTCTTCATCTTTCTAATTATAATGTGAACTAGAACCTTACCTTCATCCTTATTATATGCGCTGCTACTTTGCACATATTTTGCAGGCGGCATAAAACAAATCAGAAATGATTCCTGTAAATGTAGCATACCTGGTGATGAAAGTTTTTGAAGAATTCTGAAGCAAAGGTTTCCTCAAACCAAGTGCATGTATGTAAGTCCTGAATTTGGTGCAGCCTACCTCAGCTAAATATTTAGGATATCACATCATTTACTTGTACTCTATTCGAAATATATTAAAATACTAAAATGCCACAGATATAAAGCAGAAACAA
This sequence comes from Pollimyrus isidori, assembly GCA_019775955.2. Taxonomy (NCBI): domain Eukaryota; kingdom Metazoa; phylum Chordata; class Actinopteri; order Osteoglossiformes; family Mormyridae; genus Pollimyrus; species Pollimyrus isidori. The sequence goes on along the minus strand of JABFDZ020000118.1, from coordinate 11,828,117 downwards.
ACACTAAATGCTGCAGCCATTTTAGAGTAAAGAAAAGAAAATCCGTAATGATCATTTCAAGAGCCATCAAGTAAGTTTTTTTATTTCTGAATTTTTTTAATGTGATCTAAATATACAGTACAAGTAATAAAGATGGAAAATGTTTGTTTGTGAATTAAACCTAATGACAGGGGAATTTTTTAAAGAACTATGTGGAGAGATGTCTATATGACAGGCCCAGCTTGCAGACAGAAGAGCAAACCTTGGAGTGTTATTCTGGCTTGACAGGTTACGAGATGGTACACACCTTCCTGGCTAACAGACTTTTCCTCCGCATGCCACAGGCCTCCAGTTGAAGCCTCCCTCTCAAGGCCAGCTCGATGAGCATGCAGCCACGCAGCCCAGAAGAGATGCAGTCATTCCAGAAGGACGTGTATCCCTGAGAATTCAAATGAAAGAGCAATCAGGAACAGAAAAAATAAGCATGTTACGAAGTAGCTAAGTGTGTTATATAATACATATAGAAATATATAAATAAATATCATTTTTTTATTCGGTAGACATCTACAGTAACATTAGAAATGGTTTCCACCTTTTCATCAATGAGTAGAATGGTCTAAGAAAGTAGTTCTGGACTTAATTATCTATATGAATAAACGTTACCAACAAGGTCTAGGGTAAATAAACTAAAAAATAATATCAAACTCAATTCAAATAATCTTAATTAGCAAAAAATATTGGGACCAAGAGCATTAAGCAGAATTATAGACAGACAACTATCACATGAAAACCATTTATTGGTAAACCGCTAATATTGTTTTTCCAGAAATAAAACCGTAAGTGACCAGCTTATTTTTCCATTACAATCAGGATGTTGACTACATGGTAGTAACAGTGTTTAATTGCAGTAGTTACAGCCATAACCTACTTAAAATTATTTGTTGCTGCAGTGCTAATCTCAGTGCAGAATGCTGGTACATAAAAAACAGCAATATCAAAGCAAGAAAATTCAAACACCGGCTAGATGAAGAAGTATTACCAAACTTAGCACTTTATCTCAGGTGTTGTACCCTTAACAAAAATGCAAGAGATTTATCATTTAAATGCTACATATATTGTAGGTATTGGATGCATGGTATATGGAGATTTGTGAACAACAAAAAAAGGCCATTTTTCAATAACTCGAGCTTCTAATGGAGAAATTTCCGGTGAGACACAGATTGTAGTTTGCCTGTGAACCTTTTTTCATTTTCACAATATTTAACTAAAAACTTTATACATAACACTATTCTATAAGGCTACGTCCACGCCAATACGTTAACAAAAATTTTACAGGAGTTTCTGAAAGATAAGATCCGTGTCTGCACTGGCATTATCAGTAGCATAAAAAAAAATTCTGCGTTCACATTGCTCTGTGTAAAAGGCAAATGACATAGCTGTAAGTGGTTTTTAATGTATTTCTGACATTTTTCACTTGCACACTTAAAGCCTTTTATAATGTATTCTTGTAAGTGACATACTTTACATTTTGTTTGTTGTGACTCGAGCACATTTCATCTGCATGTTTTTTGTTCGACCAATTTTTTTTTACAATCCTAGAAATGACAAAGTACGCATTTTGAATAATTTATTTTGATTAATATTAAAGTTCAGTTTTTATAAACACTTCACATGTTGATTAATCTCACAAACCACCATGGGTTTAAAGTAAATGCACATTTTATTTAGCAAAATATCACAGTACTGTAGCATCAAAAACACAAAGCTATGTAAACAAAAGGATCAATTCACACCAGCAACACAGATTCAGAAATTTGGTCACTAGTCTCTCTCTCTTGCCGTCAGTTTCAGTGCACTCTACTGTTCAATCGACTTTATCGTAAGCTAGAGATGCTTATGCTAAACTTTGGCTCAGGTACAGTCTCCTTTTGAGCTCCACAATAATTGTAAACACAATGTACACAAACTATGATTTAGTTGCACACAAGTAAGCAAAACAACATATGCCTGGTAGACAAAGTCCTGTAGATCCTCCAAATTCACGTGTGGCTTACTTCCATGAAAACAGAGGCAAAGCATTCTTTGGTCCCATGAAGAATAATCAATTGGGGAAAAAGGCATCGAAGAGAGCTAATCGGGAAACAGATTGTTTTGTAATAATCTGTGATCACTGATGTAGTCACAGTAAAATTTTATGTTTATGAGCATCTGCACTAATGTGTTTACAAAAAGATTAGTTGTTGGAGAGCAGTGAAATTTCTCTCCCTTTCTGGGAAAAAAAAGATCCATGCTTGTGCGGGCGGAAGGCTAAATCAGAAGAAAATTTTTGCGTTACTAAACGAAAAAATACCGTATTTTCCGCACTATAAGTTGCACCGGAATTTAAGGCGCACCTTCAATGAATGGCCTATTTTAAAACTTTTTTCATATATATGGCACACTGCATTATAAGGCGCATAGAATAGAAACTACAGTAGTGGCTGGGGTTGCGTTATGCATCCACTAGAAAAAGCTGCGCTAAAGGGAATGTCAACAAAACAGTCAGATAAGTCAGTCAAAATTTATTAATAGAATACAAACCAGCGTTCTGACAACTCCGTTCACTCCCAAAATGAATAATCAGCTGTTTTATTATTTTTCCCGAGGTAATGTCAGTGAGGTAGTATTTTCGCGACACAGTTTATCTTTTAACAACAGCAAGGTATAACAGATAGTGCAACATTTTTATCATGTAGTGGAGGGGAACTTTTCCTCGATTCAGTAAACACGTAAAAGAAACAGTCTGATACCGTTTAGGTAAATCAAACGTTAATGCAATCACAATATAGTAGCTCTCGAAATATTGTTATAGCTTTGCACCAACTCAACGTTGTTCAAACGTTAATGTCCATATGCACAATATGACCAACCTTGTTCAGCTGTAAGCACACAAAAGAAACACGTAAATTTCACTTTCAGTTTATTCCTCATCAACAAATCCCTCAAATTCTTCTTCTTCAGAGTCCGAATTGAACAGATGGGCAAATACGGCATCCAACGTGCCCGGCTCTATCTCGTCACAAATGGAAATGAAAATGCACGCTTCGTGCAGTCATATATCCCAGCATGCACCGCGCACTACTTCTTCTATGAGAGAAAATGGAGTCGGCGGCTGCATCCCGTAGTTGCGAGACCTGTTGCGGCTCAATATTGATCCATATATAAGATGCACTGGATTATAAGGCGCACTGTTGGCTTTTGAGAAAATTGAAGGCTTTTAGGTGCACCTTATAGTATGGAAAATATAGCATTAGTGCAGATAGGCCCTATCGTTGACTATAATTAAAACTCTGCATTTGAGCAATTACAGGAAATGATGTCAACATAGTTCACTTGCAGGATGTCATAATGGCTAATGATATAAAGGTTTAAAATTAGAAACAATGCTTAGTAATTCACCTTGATATGGCTCAACAAATGTATAGGAGAAAAACAAACAGAAAAAAAAAGATTTACTGTTGCAGGATGTTAAGTAATTAAGATTCCCATATTTAAATTAAGCATTTGTACTAGCATGAAAAACAGTGTAGGTTGGAGGTAGCCGAGTGGGTTAGTCTGCAAACCCAATGTTCATAAAATGAGGGCTACTAAAGTACAGAAGCCCTGTTGGAAACCACATGAGAAAAGAAATGGATATAAAAAGCAGCTCATTAAAATGCTCCTAAATACCTTTCTACAGCATCACATTCCATAACAGATGAAAGGCTTACAAAGGTATTTGATGAAAATAAAACCTAATTTCCAATTTTAAGATGATAAACAAGAATAAACAAAGGACAATAAAACTCCTGGCAAATTTCCAACTACTAAGATGTTGCTAATACTTAAAAAAAATCAACTGAAAATGTAAGCTTCCATAAATACAAGACCTGGAAGGAAAAAGCTGCAGGTGGAAAAACAGACTGATCGAAAGCCATTCACCTCAAAGGCAAGACTGAAAATTCTGACAGGTGACGTGGCGGATAGTCCACACTAAAGCTACAGAGTCTGAAGGAGTGAACTATTTAACCTCAGCAACTCTGATGGACTAAGAATATTAACAAAACATACAGGTTCTTACATGTGGTATGTCATACACATTCATTCTGGCATTAATGAAACTGTAAGATACTTAGCCAGAAGAGAGGCGTGACCTTTCTCTGAGTTTATTACATAAAATGCCAAGGCTTTCTTATGCCAAGACACTAGCCAGTGGGAGAATACATTACCGTCAGAAATTAATTTTGTCTTGGATAAAACTGATAAATCAATATTTATACGCTTGAACTAAAGTGCAGGTAAATAAAACTCGGGAGATATTAAAGGAAATCATAGACAGCTGGCAACAGCATTTCTAGGTAGAATTCAATGACACAAAGACAAGCTTAGGTAACTGAAATTTGAACATATCTGCTAATGAGTTATTAAAATTTCAGGGTGTGAGACAAATCTCCTTCCTTGAAGCTATGGCAAACTGCTTTGTTTGCAATGGAACAGTAATAAATTAAAATCATTCAGAGGTGTGCAAACAAGGCCTGGTCCAGTATACAAAACTGCAACCCATGAAGAAACTTCTTCAGAAATATATGGTGTTTAGGGCTGTAAAAACAATTAACATATTATAATCAATCAATCAATCAATCATGTATTCAGGAGATTTATCAATTAGTTGGGTAGAAAAACACAATTTAAAGAAAAGTGCAAGAGCACAAAATGTTTTGTTATACAGCAATACATCATGTTTCCATAATACTGCTAAAGCCTACAACTTTAAAATGATTCATAAAAGTTTACCTATTTTAATACATTGCTGAAATTTGTATATTCTGCAATAGATCTGCCCTTGGCTGGTCTGGTGGAATATCACTGCTGTACGCATGCACCGACCATGACCGTCTGTATCCATGGACAAATGTAATGTGCATACAAGAGTCAATGCGCAGACTGTAATGGTACATGAACAGAGAATTAGGAAGGAAGTTTTAACACACCAGCGTTAACCTTGCTAGGAGGCAAACTGCCAAAAAAAAAAAAAAAACTGATTACAAAATTTGGGGGCAACTATTTTTTTTATATTTTTATCAAAGTTATTCATAATTTGCAGCCCTAATTGTTAGGGCTGCAACAACGAATCGATTGAATCGATAAAAATCGATTACTAAAACAGTTGGCGATGAATTTCATAATCGATTCGTTGCGTCGCGCGACGCGGAGTAATCTGATTATTAAAAAAAAAACTTTAGTTAAGCGCGGAGCGGAGTGAACACACTCGGTCTTTCTCGCGTACTGATGCTGGCAGAGTTCA
>JABFDZ020000118.1:11784335-11800955 GCA_019775955.2 Pollimyrus isidori | reverse complement strand
CCCCCCCCCCCCCCCCCCCCCCCCCCCCCCCCCCCCCCCCCCCCCCCCCCCCCCCCCCCCCCCCCCCCCATACTTATGGGCTTATCCAGGAAATCCTTATCCAGAGGTGTGCTAACCCCTGGGCTGCCCCTATTTATTTTAGAAGTTAACAAGTATTTCCCCAAAAGACTGATTGTCCACAGTGTGGGAAGTAATTTCATGACAAAGGAGAGCTAACATCAAAAAATACCCGAGAATATAACTTCCCCAACATATTTTGAGCAGCGCCCAAGACAGTTGAAGTCTCAGTATTGCTCTTATAGCAACCATACACAATTTCCTTCCTTCTGTAATAAAAAGCTCAGCTGCTCTTAACAATGCAAATTAAAATAACTACAAAGACACTGAGAACTCAAGCGTAGTGAAGTTTCTGTAGTCTTGCAAATCTGAAACTGGACTAGGTGTTTTTTTTATACTAACACATCTATAGCTGCCTAAAAGAGGAAGGAAATTTAACGTATTTAGCGACCTGGCTAAACATCATTTCTTAAATGGTTTGCATACGGCTTTCAGGGAAACTGAACAAACAGGCATGTCGAACTTCAGCAAAAGAAAACAATGCATACTCAGTATGCAGTTAATCGTTAGGTTGAAACGGGTGCTCATAGGCTCACAAGTTATTGTTAAACCTGGGAAAAACCTGAGTTCTGCAACTTTTACGTGGTACTTTTTTTACAGGGTAAAAATTAAAAACTGAGTATGTGTAGACTGTTTCGAATTATTCTGCAATCCACCGGCGGACAGGGTGCATATTAATTAGGAAAACACTTAAAGTAAATATTAGCAGCAACGGAAACTAGAAAGAGCCACAATTTGTGGCGCACAATAATGCATTTACAAATCATTCACCAGAAGTTTCAGGTTGACGTTCATACTAGGGCGCATTGTGCACCATATCAACCACCTTAGCCAGCTTTAGTACCGATGTTATGCACAGCGTTGAAATACCACTTGTGAATATTCTGTGACTGAGTTGCTTAAACCTTTGATACTTGGTAATACTTCAATGGCGAAAGTGGATAGGTTTAATCTGCACAAACAACTTAAAATAAGAGACTTTTCATTTTATACACGTAGCGCATTCATTGTAACTCCACAAGGAACATGCATTCTCGGACCTTCCCTTGATACTCCAGCAATGATCATCTTGAAACAGCTTCATAAATTTACAATCGAGGCTGCTGAACTGTTCTTTCTATAAACGAAATCCAACTATTATTTGCAAACAATTAAAAAAATCACTTGTTTCGATTTAACGAAGATGGACTGTGGAATAATATACGCGGTGAAATACCGTACTCCGATCTGAGTAGCTACAGAATTTTGGTAAGTATAGTATACTTCTAACAAAAGGATTTCATTATTGTTCTTCACATTTTTTATAATTATGTAACTTTGATTAATCGATACGACGTTTCATTGTAAGTTGGTCACATTAATTATTATGGGAACAAATTGTTTCAGAAATGTCATACTTGTTTCATAAATACATTCTTTTTCTAGAGCTATTTTATCCTTTTATTTTCTTTCTATATAGTAACTTTCCGGACTAACTGCGAATTACTGTATTAAATTATCGAGTTAAACTTATTAAACATATATAACAGTAAATTTTATTTGCCATAAACTGTTATCTTTAAAATACATTGATAATTCGGTTAAAAGCAGAGCTATTAAAAATCAGTTTAACCTTAGTTCGCGTTGACTTTATAAGCACCAGAAAGTATTTCATTGTAATATATTTAAAACGCATTTTAATTAGAAACATACGTACCTCAGGATTAACATAGGAAACAAACGAAGGCTTTGTACATTTTCCACCGTTACTCCCTAGAGAAAACATCTCGAAAGCAGCCGTGTTATTTACTTTTTTAAAAGACAAGAAGTACAGACCATTTGTAAAACTAAGTTACGGCGAAACGCGCATCGCTTCTTCCGCGAAGGTTTCTGCAACTTCACGCGAACCTGGAACTGTCACGCTCTACGGTGGGCGGGCACAAAGTAATCAGGAGGTTTTCATTGGTCGACGGCCTGTCTTTCCACCCATATGTCAGGGACTGCTTTAAAACTTCCTAATTTTGCAGGTGGATGTATAAACAGGAAGTAAACCGAACAGCACGTCCCAGGCCTAACCTGGAGTGCGCACTCACCAAGCTACTTAATATACATATAAATACATTCTAATACGCAAATAACTTCCAAATGTAACCAGTAATAAAGTTAGTGAGAGTTATTTAAATGTTTATCCCCTATACTCGCAAAACACAGCACAGAATGTAGTGTATCAAGATTCACTGTGGCCAGGAGTGCTTGTTTCACGTATCACACGATTATCTTAATATATAACACATTTGTTTAAATTCATTCGTCTATCGTACTACAAAAAAACGGCAGTATTGGTCATGTCTCGCAGTTCGTTTGGATAAAAGTAAATAACGCGCAGTAACGGTGTGTAATACCTACTCTTTATTTAACTTGGATTGATCTGGAACAACCTCCTAGCTTAACCCGCAAATCATGGTCAGTTACTTCAGGTGTACATTTCCTTTGAGTTCATTTTCCTTAGTCTGAAGAAATGTTTGCTTTTTGACTACTTTAACATAACCCTGAGATAATACATACTGGAAACAACGTAAAAGTTTACCTTGCCATTACCAAAGTCTGCTATCCAATGGCTTATAAATTTTCATTTCATGTTGTGTCACCAGATTCATATTTGGACCATATTTCACTATGGAACACTAATAAAACAACGTTGAGTAAAACAGCAAAACCAAACAATTCAGAAAACCACAGCTGGTAGGGAGTCATTAATGTTTCTTGAAATTCAGTCTTCAATATACCTTAGATCAAAGCTGAGAAATATCTCAACATCACAGCATGTTCTATTCACAGGACTGACAATATTCTTTGAAACAAATTTATATCTTCTAGTATCCATTTGCTTTAAGGTAAAGCATGTGCTCCTTGTAACATGCAAGACTCATGTTGACGTAATCAGCCCTGCACAACACAGGTTTAAGCTTCTTGCACAAAACATTAAGGAACTTAAGCAACGCCACTACCAGCTCAAAAGGAACAACCTAGGAGGCTCATTTTATTAGCGCTTTGATGAAAGCTGGGAAGGGTCTTCCTTGTAATGTTTTTTTTTTTCGGGAAAGCAGAATTACATTTACCACAGTTTAAACATCAGTCAAAGCAATGTATTATCCAACACTGGTCACTATGGGTTGAGGGGGTCTTCATTAAACACTACATTTACAATGCATTAAATGTGCAAAATTGGTATGCAGTTCCATCATCAAGTACATGCGTAAAGGAAAAAAATAAAAATCTTCCCATTGTAACGCAGGAGTACACTTCCACAGTGACCGCATGAAAGGCATGAAGGTCTATACTTATAATAGCAATTACAAACACTAATGTGGCATGCAACTGCCACAGATTCACAACTGCATTGTCATTTGATTTAGATACGATAAAGCATTTAAATCAAGGTTTAAAATTATTACAAATGCCTAAAAAAAAAAAAAAACTGCATAATGTATGGGGCATGCACCGATGACAAACTATTAAATTGTTGAATAAACGTTAATCTATTAAAAAGAAAAAAAATGAGTGACCATTGAAAATTTAATACAATGCCACAAGAATCTGCAAAAGCATGATAACCTGGCATGAGCTCTTTACATGAACATATTCCAAGTCCAGCCTTAGCACAAGACATTAGCCATACGGGGTTTGCATTATTCTATTTGAATTAACTCAACTGAAATAACACCACTTACAAAAGATATCTATGGTCCTAGACTGTGCTTTATTTAGGCTAGACAATCTCCAACCGCCTAAATGTAACTAGTTTAAAATGATATGCTTGTGAACACCTAGGTGGCATGTTCTTCTCAATGAATACCTAGAACAGCAGATTCATATATTAATCTAGTTTTTATTTTGGGTGTTACAGACAATGTCCTCTGACAGACTAGCAGAGCGTAGGAAGCTATAATAATTATAAATATTCAACTTCAGACACTGACAGGGAAACCTGCTTTTTCCATTGATGACCACAGGCCTGGCTGACTAGTTCACTCTGAAGCCAAGCAGCACAGCACAGCACAGACATTTAGGACATCAGTAATACCCAGTTTAGCAACAGTCTGACAACTGCTTTTAAAATTATAGGAAAAACTGAGGTCAGACTAACTACACTAAAAAGAGGTCACAAAACTAAAATATATTTGAGAAAAATTAAAAATAAAAACAAATGAGTATGTATACAATGTACTTTATATTAGTGTTTAATAGCATCGGTGGTGTGGGAATGCTTAGTAGCTATCATAATCTTTCTTGTCCTTCTTCCCTTCACCCTCAAAGCCGTCGACTCCGTCACTGTTGTCCCTCCGCCTCTTGCGGTTGTTGCGGACGTTGAAGCGCGGATTCATCTGGGGAAGGGGGTCCATGCCCAGAACCTTGTGGATCTGGCGAAAGGCAAGAAGCCTCAGGGCGAACTACAGAAAAGTGATGACACAGGGGTAAGCCGCACGAAAGATAGCTGAAGATTTCACATAGGAAATACCACTTGAAAAAAGGGGGAGGCGAAAAAAGTAAAACCAGCACAAGAGCAGTCCCTGCTAGAAGGCAAAATGTGGCCATGAAATGAGAGGGTCTGAATATGACTCCTATCACAGAACACATCCAATTTATTAACGTACAAGCAAAACATCCAGTCTATGTAAAATACTCCTAAAGGGCACAAACTGACTTGAAAAAAACATTTCAAGTCAAAAGCACTGAACTACATAAATTGACCCCATCAAACAGTGGTGAGTAGTTCAAGTCCAGAAATTAAAAACCCAGACCAATATTTTGTTTCAGTCACTGACTACTCAACTGGTTGGTTAAAACAAAACCTTGGTCAGGATTTGGTCTTTCTGGACCTGAACAATCCACCTCGAAGCATGTAGAGGAATCTGGGGCACCTGTGCGCTGGAGGTAATGTCCTCTCTCTGCTGTTCAGACATGGTGGCCAGAGTGTCTGTGGCGTTCTTCTCACAGGGGTCTATCAATCCCGGACCACCTATTCACAGACATCCAAAACTGTAAATCTTCCAGAGGAGCATAAAACTTGAAGTGCATCTTCTCCTTTCCCACAGTTACAGGAATGCATAATTTTTCATACGGACCAACCTTTGCACTTCTGTGTTACTTCCCAGCCAATGTTCCATTTTCACTATGTTTATACATGATGGTTATATAGGTCAGTTACATTCCACCACAAACGCTGGTCATCCTGTGCAAAATCCGTAAGGACATGTGGGCCATTTTAGAATGGTCATCGATTTTAAGCAGCCCATTCATCACGTCTTACCTGATAGTAGTATCCCAGAAGAAATACATTCAAAGACTCTCCGCAGTGCATCTCCAGGACTCAAGGGCCCAGATGCACTGCTTATAGCCTTCTCAACGAGCAGCTCCATTGCCTGGGGGGAAGAGGCAAGTCATGTTAACGTCACAATTCACTGGAAACTCAAGGTTCCGTTACAGTGCCGGATGCGTTTTCTTCTGCAAGATAAAAATGCAGGAAATGCCATGTCATTATATACTGTATTCTACAGAGAAAAGTAAAAAAAATGCATTCCCTTAGTAGTTCATGGTAGGTATAGAATTCCCCCTGCGACCAATATATGAAAGTATATATTTTATCATACAATACATGAGAAATGAAGAATAGCTACAGGTTAAACAGGAAAAACACCAGACCCTCCAGAGAATAATATTACAAGAGACTAAACTAATGAAACTCAAACATACATGTGAAGCAAGATCTAGGAACCCTGATATAAATACAATGCAGAATTACTGGAATGCTGACGTGAGTTTTAGAGCACTTTAAAATACATTTATACATATTTTACTGAAAGCGCATACAGGGAACGTCATTTTTAAACCTGGAAAGAAAATGCAGATCAGACTCGAGACGGCAGAGGAGGACTGTAAAGACAGATCCTCCCAGAGCTACGCACAATGGCAACTCCTACTCACCCAGCTGGGAAAGGCAGACCAAGTGGGCACACGCTGACAGAGATCACGCAGAATGCGAATAATAATCACGCAGGATTGAAGTCCATTTGCTCTAGCCTTAAGTGCAATGAAGTCAAATTTAGTTAGTGACAAGGGGAAACAACACGGACATGTACTGGAATGGGCTTCTGGAGAGGTGCAACACTACTGTTCACAATGGAAGCTTGTGATTGGTTCAGGTTATATGGCATTATTTATGGTCAGCTGCCATTCACAGCAGTATTTTACCTCATAGTTAGTATGAGTTCAAAGTTTGTAAGATGCACAAGGGAGCCCCAGTCATCTTGTAAACCTTGACCTCGGTTTTAAATCGTTCACAAACGAGTACTTGGAATTACATAGGCTCAGAAAGAAAGCACAAGGACTGAAGGCAAGGAAATCTGCTTTACTTTACTGTGATACTTCCACAAGTAAACTAATCAGATGTTCCTTTTCTCACAATCCCTATTAAAAATAAATCACAAAAAAGTACAAAGCTCAACATAAAAGCTCTTATAGATGACATACATGTCAAGTTACTCTGCAGCCTTATGGAGTAGAGATTTAAAACTAAGGACTGGATTATATGGGTGTAGCTATTAGATCGAAAATGCAAGGATGCCTTGTCACATTGATATGAACAGCAAAAAAATTGTGTAGAAAAAGGCAACTGAAAACAACTTTCTAGAGTTCACATTTTTCAGGCTAATACACAATTACAGTAGGCATCCTTGATTTATTTTACAATTTGTATAAACTGCTTACAAAATGAAATAAAAAAATGTGTCTCATAAGGCTACAATAAGAAAGTAAAATGATGTTCCGAACCTGGAACCACTTAGCGTGGCGGAGAGCAGCCAGAGCGTCAAGGCATTTTTGCCTGTCCAAGACGTCCGCTGGGTCTTTCACCAAACCCGAGGTTATATCTAAAAATGGATCGAATTGTCAAAGGGTGGTGAGGAATGGGTGTTTGACCAGGTCAGCAAGCCACGTTCTCAGAAATAAACACATTGCCACACATACCAAGCATACCCAGCTATACATACATGATTCAACCCTGAAACACCTGCTTGGATTTTATATTCTGCATTATGCTTCAATTTGATTAGGTCACGTACATAAGTGAATGATTCATTTTTTTTTCTGATGCTCAGCTTTGAATAAACTCCTACATGGTTTCCAAGCAAAACAAAGGATGCATGTTTAAAATGGTCTTGCGTAATATGAATCTGCAAAGATGTCAAAAGGCTGATTTTGGAACGCTTGGTTTACTTAATGGTGTCTAATTGATCATTCAAGAACATTTTTGGTCAACATAACTGAAGCGAAAAATCAAACCTCAGGTGTTGCTGAAGGCACCGTTACTCAGAAGAGTTACATTGTCACTAGCTGATTTGTATGGATTATGGTCATAACATGAACATAAAATAACGAGGAAAACAGCTTGGACCCCAATATAAGGCAGGTGTGGCAAAGTGTTTGGGGAAAACCTTGGTCAAAAATCCTTCCGAAGGCGTGGCAGCAGCCTCTGATGGGAGACAAGTAGTTGAAGATGATGCAAGAAGGCTTTGGACTGGATTCATAAAGCTACGGATACAGGAAGACAGCAGCTCTTGCTGGAAAGAAGGGGACAAGCTCCCAGCAACGGTTAGGACATCACTGCATGCACACCTCTCATCGGCTGGTTTTTAAACTCCACAGTCATTCTGCACAGATGGCCATAAACCCAGGTTCAACCAAAGATTCCGTTCACAAAGCCTTCCTCCCTGAACCTTACGGATACTCCCCCAAGGACACCCAACAGGCAGGATGACATCGCAGCCGCTTTGCTTCCCATGTTCTGACTGGCTGAGTCTTTTTTTTTTTTTGGGTTTATAATGCTTGTTCATTTCAACAGCATTTTCTTCTTCCACCTACAAGACTGTTAGCAAGCTTTTCACTTTTCAATCCACAAAACACTAACTGAAAAAGCAAGGCCTACAAGAATGGATAACCATTACTGAAAAAGATTAAGGCCATGGCAAATAGCTCTTGATTGTTTTCCTAGGAGAGCACTACCAGGATACTTCCCAAGTTCCTTATGACAGATACTTTACCCTGGTTTATACACAATGCCATTTCTTTGACTAGTCTGTTCCTAATATTTGGTGATGTTAAGAAAATTTGCATTAATCATTGGAATATTCATTAAATGTCAAACAAAACCTACACTTTACCTGACCATGCAGCCACAACTAAAAAAAAAGTTTGGCTGTATTCAATTACAAAAATTACAGCAATCCCATGATTTACGGTAATTCAGTTTACATTTTTTTCACTGGGACAGATCTGATGAGAATTTCAATTGCCTTATGATACATTATGGTTTCAGCCAAACATATGTAAAAAGTATTATGCACCACTCTACAGAACAATAATTGAGAACAATAAAGTTTCAAATTGTTCATCATTACTGATGGTTTTTTTCTCCATTGACCTAGTGATGATGTTTGAAGAAAATTGTTCGGTGCATTTGAGTTGGGCTGGAAATGCATTATATTTTTCCCCACTTAAAAGAAAGGAAATAGTTTTTCAATTTACATTTTTAGTAGTAAATTAGCAACGTAAATCGAGGGCAGGCTGCAGTAAGATATACACAGCACTAAATAGATTATCAAAAATCATGTCATATAATGGTACAATTTCTATGCTAACTAAAATCCAAATGGCCCTGTCTAAAAAATTGTGCTTTCCTCATTTGAAGCTTAAATCCCTTCTCAAAGTGAGATGATTCTTTACCACCTAAATGGAGGTGAGAAAGAAGAAACTGTGGATTGAAGAGCTGACATTTATGGTGTAGAGGTGGAAGAATGAAAATGCATGTACACTATATATAAAGTGTGAATAAATATATAACTAATTATAGCAACATGTATACATTTATTCTGTCAAGGGCACTGCTAAACCCAAACTTTAAGATTCCATGCTGAATAACTGATATGGTCACTTACGTGCCAACTCATGGTTCCCTTAAGACCAAATTATTTTATGCAATTAACTGCACACATGATACAGCAAACACGGGTGCCATTAAAGCCCATTTAATGTGTGTTAAATACGATAATGAAACTGGATGAGGGCTTGAAATAAGTGAAATTAAAAAAAAAAAAAACAATTTTTAAAAGCACAGAATATAAATTGGCCCCATTTATGGTATGATGAGCCATGACATCCAGATTGCATGTAACATGTATTTAAAGTTAATGTCTTAAAGGAAGACAAATGTGGCAGCACTGTAACTAACCATATCAAGACACCTATAAGACACATGGCCACAGGAGAGCCATTTACTACAGAGGTCCTAGTTTTTCAGAAACTGAAAACTGCAGCAAGAATTCAGGTTTTGCCTATAAACAGTGAGATCGGAGATATGTACTTCACTGGACTGAACAGTAAATATGGCCCATCCAAATGACTTGACCACTGATGCCCATTGTTCATTTACTCCAACAAAAAATAGTTTTAGCTGAACAGGACTGAGGTTTGATCTGGGAGAGTACATATATTCCCTCAGGGGAGCACTTTCATCTCGGCACAAGGGACCACAAAAAGGTGAGTCTTTCACCAGACAAAACAGATTTGTTTCCTGTGGGGATTTTCCTCTGAGGCAGAGTGACTTTCATCTGTTCCCTACAATATATAGAGTCCTTTTGTGCTTTACAAAGCGTTCCAGCATTTAAGACATCTGTAATGAACCAAGGTTCAAAAAGTCACACCGCAGGACGGTGTTTGAAATGGAGGATCCGTTTGTCATTCAGCTCAGCGAAATTAGAATTTAAAGGAGACACAGGAAACAAAAGTGAATCTTACCTGGGGTCCTAACTAGGATTACACAATGCAAACACTGATCATGCTTGTTGGATCACTTTTTCCCCAAAACTAAGAGCATTGCCAAGTGTTACAGAGAAAGAGGGAGTGAGAGAGAGCAAGAGAAAGATCGAGCGTGTACACCCTAGAGTTTCTCTGCTGGCATACGAGGAACTGAGCTATACTGAAATGTTGGCTGTTCGCTGAACATTGGCAAATCAAAGGAATGAAAAACATGGGGCATCTGTGCAAATTAATTCCATCAGAATGCATGGCAGACTTTAGATGCTACAGGTCGATTTCATTTTAAGGCGGTGAGAAGTAGTGGTTATGCAACCCATCGGAGTACAGCTGAACTTATCGTGGTGTCCCATCCCCAGCCTGCGGCCACCAACGCATGTGGCTTCAGAATAAAGCCTGCTTTTGCCTTCAAAACTATTCACTGTGCATTTAAAAGAAAAATTAAACCCTGACGGCTTAAAGCAGCATCATGGCTGAGATCCTGGACTGCGACCTTCGAGACGCTGCATATCTTGCATGTCAGTTTTACACGCCCAAATGAGCTTGCCCAGAATTACTTTGACTTTGATGTCTTATAATCCCACTTTTGAAGGCATGAAAAGCTGAAATAAACTAAATGGAAAAATGGCCGATGGGGAAAAAACAAATAGTATGATTATGCCGCTACCCTCCCTTTTTGGGCTATATTATAAACACCCCCCAACAGCTACTGCCTGTTCTGTGCCAGCAAATTGACTCATCGGGTATTTTTTTTTTTTTTTTTTTTTTTTTTAAAAACGAACAGAAGTTAATTCCTGGTAGGCCATAAACTGAGCAACGCCATTTCCGACCTCCGTCCCGAGCATTCTCCTCCCGGATGACTGGCGAGGTCAGCGTGATGTTCACCTCCATCTTCGGCTCGTCGCAGGACGTCAGGATGATGGCCGCCTCCTGGACAGATGCCTTCACTTCATACTTCTCTGGTGTTACCAGCTTTACGGAGGGTTTAAAATGGAATGACAAGAGGCCCCCTGGTCAATTTCAGCATCTAACTTGAGAGCAATATCCACATCTTTCTATTTTGATAAATGTACCACATTTTCTACAATTCACATCATACACCAGGACCGCATTTTCCACCTCAGGCTCAAGATCTTTAAACATTTTCTTTTGGAAGTAAATCACCGTGAGCTGCTTGGGCAGGTGCTCCACTATGCAAGTTAGGAGGCTCTGGGTGGGCTTCTCAGAACAGAGGAGGACCAGGTCAACGTTCTTGTCTCCACGAAGCAGAAGGCCTTTTGCCAGTACTCCCACTCTCATCACCCCCTTCAGAGCCCTAGAACACAACAACACAAACAAGGAGCAAACACAGCTAAACTTCCAGTGAGGAAACAGGAACAGCAGCAATATAGTTCCAGGAACTTGAGCCTGTTAAGAACCAGATAACACTGCAGTGCGAAATGCAACAGGGCAGTACTGGATGCTAAGTGAGATAAGGGTCAGATAGTGAGAGCGGACAATAGGAAATAATTAACGGAGGCAAGTCTTTTGGATGATATACTGAGATAGTTTGATTACTGAATAAACCGCAGTGACCAGCTCAATATCGCTCACTGCAGACTTGAGCAAGAACCCCGCAAAATTTAAAATTTTTACACAGATTGGCAGGTTTGGTAAATACCCAAAGCAGTAAGCATAATACACACTCCGATTATAAACGATTAATTTTCTTAATGCCATTTTCATTTATCTCACCAATGTGCTAAGGGAATTATTCCCAGAAATTTGCAACAAAGCTGGATCAGTATTACTCCAAACACTCTCTCCCTTTGAGACTCTTTCAGCCATTTTGTGGTTGGCACACAAACAATGAAAAAAAATTATGATCTTTCTTGTTGCCATTGGGTGACTCACCGGTCCCTCTGAACATCCTTCTTATCGTCGTCTTCATCCTTACTCTTCTCCTGATCGGTGATGATGTCAGAGACCAGTTTCAGCGCCCGCTCTGTGATGGACACAATCTTTTGGATGGACTGTAGCTCCTCCTCTACAGGATAGATGGCTGCATGCTTAGTCATCACGTAGCGGTCGTCTGAGGAGTCCGGCCGCCGAGGGAGCTGAAAGACACCATGGATCAAACAGTGTCATCCAGGAACGGAAGTGCAGGGGCCAGTGAAACAGAGGACACTCAAAAGGCCTTTCGAGACTTCAGTTCAGGCTCCTGCAGAATTACACTAAGCAGACTGATATTCTGATACACAAATCTGTACAATAGTCAGCCGAAGGAAATGTTTAAGTCAGTGTGGGTAGTAAGAGTAGAAGAGGAAAAACACACCCAACTGATATGTTGTTGGATGGCTAGAAGCAAGGGCACAGTAGGGTGATGGATTCCCTGGCGGATACCGGGGGCCCGGTACTTTACAGGGCCCTTTGAATACATACAATTATTCATAAAACTTGGCCGGGGAAGGGGGGGGTTTATCAGTTAAATAACTCAATGAGGTGTCAATTATCCAAAGATGGTGTGCTAGTCGACGGAAATACTGGGGTGGCTTCAAAAGAGGTTTTGAGAAGATGACATGTATTTTGGAAATACATAAAAAAACAACAGTGCTGAACCAGCATGAAGATAATTTTCTGACTTCCGCACAGTACTACCACATCTTAGAAGGTGAACCACAAAGCTTCTTGTCATATGGTCACATAACCTAAATCATTCACACCGTCCCACTGCATGCCGCCTTCCTGCCCTTCAATGCCGACCCCAAGCCCAGGAGTACTGACCACTGGTCCCTGCGGCTGGGGGATGGGTAAGCCGGGCCTGACTCCCAGCAGGCCGGGGGGCCCGGGGGGACCCTGGGCGTAGCCTCCATCTGGAATCCTGCGCCGCTCATCCCAGTGGAGCTGCTCTTCCTCCATGCGTCGCCAGTACATGTCTTCCTCGTAGCGCCTGGAAAAACCATCGCATTTATTAAGCATAATGGAACCACTACAGTACGGAAACTTTGCATACATTAAAACACATTAGTAAGACGGTTGGGAAAACATGCACACACCCACAACAGAAATGCGAGCGTCCTCGGACAACAGGCTAAGTCACTGGAGGGCACGGGCCATATTTACCATGACAACCGACCCGGAAGCCACATCTGACGCTGCATTAGTGGGTTTACAGAACAAACCTGGGATTGTTCTGTGAATGAATAGGAAGTCTACAGCAGAAGTGGCAGGAGCCAATCAGAGTCAAGAGGACATCAGAGTCATTGGATGGAATATCTAACATTCAGGAGGAGTTCCTCGAGCTGGACGTGCATCCAACATCGAGCCCGCCACCTTCACCTCATCTCCATCCTCCAGCGCTCCTCCTCCTCACGCCTCCGCCAGTACTCCTCCTTCTGCATCTGTTTCCTCATCTTCTCCTCCTGAATCTTCCTCGCACGGATGCTGGGCTTTACCTCCACCTGCAGATCTGGGTTTACTTTTTTCTGGACAGGAGACGATACAAAAATATAAAAGTTTATAAACCGGGAACTCCATGCCGTCACACGGTTACAAATTTAAGAGGTCTTCAAAAAGCTGTTGAGCATGCAAACGTCACAGAAACGCGCAGCTAAATACAAATTAACGGCACACGCCTCACACTAAAAATAGTTAACGTTTCCTATTATTTGGCACTTTGCAGATAATTTCCATAATATCCCCAGGCTTTCCTCCACACGCCGCTTAGCAGCTGCTTTCACATGCCATTCAATTCCCTCTGGCTTCCTTTTCACCGGCACGTGCAGAAGTGTGCAATAACCACCGAATCCCCATCTCCACTGTGACTGGCGTTCACCACAGCCGCACTTAGTACATCATGCCATGGAGGCTTGTTAACGAAGTGAAAGTGTGGTTTGTAAGTGTAACGCAACAGTGGTAAAAGGTCCCGGGATTCGGAATTAGCCCAGTGTCATTCGCACTGACCTTGTACTGCAGCCGGTGTCTCCTTCCCTTTAAATGCATCTCCTTCGCATTTGGGTCATTAAAGCTGCATTCACACAGCTTGCAGTGGAAGCGGATCACTTTCCCTTCATCGTTGCGTACCTGAAATGCAGAGAAACTTTTATTAAAACCCAACAGAACACGGATTAAGCTACGATTGCCCCCCAATATTAAGGACACCCATGTTTGTGCTCAGTGGCCAGGGAAGTCACTACAGCTCAGCGATGCCATAAACAGACTACAAAAGCAGACCAATATAAGCATAATGACCTCCATAAATGAGATTCTTACACGCTGCACAGACAGCATAAATACCCAGTTATATCTGGCATGTCCTCCAGGAGGTTAATGTTACCTCCTCCACGTAATCGTGACCCACTGGCTGGACGTCACTCTGCAGGGCTGCCAGGGCAGACTGGGCCCCCAGTGTCTCTGCTGCGGTCTCCACCTTCAGTTCCGGCGTGGGGGCCGCCAGCGCCGACTGGGCCCCCTTCGCCGGCTCGACTTTGGCCTCGTCCGCCTTGACTGTGGCACTTTGGAGTTTATTTCCAGCTGCGTCATAATTCAATAAAAACCGCCGATCATAAGCAGTGCGCGTGACGCACAGCAGCTGCCCGCGCTTCTGCATGACGTCTACGGCAGACCGCTGTGCGATCTCGCATTTCAGCCGGCGCATGCAGAACAGCATCTGCGATACTATTGGACCACCTGTACCGGGAGACTAACTGCTGACGTTAAGCTTCTTAAAAACAAATCATTTGTAGTCAAAAGTATCTAAAACTGAACTGAGTCCTGAATGCATTTCCTGTTTTTTTTTTTAAACCAGAGGCACAAAGGCTACACCAGCACCCTCTCGTTTATAAGGCTGACTCACCAACGAAGTTGATTTTGGGTGTGTTGACCTTCTTGACTGCAGCGGCGTTTGTGGGTAAAGTGAGGAGGGCGGAGCCCTTGGCCGGAGCGCCCGGCGTGCCCAAGATGCTGACAGGCTTCAGGTACGAAGACGCAGGAGTGACCAGGCTGCTGCTGCTGCTCACGCTGGAGCCGGGCGGCTTGCTGGGGGCCACCGTGGTGGCCGCCGACGTCTGTGTCACAACACTGGGCTCGGTGGAAGGGATGGGCTTGCCGAGCTTCGTGTGAAGCTTCACTACCTGTAGAATCGGAGGACACACACACACACACACACACGTCGGCGTGCGAAGGGTCTCGGCCACGCTACCTTTTAGCATGTGACACAGTAGCCATGGCGACGGCGCCATCGGCTGTACCTTCTGGTGCTTGGCCCCACGGATGTGGGCTGCATAGGCGTCGGCCCCGGTGCAGGAGACGTCGCACAGCTCACAGCGCAGCTGGTTCTGGGTGCCCCGCGCCGGCCCGTTCCCCCCGGCACCTCCAGCGCTGCTGCTCTGCGACACCTTCAGCGCTGCCTCCTTCTTCTTGTGCTTCTGACCTTCCAGGTGCTCTTTGTACGTCTGAAGTTCAGACACGCAGAGTGAAGCCGTTTAGTTTACCGATACTTTAGGCGACACAAGGACGGGAGCCCCCGTGATGAATAGTGAGCCTATCGTGAAAACATCCATTTTGGCATGGGAGGAAAGTCACACACACACACACACACACACACACACAAAATAATGCTCCTCATCGTGCAAGACCACGTCACATCTGTAGCACCATCGTGAGTTACTGCAGCACCTGCGGTCCTGCACAGCTGATCTTGCAGACGTCACAGTAGTGGATCTGTGGCGGCTTCGGCGGCTGTTTGGGCTTCAGCTGCTTGTTCTGGAAGGGCGGCTTCTTGGTGAAGGTGCTGCCCGTCCAGGCCGCCGTCGCAGCTACGGCGGCCACTGCCTGTTTCTGCTGCTGCTGCTGGTAGTAGGAGGAGGCGGCCGAGTAGACGGCGGCCTCGTAGCCGGAGTAGGACGTGCCTGCAGCCGGGCAGCGCAGGTGGACAGTTCAGTGCCAGGAAGCAAGAATCTACACTGAGATGTTGCTTGACTAAGTTGTCATCTTAAGGACCTGGATTTCGCTAAAACACAGAGTTCTAGCTGCGTGTCGATTGGTCGGTGTCCTGTAATCATCCATGTGCCACTAATTTTACTGTGAAACAGCTGGATGAGTCTCATAATCATGAAAATAAACCAGTTAAAACACAAGAAAAATGGAACTCTTTAGGCAAACACAAGAGCATAAATCCTGAAGTAGCTCAGAGTGTCTTCCCCGTCACAGATTATCTGGTCACTGAAAAACGCCCCAGTAATAACGCAATACTGTCATAATATCTGACAATGCTGAAGAAGGTAAAACGACTTGCTACTATAATATGACCTCAATGCCCGTCACACGCTCGCTGCAAATCATTAACCAGCAGCTACAACTACCAAACACCTGAGGAGGGCAGACATGCCCTTTCCGGGAAACGCTCGCCGGAGTATGTGACAGCAGTGGTACTGTTGGTGGGGCGAAACGCTCGCCAGAGTATGTGACAGCAGTGGTACTGTAGGTGGGGCGAAACGCTCGCCGGAGTATGTGACAGCAGTGGTACTGTTGGTGGGGCGAAACGCTCGCCGGAGTATGTGACAGCAGTGGTACTGTTGGTGGGGCGAAACGCTCGCCAGAGTATGTGACAGCAGTGGTACTGTAGGTGGGGCGAAACGCTCGCCGGAGTATGTGACAGCAGTGGTACTGTAGGTG
>JABFDZ020000118.1:11770033-11784235 GCA_019775955.2 Pollimyrus isidori | reverse complement strand
GTAGGTGGGGCGAAACGCTCGCCGGAGTATGTGACAGCAGTGGTACTGTAGGTGGGGCGAAACGCTCACCGGAGTATATGACAGCAGTGGTACTGTAGGTGGGGCGAAACGCTCACCGGAGTATATGACAGCAGTGGTACTGTAGGTGGGGCGAAACGCTCACCGGAGTATGTGACAGCAGTGGTACTGTAGGTGGGGCTCTGGGAGTAGGACGGCACCACTGTGGCTGCCGCCGCCGCCGGCTGCACCGTAGACGAGACGGGGTAGATGGAGAAGGTGGATGTGGCAGGACTGGGGATGGCTGGCTTTATGGCAGTGACCTGACGGGTTTGCTGGGTCTGTGTGTACTGTGTGGCCCCCTGGCTGTACCCGGTTTTGGGTGCTAAAGCAAATCAGATGGAAAAAATGGTGAAACACATTAGACCAGTGTACATGCAACTGAATGATGAGGTCACTTTTCAGCTGTATTTTACAAATTCAATCACTCACACATGCAAACACAGACACACACGCCAATGTTAAAGTGGACTGAAGGAGCACACTGTGTAGCCCTGTAGTATGCACACATACAAAGTACATATAGCCCCTGTGCTTGCAGGTCTTGTGGGTGGCACTGCAGTCCTGAAGCCATGCAATGTCATCCCACAGAACCCATGGATATGGATGGAATGACAAAACTGAGTTGGTTGACTTAACACCATAAAAACAGATCCTCATACAATTCAGCTTATTTTAGCCTGTGTTGCTACACCAGAAACCCTAAGAGAAGTAATTTAAAAGCAATTTAAAAATATTTCATCTTAAAAATTGACAGAATCCAATACAGATTCAGCATTACTGCAGGATTTGTCTCAAGGTCTATAAGTAAAAAACTTTACCCAATACATTTCATCTTAAACTCCCAGAAACATGTGCAAACCAGTCAAACTAGTATCACTACCCAGACAAATGCAGCAAAAACACAGCCACAAAAGACACGTCCAGTTTATATGTCAATATCAAGTCTGCCCACTTTCCAGAATTCTCACACAGGCAAAGGGGCACTGACTTTGGAGACCCTCCCACCAAAATCGGATCTCGGGTGCGTCACAAACATACCTGTCTGATAGTAGGTTTCGGCCACAGTGGGCTGCGGCTGGGCGGCGGCCACAGCTGCTGTAGCGGCTGGTTGCTGGTAGTACTGTTTACCATCATAGGCTACAGCCGGCGCTGTGGAGCGCACGTACGAATAGGAGTCCTACAATCAAAGGAAGCACAGCCATGTACAGGATACTCACACGGCAATTCAACATGTGCACTATTAATAGGGACGGCATGCGTTCAAAGGGAAGGCTTGGCTTCCTGCCAGTCCAACAGCCTATATAGTTTTTAATAGGAGGATGAACCGACAAACACACCGGCAGGCAGACAGAAAGACAAAGACAGACTGGCAGTTTCATAGGCTAAGCCAAGCACGGCCATCATGAAAAACAGTAGGGAGCACCACCAGCAACGGAGAGGGAGCAAGATTCAATGGTGTAGCGACGATCCTTTAGGTGACATTTAGCACAACACAAGCAACGATAATGTGTGGGTATCGTTTGCTCAAATTTTAACCAGCAGGCAGAGCACAAACACAACAGGCAGGGCGTTCAGAGCCAGATGCCTTTCTCTGCATGCAGATGAGTAACAGGATACCTGGTAGTTCTGTGAGGTGACGGGAGGGGGCGGGGGGGGGGCCTCCGGCTGCCTCTGTGCGTAGCTGTAGTCCGTGGCCGCGTGAGCCGGCTGGTAACCCCCATAGGCCGCTGCCGTGGCAGCCGCCGCCACGGCAACCGGAGCCGGCCGCGCCACAGCTACGGTGGCGGCAGTGGGGGCGTAGGCGGCCGCCACAGTGTGAGCTGCCACCGGGGCCTGGTGGATGGTGTAGCTGGCCACCGTGGTGGGGTGCGTGTAAGCTATCCCGGCGGCTGGCTGCTGGCTGTCAGGTCAGGAGGGCGAGGGAAAGGGGTCACAACGCCAGGCAGGCCACTATGCCAAAATACTACATTTGAATATGACCAAACCCTTACATTTTTACCAAAGTGCTTTCAGTGGAAAACCACACCTTATTTTGTAACATTGACCTTGCAGGAAAACTTTCATTCCCATTGCAGAATACAACTAATATATGAACTGCATTTACTTATTTATCATATACTTTTAATAATAAATTACCATGAGCTACCATTTCAGAATTTCATGTTTTTTAGTAAAAGGTAAAATGACAAAGTCAGAGCAAAATATATGATCTCATCATTAGTGAAAAGGATTATGGGTTACCCAACCCATTGTAATTACAAGGGCCATGAAAAACAACTTCCCAGTCAAATAACATTGTTGTATTTAAGTGCACCAAAATCAAATCACAATTAAAATAAAGTTGAATCGCTCTGAAAAAAAAAAACACAGCGGTGTATCCGAGTTATCGCGGTAGCGCTACAAACAAAGATACATGCACAGCCACACATACATATACAGGTTATACCAGCGTCACACCAGAAAGCACCATTTAAGGTTGTTCCGGGGGGAAAATACATATGAAATCAGTCATTTTGCAGGCTCTCACGTTAGAAAGGCATGCAGCCTAGTCGCGGATTATTGTCATAATGCGACATTTCATCGCCCCCACGCTGCCCACGGAAAGCGAGGACCTCCAACCCCAGTAGGGTTACATCGCGGTCATCCGGCGGCTCGAACAACTCGCTACTTTATTTTTTTTGGGGGGGGGGGGGTCTGTAATGACCGCTTTCTGACTAGAAATGAACTGTTGCACGGCGAGTACACACTCCGTTTCAAACCCAGTCGCTTTATGAAATAATCTCCCCCACACACACAAAGTCGACGGGAATACACACACGAAAAATACCTAAATCTGCTATATACTGTCGTACCCTTACACTACTCCCCGACAAAAACCGCGGGGAATCTGCGAACAGGCGTTTAGTCCAGGCACACGTGTCTCATGGACTTTGTGCTTTACGAGTTACAAACAGAAACCGACATTATTAACGTCTAGGGTTAAACAGCCTATAAGGGAAATTTCTGTAGTTACCGTAAACCTGGGTGGATATTTCATATTTTAGTAATATTATGCAATTAAAACATGTGCTATTCTCGAAGGTATTCTGAAAACAGCCACTTTATTGCACACTGGCCATTACGAACAGCCTCACGGTGCTGCATAGTTGGACAGCATAACAAATCATTCATATGCCCCCCTACTACTCCTTTCTGGCTCCCCCTCCCTCCCCCTTCAGCCCTCCCCCCTCCGATGAACAACAACTGCAGTTAGCTAGCTAGCTAGCTAGCAGGGGGCTAGCCGCTATTCCTTAGCCTATGCAGAGACACCGGCCGAAGCTCAGCGATGCTAGGCTACACCATACCTGTACTGAGCGGCGGCACCACCATGGGCAAATCCAAAGTAGTTGCCGGTGGCCATTTTGGCATCTTCACCTAGCCGGCTGGGCACTGCAGAGAGACAGAGACATGGAGGATGAACGCCCGTCGTTTACCGTGTAAACCGCCGCACCTCGCACAATACTGGATGCGGTACAGTCGCCCAGATGAAGCGCCCAAAACCAGATCAACCCCGTCATTCTCCGTATAATAATCTTAGAAATCGTTGGTGATACTCTAGAACTCCATCGCGCTCGAAAACATATTTTTTGTTCTTATTTTCTCACCATAGGTGAAGGATACTACTGGGCATATGGGAATCATTGGGTTCCTGTTCTCTGACGAACTCTGACTCCTCACCCTTCCAATTTATATTAGAAGGTCATACCAGGAAATAGCCTCTAACTCACATGCGCACAAGCGACGTAATAATAGGGACTTGTAGTTTTTAAAGGAGAAGAAGCTTTTTTTCCCAAGGACGAAGGTTCTTGAAGCTTGATATACAATTGCTGCCTTTAGTATCCTTCCTTAATTAAACATGGTTATAAACACAAGATAATTTCCACATTAAGAAATATTTAATATAAAAGAGAAAACAATTTAATTAAAAGGCAAACCCCAGATCAAAACTGTAGCAGATTATACTGTATGGATGTTGTAAAGGCTGTGTTCGAATTTAAAATATAATACTCAATTTTACATAAGTACTTTTTCACAGTAAATTTTAAATTACACATTTTTAAAATGTTTTTTATATTGATGAAAGATTTAATTGATTCAAAGATATTAACAGATGTTTATGTACCTTCCATATATACTTCTTTTAATAGTTATTTTAAAGTCATTTATTTTTTACTTCAGTAATTACATATGAAGCATCTGTTCATGTCACTCTTCATACCTCCTTGAGTGGGATGACAGTTCCCTGTTGCCTTTTAATGAGGCTTGGTGGTCTTGGTTTTCATGATCGAGTAATTTAGCATTTCTTACCATAATTTTTTTTGCCTTTCTGCTTTTATTTAAGCACTTAAACACCGACCTTTATTTCTTCAGGATTTCTCAAAGTGTACTGAAAATACAAATCAAATATGCTAAGAATATCTTTACAGAGGTTCATATTTAACTAATCACCGCTTTGAGTTAATAATAAAAGAATGAATACTAATTTGCTGTAATTGTGCTCTTTCCTCCATAAATGGTTTGCAGAGACACAATATAAACACCACAGATTACACGTGACGGGCAGCTATGTAGCTACCAAGTGGCAATGCATCCTATATTTAAAGACAGCATGCGATTAGGCTTTCGTTCCTCAAGCGGAATCACAGGGTTTCATGTGTAGAAAATATCTACATTTTAGTGATGCTATTGCCTTGTTGCAAAAGTCAGTCTACTCCCTGTAATGTAAAAAGGTCTAATAACAAAATCTAAAAAAGAAGTTAGGTAAAATTACTTAAAAATATATCTGTACACACAATTACACAAGCATGTTCCACCTTTGCGCAACATCTACTGTAGGTATAGTTGTGTAGGTTATCTTATTACAACTGTACTTTACTTTACCACCAGTACTGCATTGATAGGCCATGGTCACACATCTGAACAGGCTTTTCATCATGTCAGGAAGGGAGGGAAATATTCTTCTGCTTTTTATCTACTGTTTGTTTCTGGTGCAATACCATAGATAGCAACCACAATACAATACCACACATGGATCAGCACTCAAATATCCAATAATCCTAATGCCTTAGGCTATGGCTAACTACTTGTTGAATATGCAGAAGGTATCAGCAGCTACTTTACTCAGTTTAGGAGGGGAAACGCCTGGTTGGATTCTGTTAGTCATTTGATACAGCAGACCTTCACGCTACGTGTAGCCTGATATATAGATTAGACAGAAGCCTAGACTGCTTTGTCCACCATTGCACCTGTCAAGGCCCCTGCTAAGAATACCTACAGTCCCAGCCTTTTACCTCACCTCACTCTTCAATCTATTATTTTACACAAACATTAATGACTTCTGCTTTCAGTATGTTTTTTAAGCTGCTGTATATTTTTTCTATTTCATTAACCCCAAGTTGTGGGTGGAAAAATTGCATGGGAATTACCCAGGATTCCCATGCAGTTACCCAGGACAGGGTACCAATCCGTCACAGGGCACGTAACAGAGCAGTGTTTTGGTGTTACTCTCCAGGGAAACCACCAGTCTTCATCTGTGGCCTGACACTTGTGCAATTTATGTCTTTAATACCTATCATCACTTCAATTACAACTCTCTCATTGGAAGGGTAAAGGTATTGATGATAAAATGTCTCTATTTAATTTAGTCTAGAAATTGTTGTAGCTCCAGAAAATTGATGTGAGCCACCTGGCCAGCTGTATTAACTATCCTCAATATATATTTTCAATTTAATAACACTAAGAAGATAATCAGCTATTTAGTTTGATGGTAGGATAAATTCACCCAGTAAAAATACAAAATGTAACTGCAAATACGTTTTTAAATGTGACTTAAAGTGTACATGCTTTTATGGTATAATGCAGTATAAAATACTAGCACAATGAAACAAAATAAAAAAGTTAATTTGACTCATAGTAATCTGAAGGGTGAATGTGGCTTATGCAATTTTTTACCCAGAGGGGGCTCTTTTACAATTAAATTTCAATACATCCGACACAATTCCTTAAGTAAAATACTCTGGTATATAAATTAATAATATGTATAAAACATAATATGTATATTGAATAAAAATGTCAGTGATACAATAAAGGTATAATAATTGTTTTTCAAATATTTTGTTTGGGCCAGCCAGGTGGCTCAGAGGCAGTACCGTCAGCTCACATCACCAGGGTTGGGAGTCTGAATCACTTCTCCCTTGTGTGTATGTAGAATTGGAAGATCTCCCCATGCTGGGTTTCATGTGTGTGACCATCTGAGTGTATGTGCCATGCTACAGACTGGCATCCCGTCTAGGGTGTCCCACACCTTGTGCTGCCATAGATGGACTCAAACAAGTGCATAGGTTTGGTTTCAACACTGGTAGGAACCAAAACAACTGACAACTATACAACTGGCAGCCCGTCACTCCTCTGAACATACATGCGGTACTCCCACAGTATCGGTAGGGACAAGTCTCTATCATCCATACCCAAATCCAAGTCCCCACCTAGCCAGGACCCTAACCAGGATAAGTGGCTTGCAGTTCAATGTGATACAACATGGATATTTAGGTTTTTTTATTTTTTTTATTTACCTTTATTTAACCAGGCAAGACAGATTAAGAACAAGTTTCTTATTTACAACTGTGGCCTGGCAGAGGCTGAGCTCTGCATGGTTGTTCTGCATGTAGATTTGATAGAGGTGTTTGCTGGTTCAGTCCCAAGAACAGCCCTGTCCAAAGTACATAAAATAAATTAATCATCTTGGCGCACAATAAAATATAAATAGTAATAACAGACATATTTAATAAATAGGTCACAAGTCCTCCAAGACCTTGCACTGGATGCATTTACATTTACATATTTAGCAGACACTTTTTTCAAAAGCGACACAGAAAGGAGGCAAATAGCACATGCATGCATAAGGCATAAGTGGAGCTAGGCTGAGCTTCTAATGAATGCTTGGAGAATAACTGGACCAAAGCATGGAGAAGCGTGGGTCAGCTGATGGTGCACATTTGGAACGCTTCTGAGGAGCGCGTTGAATAGCCACACACAATAAGATATACTGGTGACCATGGCTGCTCCTCACAAGGGGACCTACAATGTCCATGGCAATCTGGCAAAAACCAGCAGAGATTATAGGGAGTGGTTGCAAAAGTGCTTGATCTGATTTGCAGTTGTTGCAGGTTTTTGACACATAGGGCAGCTGCGGCAGTATGTCTGGATGTCTGAATACAGCCTGTATATACAGTAGAAGGCCAATGGGCGTGTACAAGTGTTCACGTAAGAGCTTCTAACAAAGCAAGAACCCGATGAGAATATTCAAGGACCAGAACTGCAATTTAGGAGCATTCATGGAATGTGAAGAGGCATCAGGCCAGCAGAGAATAAACAGCTGAATATACAGTTGAAAGATGGATGGATGGTTTATCCTTTTACATTACAGTTTAGATTTACATATAAATGTAATCAGAGTTTCCTGACCTCCCAAGTAAGCCGTAATGTAGCTCCCTCATTTACAAACCCTATCCATCCATCTTATAGCCACTAATCCAGTAAATGGTCATAGTGGGACCTGCAACCAACTCCAAGCAGAATACTTATGTCAAGTGGGCTTTATTGTCCATATACATGTATGACGCACCCCAAGGACCAAGGCTCACCATACAGACAGCAGATGACAAAAGGGGGGTTTAATAATCATTTTACAAAGTGCAAAAACATTGGATATTAGGTTTCGAAAATTACATTGGTTTTTAAAAAATGTAACATAGATATTTGATAAAGCTGATTCATGAAATGGACCCCATCTGATGAGGAATGCTGGATTTATTTTTACAGTTGCAAAATCATAAATATGATTCCGAGTAGCTTAGTTTATCTATTCTAGTAACAGGGTGATTCTCATGAAATCTTGGTTTCAAATATTTGAAACATGAAGTATTTAGAAAAACTTGTATCAACAAATTACTTTTTTAGCCATTAATAACCAGGTCAGAAGTATTTGTAAGGGTACATTTAAATCATTTGCAGAAAACTGTACATGCTTTTTAACATTTCCCAGAACAAATCCTTAAAAATCTTATAACTACAACAGTCGGAAATCATCAAAACCATTTATAAAGCCAATAATCCATCCATTTTCCAACCTGCTTATCATTCTGGGTAGTGGGGGGTCTTGAGCCTATCCCGGAAGCAATGGGCACAAGGCAGGGAACAACCCTGGACGGGGGGCACATTCACACAACAACCACTCACACATGACACTTATGGGCAATTTAGGAACTCCAATCACCCTCAGCATGTCTTTAGACTGTGGGGGGAAACCGGAGTACCCGGAGGAAACCCCACGACGACATGGGGAGAACATGCAAACTCCACACACATGTAACCCAGGCAGAGACTCGAACCCAGATCCTAGAGGTGTGAGGTAACTGTTGCACCACCATGCCACCCCCTGCCAATACATTCTCATATTTAAAAAAATTGCTTAATAACAGGCATGCTCATTATCAGTCATGCTCAGTTACTTGAAACACTGAAATCATTTATATTTTTAAATTACTGTAACATTTTTATTTGATTTTGACTGATTTCTGTCATTACCACAACACCTTCTGGAATCCGCAACCTAATATTCTTCCTTTTTGACTGAAACTAGATACATTTTTGTGGCAAACCTTAAGGAATGCAACATATAGATTCGACACAAGCAATTAAAAGCAAAGTACTATTTTTATATAATAAATGAGCATTAAATGGACACTTTTGCAGCAATGATAAAGAGGTTTTGGAAATGAGGTTGGTGGTTTCATGAGAATCACCAAATAATTTAGACAGGAAAACACCTCAACTAGTATTTCAGGTGTTCAAAATTATTAAAAGAGAAATAGCTACTTTAGGGTGCAAGATGGTAGCACACTGGTTATCATGGCCTTACTGCTCATGAGCCTCCATAATGGAGTTTGCATGTTCCGCTTCATGTCGTATTCTTCTGGATACTCTGGTTTACCCCTGCGGTCCACAAACATGCTAAGGTGAGCTGTAGTTGGCAGATTGTCAGTAGCTGTGCATGTGTGAATGGAGAGTGTGTGACCTGCAATGGGTTGGTGCCCCATTTGGTGTTATTCCCTGCCATATAGCACCATAGCTTCCAGCATGGGCTCCAGACCCTGGGTAGGACGCGTGTGTAACTAATGGGGAAAAATATTGTAGTGTCTTGCCACCACAAAAAACGAGGAAACCTGCAAGGAAAAAAATACCATTTTAAAAGGGCAACCAATATTTACAAAAGCTGACATGAACAAGGAGGTCTGATGCTGGACTACAAGATACACACGGTGGATAATGTATATACTGGCTAAAGACACAAGAGGATCAGACAGGGTTCATATATGACACACAAGGAGACATGCGACAACAGGAAATACAACTGCACCAAAAAGGTGCTATTTACAATATTCCTAGCCTGTTCAGCGCACTTACTGGGCTCTACTGAGCCATATCTTGCTGGCGCTACAATATTCTGCTGCCCCCTAGGATCAGAGTTCTGTATAATGTTGGTGCCCTGTTTTAAATTAGTAATAGTCTTTTTAAACATATCGATGAGTTGTATGGTGATATAGGAAATCCCAGATAAAGCTGATAGGACACATGATGAGGCACACTTTTGACACACCTGGATCCAAGGGTGTAAGTTTGGACTGGACATTTGGGGTTGGGGTGAGATGTCCACTCATTTAGGGGGGTCCATGGGGTTGTATTGGCCGGTTTTGATCACGGTAGTCCCCCCCGTAATTTACGCCCTTGCCTGTATCCCAAACAAATTAGGAGGATTTCTCTGTAATGGTAGGTCAAGAGCCAAGACGGATACAAAACCGATACAAATAATTTCCTTCCTTGAATCTTTGCATTTTAAAGGTGTGTATAATGCACCTAATAAAAGTGCATTGTTTTGTTCTTCACCGAGAGTATTACAGTTTGCACTCTTTCATTTTCCCCGACATGTTAGTCATCCTGTAAGCGATCAGTGGCGCAGTTGTTCTGCAATTAAGACACGTACCGTTTTTCCTACAAAAACTTGCGAATCTGCGCATTCGGGGCCTTTTGACACCTCGACGCGCGTTTCAAACGGCTCCCCGCGTCTGTAAGACTGAGCTGCCTGCGGCTGTATCGCTTCACGTAAATAAAACGCTTTACTCTCTAAATGCTCCGCTTTGTTGGAGGGGTCTAACGGAAAGTATCGGTCGTGTGGTTCCGGCAGGAGAAAATAATTTGCTGGTTTTGCTATTCTTTTCTGAATGTCTTTGTATAGGCCGCGTTAAATGTTTGGAAGTGTTCCTGGATTCCGTGCTGATCCCAAACCTAAATCTGTAACGTGGAGTAATTCTGACTTTATTACGTCGCCGTTATTTTTATACAGCATACTAAGAAATGATTATGGTATCTATTTCATATGCCATAACATTTTAATTTACTATGTATTACTTTTACATTTTACTGAGTTCCGTGAGCTGCTCGTCTGTATAATGTATTGGTCTGTAGTATTTGGTTAAGTGCGCGTTTCTCTCATGGGCGAATTTATAATAAAACGTGCGTTTGTAATAAGAGCAACTGTCTAGAAAACTAAGTGCACTCATTTCCTAGAGCTAACAATGGAAGGTAGAATTGGGGGGAGGGAGGATTTAAGACGGCCAGGTATTCGCGTTTGTGGCGTCTGATTTAAGAAATTGGTTAGTTTTTCTCATATTTCATCTCTCAAAGATTTACCACTGGCAGACATAATACGAGCGATCTCTGGTAGTTATGTTTCTAATGTGGAATTACTGCTTGCTGCATGAACATTGAACATTGTGTTGCAGAATGCCCAAATCTAAAGAGACATTATCAACCACTTCTGGTAGCGACTCGGACAGTGAAACGGAGAAAAAGGTAGGGGAGTGTGCGCGTGCGCGGTTTGATCTCCGGGGCCGTGTCATATTCTAGCAAGAACAGCAGCAATTTGTAGTAGTAGAGCCACATGACATTGTAATAAAATAATATTTTGGCTTTAAAAAAAAAAAAAAGAAACGAAAATGTACTATACAGCTAAGTCCAAAGCTGTCGTTGGGCATTTGGCCAAGCGCAAATGATTTTCCAGCCTTCCTTGATCTGTGAAGCCTTTGTGGTGAAAAAGAATGAGTAATAAACTAACTACCTGGAAAAGATGAAAACAAGGCCTGGATTTGGAATTAAGGTCTTGATTTGAAGCGCCCTGGAAGTTCCTTGGATTCATAAACTTGAAAGCTTTGATCACTGCTTTGAATTACTGCCTTGGCCAATATATGGTGTTATACAAGCTTTTGGTCGCATTTGTGGTCACCTGCAGGCAAAGAGAAAGAAGGGATCTGCACCAGAGAAGCCTGCTAAGAAACAGAAGAGTGGAGAGAGCTCAGCAGGAGGGGACTCTTCAAAGGCTACTGGCAAGAGTGAGGACAACCTCTTCCAGGTTAAGAGCAGCTCGATGGCCTTGCAGTATACATACTGTACACTTGTGTGGTGTTGTGTTTAATTTCCCATTTGAACCAATTTTTTTTCCCTTCAGTGAGCACCAAGTAGTTTGCATGATGGCATAATTGTGTTTTGTCTGGATTTTTTCCAATGGCAAACAAAACCAGGATTGTAGGGTAGTTGGGGGCAGCGAGTGGCTCAGTGGCCTGAGTTTCTGTGCCTGTGATTAGAAGATCAGCGGTCCACTCCCTGGCCTCAGCAGTACAGTGACATGTCTGTGGGTGCTTTAGCACGGCTCTTAACTCCCAGCTCCAGTGGTGCTGTGACCCCCCCCCAGCTAGGGAGTGTAAGATGGGATTGGTGAAGAGAAGCTGTCCAATGTTCCTGTACATGTGTTTGTGTGAAAAGCAAATAAAGCACGCTTGTTTAATAGGCGAAATGGAAGTAGCTGCTTTGTGGGAAAAGAATATTGTTTCTAGTAACACAAATGCTTAATGTTTTAAAGAAGCAAAATAATTACAGAAATAGTAAAGGGAGCTTTTACCATTCTCTAGTGTCATTTAAGGTATTGATATGGACCATAGCAGTATTGTGCAGGACCTTAATGAAGTCTTGGAGAAATGGCATTACATGCAACATGAAATGCCTGTGTGGTTCTCATGAATAGAAATAAGTCATCAATTAACTTCTAGGAGAACTTCAGTATGGTAAAAATTCAGTATGGTAATTAGTATTCTAACTGGGCAAGTTCATTTTATTATTATTATTTTTTTCTCTTTCTCAGATTGGGAAGATGAGGTATGTCAGTGTCCGTGATTTCAAAGGCAAGGTACTGATTGACATCCGTGAGTACTGGATGGATCAACATGGAGAGATGAAACCAGGAAAGAAAGGTACGTGACCTGTCCTGTATCAATGCCGCTTTGATGTCATATGAGGTTAATTCATCGCCACTGTTCCAACCCTGCAGGCATCTCTTTGAATCCTGAACAGTGGAACCAACTGAAAGAGCAAATGTCTGATATTGATGAAGCTGTGAAGAGATTATAAGAGAACGCTCTAAGCAAAGTTTGTGTGTGGTGTTTTTTTTATTTTTTTATGTACATATACTTTTACACTAGGATAAAAAGCATTTTCCAGAGGGTGTTTTTTTTACCCAAAGTGTACATCGTGTGCTCAGTTCAGTTGAATCTATGATTTCAGCATGTCTAGCATGTGACACGTTCTGTATGTATAAGGACTGTGGTTTATTGTAGCTCTAGGGTGAACTACTTCACTATTGCTCCACTTAAACTACACAGACAGCTGTACAATTTCTTTAGTGAGAATAAATCCTATATCTTGTGTACCTGCATATATTTTTTTTTTATACAAGTGCTTAAGAATTCACTCATGCTTTACCTCTTTTCGTTAGACTCTTTTGAACAGATTGTTCCTTTTAAACATGAACTCACTCAATTTGTGAGCTGAAGACTTCAGTTGTAATAATGAAAGTTTATTAAATATTTCAATTATATTTTTTACTTTTTATCCAGAACAATTGATACTCATGTTAAAAAGCGTGTGCCCTGTTTTTGCAGATGGTGGACTTATTTCCAATACATTAATGTATAGGCAGTTGTGAAGAAGCTTTGATGTGCGATTTGACTTCAGATCCAGTTTCAATGCACCCTAATTTAAAGTCTGACTGAAACTGAATAGATATTGTCCTCAAATGCAGTATCTGGCTTATTTTAATTGGATAAATGTATACTAAATAGCCAGTACCACTAGGTGGCGGTTGTGCTGCATTTTTCTGAGGCATTGCCACATATATTATGCAACAAAGGTTCTCACCTTGGGTAGCTACCAACACAGTATTGAGAGGCATTTTTTAAACCATTCAAAAGAAATTTTAGTCAAAATCTCAGTTGTTTTTTTGCCCTTTGCAATTAAACTATATACGGCACAATTATTTTTTTCTCAGGTGCACATGAAAAATCCAACCACCCCCCACAACATTATTTCAGTACAAATCTAGGAAATCTGTAGTGACACTGAAGCTCTCCTAAACTCATTCTTATGCTTTTATTTTGCATATTGGAATATATAACATTAATATGTTAATATTAAACTTGGTCTAGAAAAATGTAGTGCATTACAGTGAAAAGATAATGGTTTGGTAACACAGATGTGTACTGTACTAGTTCATTATAGCAATGTGTGAAGCTTTATCACGGTCATGCCTATGGATATTGAGTTGCAGACAGTGGAATATCAAGTGGCTCTTCATAAGGTTTATGGAAATGTGTATGCATATATAAAATATTCTAGTGAAAAATGGATGGATAGATTATGATTTTTTTTTTTAGCAAGCGCTTGTTTAAGGCAGCACAATGAGGCAGATATGTCACAGTAATAGCTATCATGGAGCCAAATGGGTACAAGTTATGCTAGGCTATTATTCCTATAAGTAAACTGTAACAAGTAAATGTTGCCAGTGGATCAAAAGTTATACAAAAGCATTGTTAGAACTAGTCCAGGGGCCTATTTCACAAAGCAGGATTTATTGCTTAGCCAGATAACTTGCCAGATTTAAGGTAGTCTGGGCTCAATAGACCTTATTTTCATCATCTTATATTTAGCCCAGACTAC
>JABFDZ020000118.1:11747539-11758639 GCA_019775955.2 Pollimyrus isidori | reverse complement strand
ATTAGATTACTCCGTTACTAAAAAATAACGCCGTTAGTAACGCCGTTATACTTAAACGCCGTTACTCCCAACACTGACAATAACAGCATGATAAAATCTTAATTTGGTACCTGGATGATATTCAAATATGTGTTTTTCCGATGCGTTTCTTTTACTTTCTTCTCCTGTAGTGTATCCAACCATAACATGTAACACATATTTAATGATATGGAGACTCACCTGGGATGGGCACAATGCCAAATATGAGCATTGAAAAAATACGTTCTTTCCTCATGAATTTGAGTGCAAAGATAAGTATAATATGTTTCACAATGAAGTTTTAATGACTGTTGTAATATTTACTCATAAGTTTCACTGCCAGAAAAATCACTTCCACATAACAGACATATATTAAGTTAAATATAAGCCAGTAAAAATATTTGTGCCTCTAGACACTACAGAAATAATAATATATATTATCTTCAAAGTGCCATCTGTCACTTACCTAAAATTTGTAATTTTTTTCCATGATTAAATGTTAAAAGGAAATTAAATCATTATATAAAATAATATAGAAACCCTGACTTGAATTATTTAAAAAGAACATTTCAAAGATTTAAATACTATAGGATCCAGCATAATTCACACAACTGCCGAGCTGAAAGAACATTTTCTTTTGTTTCTCCTTATATAGTAAATTTTGAAAATGAAAATATGTGGAGATTTTTATTAAAATATTAAAACAGCACATGACAAAAAGAACAACGTTTTAAAATCTGAAAGAGCCACACAGCATGATCCCACCCCTCTCACTACAGGCCTCCAAATCCCCCCTTCCCCTTCTCCTGTCCTCTTCCCCCATTCCCCCTCCCCATCCTGTGCAAGAGCGCCCCCTGTTGCTGGAACAGTGTCGTGTAGCTCCGTCTGTACTTTGTATTTTTCCCATTTGCAGAGCTGGGGCTGCCTAGTAAAACCCTTTTTTTCCAGCACACACACAGAATGGACAGCTAGCAGATTGTGAGGAGAAATTTGTTGAATTTGACAAAAAGTTTATCGCATTAAGATTGCATACCCTGCCTTTAATCACAATGTTTTTATCACAATGT
Source organism: Pollimyrus isidori (assembly GCA_019775955.2). Lineage (NCBI taxonomy): Eukaryota > Metazoa > Chordata > Actinopteri > Osteoglossiformes > Mormyridae > Pollimyrus > Pollimyrus isidori. The sequence continues at coordinate 11,757,554 of JABFDZ020000118.1, read as the reverse complement.
TTTTATAACTTGAATAAATCTGACCCCAATCGTATTCAAACTGTCAAAATGCAAGTAGTATTTTTCCTGAGCTCATTAAGATTTTTATAACATATTTACATAATTTACATACCAAACAACTGAAAACCTATTCAATGTGCTTGGCATCTTTGAGCAGATGTCTCTGTGGTCCATATAGTGAAATGGCTTCTATGCCATAGAAAAGGCTATTGTATCCTCTCTCAGGTGATGATGCTTCCCCACACTGTGTTGTTCTTGTTGACACTGCCTTTCAATAATTATCTTGTATTTCTTCCTGCAAAAGAACATATTTGATCCAATTACAGAGGGTCCCTGCTTATGGTTAAAACGACATCCATCATCTCCTTTAGCAATATACATATCAGAGAAAAATCTTGAAATGTTTCAAAGCAGATGTCTAACAGATGGTTATTTCTTTTACAGTAACATACATTTTGTGTATTATTGTATATAAGATACAAAATTGTACATTAAAATATCTTTGAACATGTCACACATACATGATAATATGTACGCATATGAATGCTGGACGCACGTGCTAAAGAATATTCTAGGCCCTGCTCCACACCCCCACCTGTTTCATGCGAGGCCATTTTGTCACGCAAATAATCGAATTTTACATCTACCCTGTTTGATCAGCTACAGATACTAACCTGAAAAAATAGACAGCCATAATCAGTAAGGTGCTCATTACTGCTCCAACACTGATGCACGTCACAGTAGATACCTCCAGTCCACCTGCTTAGAAAGGAGGTTATTCAAGATCAGACTGGTGCGTTAATTCACCCGAGATGCTAATCCACTAACAGACATTACAGATTCTCTCCTGAAAATAACTGCCCTAACGAAGCTGTTAACCATAACTGCATTGTATTCACATTGTCCTAGATGGAGACTCACTTCATAGATAGAAGGTCATGACATGAATTAAAGAGGAATATAAATAATTTAAAAAATACATATAGAAATTGTCAACAAATTCTCATTATATATGTCTACTATGCAGTTGTAGGCTACATTGACCAAAGAATATTGTGCTGTGGTTAACTATGAATTTGATATTATATTATTAATATTTGACCTATTTCTCCTGTGCACAATCTAACAAAATTTGTCTAAAATTATGTAATATATATCTTATTAATATTTCCATTAATCCTAGTGTCGATGTAGGGTGGGGTCCAAAATAATGTGAGCTAAGTTCTTATATAGGCCTACTAAATAGGCCTTAGTATTTTGAAATAACTAGGGACTGGTTTCCATTGTGAGACTTGAACAGCAAACGACAAAACAGATCAATTTTATACATGATTTGTCTGGGTTTGGAGTTTCACATCGTTCTGTCAAGGTAAATCGATCGCTGCTGAATCCAGGCAGCATCTGCAAACTCCCACTGGCACCAAAATAGTTCAAAACAGCCTGAAAAATACAAGGGACAATAAACTGTATAAATTATCGAAGCAAAAATGGACACATACTGTGATACTGCATTAATGCATGTACAGTAAGCTGCATATATTTAATTGTGAGCAGATGGCTAAGGCTGTAATTTATACCAATATAGTATGAAAATGAATTTACTATGAAGGTACAGCATTATAAAGACGTTTAAAAATGTATAACCTGGAAATTCTATTTATAAAATTATTAGAAAATAGTACCATTTGTTTGTATTCATTAGAGGGTAAGCTTCTGTACAGTTACTGCTTAAACTATATGTTAAGAGGCTGAAGCCATTTCTCACCTTGTAAGTGCCGACCTCAGGGTCCGTCATGGTCATCACAGAGAAATCCCCGTTTCTATCGCCGTTGGAATCTATAGAGACCTGTCCTGCAATGCCTGGACCAAGAATGACAAAATATATGGTACTGTACACAAATTTAGTTTATGTTTATGGTAATTTGTCTGAGTAGTAAGTGTATATTTGCACAGAAACAATAAAAATTGCCATTAGAACATATTCAAATGAACAGTAACACAAAAACCACTAGAATTTTTTCCATCCTCCAGAAAGTTCCCGATTTCCTGCTGGGCAGCTAGATGAACACAGAAAACCACTTTGGATCCCAAACCTCTCCTCGGGGGCACCTCAGCCATATTCCTTGTATGGATTATTTAAACACCAGTCAAATTAATTAATCAACTAACCTAATTAGTTAACTCAATGGGGTATTGTTGAGTCAAACAAGGTGGAGTAGTGGTGGAGTCAAAAGATATACTGGTGTATTGCATGGGTTCCAGAACATGTCCACCCATGAGCCCTGCCATGATACTGGTGTATTGCATGGGTTCCCCAACATGACCGCCCTTGAGGCCTGAGGTGATACTGGTGTATTGCATGGATTCCCGAACATGTCTGCTCATGAGCCCTGAAATGACAGTGTTCGAGATTCCTTGGTGGGTTTATCTTAATGCCTATGAATAAAATGCCCAGAGAGGACACCGGGTGACTATAGGGCAGGCTGTGAGACAGCTAAGCTGGCACACTGGGGAAAAACATAATATATAGCTTTACACCAACATGAAGATCATTTAAACATCATTTCAACATCAGAATTAGATCATCAGAATCAGGATAATCCATTATGTACATGCATATTAGTTGCCATTGCCTCCATCAACCGAAACATTTCAGTCTGTTTTCCTGAATATTTGTCATAGGTTTTGAGGAAAATATTGAATATAACATATTTTGGTGAGTTTTGGCAACACTGCAATTTGAAACACATAAATATCTGTTAAATATTCATATTCGACTCCGAAGAAGGCTCAAATGTTTTAACACCTCAGAAGCTCCTCATACGAATTATACAACAACACAACCAGTGAAAACATTTCAACGCACATTATCTGTATATATTTAAGCTAGCTATATAAAATAATTGCTTATCCACTAAGTATCTAAATGCCCTACTTTTCATCACCATCCATTTTTTTTTATTTCATTCAAGAATACTGTTTTAGTTTCTCTAGCCAATTGCATGATTGTCCATGCTGTTTTAGAAATGCATAAAATGTTACCAATGAACTGCATTCATTCTGTCTGCAATGTAATTGTTGTAATTTATCTGCTCTCTGGGTGAAGACATGGTGGAATTAACGAGAAGGTAAAACAAAGGAGGCATTTTTGCACAACATCATACCTTCAAAAGTTCGGTTCCACATGTTTTGTGTAATTTGTTTCCCATCCTTTTTGTCTGAGCCATTCTTCATAATGTCATGGAGGGCCAGAGCATAGAGATGTAAGGCGTCATGGAATCCCTCCATAAACACATTCATCTGGAAGGTATGGGATGATGTATTACTGGTTAATGTTTTCTGTATCAGTCTTTAAAGTAACTAACTGGGCTCACGGACAAGAAATAGTTTATATAATCCTTGTACAATATGCAAAAATGTTCAATATTACATAAAACATTTCCTTACATAATAATTCCTGTTGACTTTACTCTGTGTGCAAGACATTAAAAGGCTCCTGTAAAATGTTTGTTCTGGACTTCTTCCATCTAATGTGTGACAGATGGTAAAAGGTGCCTATAAATTGCAAATACAACAAATATGGTCCAGGAGTTTCCACTGCGGCACTCGAGGTCATGTCCCATAGGTTTTAAACGCAAAAATGCATATTTAAACATACCAAGCAAGCCACTATAGATTCTTCTCAGTGAGACATATTCTACATTTTTATAAAAGTGAACTATAGGTTTGTTAATAAATAAATAATATTTAATAAATATGATGATATTTAAATGATAATAAATCAGAAGAACAAGGAATAATATTCTGAAGTGAGCAATGTGTTATATATGCCGTCTTGCAGATACAGTTAGACTTTTCCTGTTAAGTGGGATGATGTAATAATAATTCCTTAAATTACATTCCTTGGCATGTTGACGGTGGTGCAATGTCAGGAGGAAGGTTTCAGTCCCTTCACCAGCCCTATAGTGTCAGGTTTCCTTCAGGTTCTCCAATATCCCCCTACAGATTATATTTTAATCTCAATATACTTTGGACTCAATAATCAATTGACATATTTAGCCAAACTGAGAAGCCTGAATGTACTGTTACTTAGCTGTTTTTTGCATATTATTTCCACCACATTGTCAATACTGTAGGTATACTGAAACTATATATTCTGGAAGAAAAAGATGGTGTTACATCTAAATGGTACAATTTAGCTCCAACTGGTATAATGTGTTGACAGCACATTTGATTTTTGCACCAAATCATGTATGCCTTTAATAATTTGATTTAGTGTCATATTTAGTAATTTGATATTTTGTTTTTTCCTGTGGGGGCAGCATGGTGCAGTGGTTAGCACTGTTGCCTCACACCTCTGGGGTCTCCGCCTGGGTTACATGTGTGTGGAGTTTACATGTTCTCCTTCTGTGGTCATGGGGTTTCCTCCAGGTACTCCGGTTTCCCCCCACAGTCCAAAAACATGCTGAGGCTGATTGGAGTTGCCAAATTGACCGTCGGTGTGCATGTGTGAGTGACTGGTGTGTGAGTGTGCCCTGTGATGGACTGGCCCCCCCGTCCAGGGTTGTTCCCTGCCTCCTGCCCGTTGCTTCCGGGATAGGCTGCGGACCCCTCATGAACTAGTAGGATAAGGGTTGGAAGATGGATGGATGGGTTTTTTTCCTATTTGTTGTGGAAAAACAACTTTATTGCCATACATCCATCTATCCATCCATCCTGGTCAGGGTCATCTATTAACATCCAGAGCAGGAGACAGCAATGATGTTTAAATATGTGGCACAGTTTACATACATTGTCTCCACTGTATTGATCCAGAACACCTGCACTGTTGACAGATTTCATCATTTCTATTGAGAAGCTTTCAAATTCAGGCTTGGTAGTCCGCAGCAATGTCACTGTGTTCAGGGAAGCGAAGGCTTGTTTGGCTTCAGAATCATATCTGTCTCCTCTCTTCCAGGAACCATTCCCTACATTACAGTAATAAAGTACCAAAAAGACAAGCAAAACAGCTGAATCTTTCCTGCTATCTATTTTAATAGGTTCTTCTTCAACAAGCTAGCCAAATACTCTGTAAAATACATACATGGCAGTCTTCTATGAAAAGTCTTTGAAAATGTTTCTACTTAGGCAGACACCACATACAATTACCTGAAGATAGCAACTCATCAGAAATAGGAGTGTTTCAGCAAATAACACAATAACACAATGACAATTTACCAGGATGGTGACACTGTACTTTGAAACTGCAAAATAGCTAGGAATGTTCTTTGAAAAGGGGCGATGTTGGTTAGATACTGGGAAGGAAACACTTGCGAGAGTATTAGTGTTCCAGATCTTTTTGTACCTGTCCGTAATCTTACATTTCTCTAATCCTGAGGATTTTTTTTTCATCACATAACTGAGCCATAACATAAGCATTTATGTGAAACTTTTACCGTAAGACGAGGAGTTGAAAAGCTCAATGCTGAAGTAGATGTAACTGGCATTTGTCAGTTTCCGCCAGTAGGCTGCCAACATGATGTCCCGAATAATATCATTTCCAGCACACATAATAACAACTGCTAAAAGAGACCAGAAAACAAACATACTGTTGGTAAGAAGCACTAGACAATATAGTAAATACCAATGTCTGATGATGCAACAGTATACTGACTCAAAATAAGACAAGAACCAAACTTGACCCATAATTTTGCAGTGGTAAAACCACCCATTTTTATCGGTTTACAAAACCAAAAGCCAACAAAGGTCTCCAGAAGACATTAAGCCTTGGTTCCATGTTTATCATCCAAGCTGCTATGGTGTAGATATGGGTTCTCAATACTTTTCAGCCTCTGAGTCAAACTTGTGTTTACTGTTACAATGGAAGTTTTCTGCATGAAAATGTTTTCATAAACATACTCGGGAAGTCATCTGGTGACCCCTCACAACCCTCAACTTTAGGAAACCTTGGTATAGAACACTTGAAAACCTTGATGTTCTGGAAATTGTCAGTAAGTAGGTGATAAAAAAATATATCTGTTAATCTAAAGACGTATAATCCAGATAAAGTGCATGGTAATTTTGAACTACCCTTCATTGGTTCTTGATTTATATATGTTCAGGACCACCCAGACTGGATAAAAGGTGGTCCTTTAAGACAAATACATTGTAGACATCAATACATTTTTATACAGTTTAACTTATTGATAAATTATATAGTCACAGTGAAGAGAATTACAAATTGCTTTTTTAAATTAAATTATTGCTAATTTATTGTTTGAAACTTCATAGAATTCCTGCATATTCTGTGATGTAAAACACCTGTTAAATTCAAGTGTGGTTTTACGACATTTTAATTTGTAATGCTATATGCCATGTATATGTAGCGTACCTTGTTACGTAATACAGTGCTCAGATGTACCCATAATCAGCATACAGAATGCATATACCGTCTTTAGCCTGCATTAACAATTCAATTTTATTGCACTAACAAATATTGAAAAACATATAAACAGCGTAAAAAGTATCTATACCTTGGCTTTCAGATATGCGGTTCATGATTTCGTCGGTATCCACGTTGTAATGTTTGGAGTTAATGACATGCACACTCATACTCAGCTCCTCCGGCTCCAGTACGCTGTGGACGGCTTCTGCGGTGAAATAGCAGTTGCGCTCCTCCTTATCGTCGTCAAATAACAAAAGCACATTCTGCCATTTGAATCGATGGAACATGGCAGAGAATATTTCCGCCATTTTCAGGTAAGAAGGAGCGATTCTGGTCAAGTGTGAATAGTCTCCCTCCTTGCGCTTAAAGCCGACTGCTAAGGCACCTGCTGAGATCACCGGGATATCCCAGTGAGATGCCATTCTCACCACATCCGCCGCCGCATATTCACAGACAGGACCCAGAATCAAATCTGGTTTCTTTTTAAATGCCCTGTCCACCAGACTGAAGAGGGCATTACTGCCACAGCCTGAGTTCTCATACTGGACGCTGAAGTTTAGCCCTGAATAGAACCCTGTATCCAGTTTAATCATCTTCTTGGCATACTCTATAGCTGGCCTAACCATGGAAATAGAAAATAAATAAGAATTATCTTTTGGCAGAAGAACTAACACATCAACGTCTTCACCATTTGTCTTTACATTAAACAAAATAAGCCAAATGTACACGCATGGCGACTGGAAACCTACCATTATTGTACCTTGCTGTTTGGAAAATAAATTATTTTCCAGTTATTTGTTCTGTAAAACAAATTTAGAGATTAATAAAAATGCTTCTCTACCCGATAGTTTTGCTATTATAGTTATTTTTAAATTGCACGTTTTGATCTGCTCTTCCACTTGTTAATCCTAATTCTCAAAATCTCACAAGTTTCCTTACTGTTTATCTCATTCCTTTAGTACTCCCCCTGTACAGTATAAGAACGTCTATCAGGACTTTCATACACTCGGGCTTTTGGGCAGAACTTAGATTTAATATGTATACATTATAAATTCCTGCGTCATCCCCGCACAGAACACCTCCTTAAAGACGTAGTGCAGCCTTTATGGACACCGAGAGTTCTAAGATGAATGTGAAAATTCTAAATATTACATTCGACATTTAACTAAAAACTTTCGAAAGTAACATATAGGATCTACTATCTGCTGATAATTGATATCAATTGCAGTAGGCTACTAAGTTTACTATGCAAATCGTTACAAATTGATGATAGGTCTATAATAATTTCTTAAGGTGATACTTTTTATTTAGTTACATAACAACGTAAATTTATATCTGCTTAACCGAAACAGTAGTTTTATTTAGCCATCCAATTACTATATAGCTAGCCCGGTACTCTCATTTAAATTATGTGAGAAAATTACAAAAAGTGGTTTAGATTAGTTATCACCAATAGTCAAACTATATGAGCACTTTGAAGAAAGTTAAACGAAAACTGCAAATAAAAGTCTGTTTTAAAGTATAAGTAATACTTGCTTGACTTATACTCCTAACTTGTAAAACGTCTAAGAACAAACTACTGTTTTATAAAATAGCACCGTTAAAGAGGACACGTAATGTTAACAATTAGGCTTGAGAGTAAATCAAATTAGAAGAAATGACTTCTATGACGGTCCGCTAGTGCGTGTAGGGCGGACATACAGACGATCAGGCAAACGGATTAAACAGACCGGGGGTTTATTGCACTTCACGAACATAAACACGTTTATGCCGCGTCTGCCGGAGAGACGCAGACGCAGACCTAAATACACACAAGACAAATCACGGGACCGGCGTGCGGCAGCGCCACACGGGTGGAACAATAGGTAATCACAAGAGGTAACGAGGGGGGCGTGGCACACGAACGTTACAACTTCAGAATAAAAAAATATTTTAATCTATTGACACGGAAATTAAACGCAGTTAATAAATCAATGATACATTATATAGTTGTGTTTTACTCCAGATAATAGTTTTCGTTAAATGTATCACGAAACAAATAACGATAGCATGAGTTACTACCACTGCTAAGACGCTCTTACAGCCTTACCCCCTTTGCTTTGTTGTAGTGAAGTGTTTACTGCTGATTTTGTTTGCTGCTATTTTGCTGTATATTTACATATTGTGAATTTACTCACGATAACCATATTCTACTCTGAATTAATCTAATTATTATCTAATTATGTTAACATGAATTACACGGACAATCAAAAACTCACTATGTGTTTTTTTAAAGTCAAACCAATTGTTTCCTCAGAAAAATAGCTCACAGATATTGTTTAGGAGACAGAAGTATAGTTATATTCATGTGCTGTAAGGAAATACTTTGGTTTAAATAAAGGTTTAAATGGCAGAAAGGAAAAGTGATTGCTGACTTGAAACTGTTACTGTGCCACTGTGTACTGTGGGGCTGCCCAGAAACAGAACCCAAATTGCACCCAGTTGTTCCTGGGGTGGCCTGTAGACCAGTCGAACTTTGACCAGATAAAAAAATGGATGGAGCTTATTTTGAAAAAAAAAATATCCTGCAATTTACAGCATTGCGTGAGTGTCTTAATATTGAACATGAGTCACACATGTGTATAAAGGTATGTTTACCTAGACACCCGTAACTAAGGAATCATACATCAGTTCTTGCCTTCACCTTAGTAAGGAATACATACGTATGCCACTGAAAGTTTTCTCATGCAATAGTGACACCTGCTGGATGTACAATATAGAACTTTTGCACGCTGGACATCATGCCCTGTATTTTTGTGATACAATTGTTGACACTGCATTACCACGTACAACCAAACTAGTCTAGCCTGAAAGTTTGGTGTCTCGGTGCTCCTTCGAAGTGAACACTTTGTGTTCGTCTTCAGTTGTTTTTAATTTTCCTGAATTTGTGTTTGTAGTTCAGAAATCAGATGGTCTATTAATTGTGGTGACAAAACAAATTTGTCACAGCATGGCATGAACAGGTGGGGAAAAGAAGGTGAGGATCCACTGATGGATCCAAGGAATCATGGGATTTATTGACAGAACAGACAATACAAATCCAAAAGATGATGAAGGGTCATAAACTTGTAGTAAACTTGTATCAGGATGCTGAAACTAACATGGACTAACTACAAGTACTCTACAGGAAACCAGGCAAGGGAGCAGGGCAAGACCAGGAATAACTCTACAAACAGGAACAGGTACTGTAGAGTGACTAGCAGCACATAGCCAATACAAGAACTTAGACCAGTGGTTCTTAACCTGGGTTCGATCAAACCCTAGGGATTCGGTGAGCCTGTCTCACGGGTTCGGCAGAGCCTCCGCCGCGGAGGTCTGGACACACCCGAATTATCTTGTAAATTCATGATGACACACCCCGCTTGGCCATCACTGGCTGCAGATGATCATGCTACACTTCTTGGCCAATCAGTGCTGCGGGGAATTTAGCACGCTCAGTAGTCAACGTGTGATTGTCGTGGTAGTTCTTTGTGTGTTTTTTTTGTTAATATTTTAATCCATACTAACTATGTCGGGCAAAAGAAGAAAGTGGTCGGACGAATATGTACAACA
>JABFDZ020000118.1:11730755-11745613 GCA_019775955.2 Pollimyrus isidori | reverse complement strand
ACGTTATTTTGTTTGTTTGTTTACAATGTGGACACTGGACAATTTAAGAGAAGTGTTTATTTTTTACTTGAAATTAAGTTTATTAAATTTTATTAATATTTTATTTTTTATTGACAGAGAATTTAAAAAAACTGTCTTCCAATTCATTGCATTTTTCTGTGTGTGGTAGACATATCGGTTTTTGTACTCGGTATCGGCAAGTACTCAGATCCAAGGATCGGTATCGTATTGGTTTGAAAAAAATGGTATCGTTGCATCCCTAGTCTCTAGTGCTAACTATAAATATTAATCCAGAAACGAAACTGAGATGATGCCTATTGCGCCCTCTTGCGTTAACATTTATAAATGAAACTCGGTGAATTGTTACATCCCTATGAAGCGTATCGTGATATTTTTGAATGGGGAAATATCGTGCCACAGTGCATCATTACACTACTATGGATCACGAATAGTTGGATTAGACTTCCAGGTTTTTCTTTCTGTCTTTCCTTTTACCATTGCACATACAGACATCTTCCTGGGAACATACTTTAAGCTAAACTTTTGCTCTTAGTACACCTAATGCAATAATAGTGACAAGGCTGGCACAATGGCTTAGTGGGTGTACCTGTTACCTCACTCCTCTGTGGTTGTGGATTTGAATCCCATCTCTGTGTTGAATTTATATATTGTTGTGTGGGTACTCCTTGGGTACTGTAGTACTGTACTGTAGTCCTTCCACAGTTCAAAGACATGCAGTTAAACAGACCAGAGTCACTAAATTGTCCACAGTGAATGAATCTGTGTGTCTGCTTTCTATTGAGCCTGTGGTGGATTGGCATCCCATCCAGTGTGTACTGCAGCCTTGTGCTCTCTGCTGCCTGGGATAGCATCCAGAACCCTGCTCCTTCTGTAGCCCACTCTCCCCTTTCATTCTAGTTGGGATAATTAGTTAGAAGCATGGATACTTGCTTTTTAGATCCAGATTTCGTTGTTTGTAAAATTTAAATTGTGTTCAATCCGCTATATGGTAGAAGAATGCGGTATGCCATGACCTAAATTTACCACCTGGTGGCACTAAATCAAAACTCTTGTTACCTGCATATATACAGTATAAGGATGGCACTGTAGAGCTGTGGTCATCCATTTCAAAGAAACCTCCATAAAACATCACTTCAGCTAAACAAACAATAATTTAGAACTGCTGTAGTTTTACTATTATTTTTTTAAATTTCTTTGCCTATATTACATGGCCCTGCAGTCAAATGTTTGCCTAATTTTAAAAGATTATAAACAGACTGCTTCCCTCCTTGTATAGCTAATCCTCGAGTGTCACTTATTTGGGTCATGCTGCACAGCACAATTTCATCATAACGGCAAGCCAAATTGAAAAAATGAAGATGTCAGATTTTTAATGGAGATGTTTCAGACTAAAGGGGATTTCACATTAGCAGCATCGTGCTGCTTGGCAGGTTGATATTAATGACTGACTGATCATTTCTGCAAATTACTAACTGCTTAATGGAATTGCTCCAGTCATTGTGAGGATCCTGCATTGGTCTGTCTCTCACTAGCCAATGAGGAATGGCTCGTAGGAGTATTTTCATTTACTATACCCCAGAAGTGAGGGTATAGGGTGAAGTAACAGGACGTACCTCAGCTAACAGGTACATCTGAGAAAATGTTGAAAGAGTGAAACATTCATACAAAAAGCTGAAAATGGAAACATCTCCCTGTGATGGCTGTTCAGTTATTTCTATTTGTTGCCAAAGGTCAAGAATTCAAGAACAATTAAAGAGAAAATTTCCAAAGCACATTCAGTCCATTTTTGTTATCCTCATCATAAGTTATAGACTTGGGAACAAAAACTCCCTCCATCCTCATGTAATCTGATGAAGACCTATATTAAATTTCCAAAATTTACTAAGTCCACAGAAATGGTACTTATGAATTTAGCTCATCCACGTATTCCATGGGCTGAATGAGTTTTGGGAATTTACTCTTCAGTTGTGTTTCTTTAAGTATTCTTATTTTGTTTTCTTTTGTTTTGTATTCTGCTATCGACCAATCATATTATTGTATTCTCTGGTTGGAAAATACATGTGGTTCTGGGACCAGTACATTGCTACTTCTGACACTTTATAATTTGCACGATAACTGAAACAGTCTGTGACAGATCATTGTCCAGCTTTTCAGGCACATTGTTTGGGTGATGAACTGGAGCTGATCGGATTTTGAAACAGGTCGCCCCAAAATTCAAGCAGCATTGCATAGCGAAAGGAAAGAAAAAAGTAGTTTTAGACACTTCTAATCAATTTAGTTTATTTTTATATAGCTCCTTTCACAACAAAGTTACCCGAGGCGATTTACATTAGTACATGCAGCACATTCATACATCATTCATGTAGAATAATTCAAAAACAGGGAACAGGGAAGACAAAGAAAAGAAAGAAAGAAAGCAAGATCACATCAGAGAGACAGGAACCAAAAACTCCCAAGTAGGAAGAAAAAAATCCTCTGGTGGGGGTGGCAAGGTTAACTTAATTTTTCCATGCCGGCCTTTGTAGGGTGGCAAGTTGAAAGTTGCACCCAGGATTTTACAATTCATAAGTTGCACCCACATTTGATCCTTTCAGCAATAACTCGAAAAGTATTTCACACATCAAACTTTGCTAACACCTTCTATTTGTGATGAACTGGACCTACCATAAATGCTGGCTTTGTGAAGCCCACTATGTACTATGTACTATTTTTTCTTTAGACTGTTTTGCAGGATGAATTTGGAGACAGATTGCCCAAAACCGGAAGCAACACCACTTATGGCAGCAAAGGGAAGAGTGACTGCAGGTGACACTTGACCATGTGACGTCAAAAAGTATTTGATGGTTGGTATTACTATGTAAAAAAAACATTATATGGATGAAGATCCACAACTGATTTCATTTTGTGACAAATTGCCTCGACAATATAGCAGCAACACTACAGTATGCTACAGCAAAGGAAGAAAATGAAGGCTGTAGAAGACACATGGTTTTGTGAACACACTCTAAAGGTGTTTGACAAATCTTTTTTTAAATTCGGCAAACACATTATATGGGGTAAGCTCTGGAACTGATTACATTTTGAGACAAATTGTAACTGCAGACACCCTCACCTTGTGAACAGGTTAACTCTTCGGTATTATTACTCTATTGACTTTATTTGATCATTGATGGATCTTATTACTACTTAACAAAAAATACGGATAAAAATCTACACCTGACACATCTGAGAATAATCGCCCTCAAATTGAAGCAAAGGAGGCATCTTGTGAACACAGCAATCTGAGCCATCCAGGGCAGAATTAATAGTATTAAGTGACCTTGGGCGGTGGCATACATGACATCACATCAGAAAAAAAACAGATCTAATTGGTGACTTGAAGAAATTCATGTAACTTTGGGAAAATTGATTTCATTCAGTGTCATATTAAAAAAACGATATACAATCGAATTAAATAGGTTTCATATCAAATCATTGTGGGGGGTTGCTCTGATTGGCTCCCCTGGACATGTGTCCAAATACCCATATGGTTAATCAAGGCCTAAGAGAAACCATCTAAATGTTTTTCATACTTCCCAGGAAAATATTTTTTTCGTCACCAACAGTCCAGTAGCCATTCTGCAAGATTTATTGCGAGGAAATTTTATTGTTTTCATAAGGATCTGTGAACTTGTGTAGAGTGCGTATGTTGCGATGTGGGTGTGGGTCGGGCGGTACAGAGGGACGATCCAGGCAGGCATATAAGTACACACTCGAGTTCATTGCCACGGAACTCCACATAAACAACGTTTATGCCGCGTCTGCTGGAACAGACGCTGGCGTAGACCTAAATACGGAAAACGAGGCACACGACTGGCGAGCGGCTTCGCCACACAGGTGGAAACACTCGGGGAAACCCAGGAGGTAACAAGGTGGGCATGTCACACAAAGGGCTGGAACAGAACGGACGACGCGGCACGTTACAGTGTACAGTAGACTTGCCAGGTTTTATGGTAATATTTTTCATATACCATAGTATTTTCATTTGCCATAATAAAACTCTAACCCTCCGCCCGCTTGGCAAAAATTAGCATGGACAAACCTCCCCTACCTGATTGAATTGAGACTTATGAAGAAGGATGAAGGACACAAGAGCAGGCGCTATGACAAAACTACAAAAGGATTTATTGAACTGAAAGGACAAATACAGAACATAAATGGATACAGCATAGGATACACAGGATACAGCAAGGGATCAAGCAAGGGATCCAAAACAGGACAACCGGAATAAGGGAAGACACTGGCAACATAAGAGAATAACATCAATGTCAGTACTGGGGAACACAGGACTGCAAAGCACTTTTATAGAAGATTGTTCAGGGAGCAAACGAGAGGCAGCTGGAATGATACACATAAGGGCAGGAACAAGAGGCAAGACAAATGAATGCTGGGTGTAGCTTGTTAGAGCCACACCAGGGAGGAGACAGGAGGGTCAGGCGGATGTGCCGGGCATGGTGTAACAAAATGAACAAGGGAGGTAACCAAAGGGACAGAATGATAGGGCTGGGGACAGACTAGATAGGGCATGACAGGACTGACTGGGCAAATGGGATACACGCCACAAAGGACTGGAAAGGACAGAACTGGACAAGACAGGACTGGATGGAACGCCAGATTGATACTAACACAAGGCACAGGACCAGATACAAGACAGTATTAGAGGCACAGAATAGACCAGGGCAAGAGACGGACAGCAAGAATGGCACACACCAGGACAGGGCAGACTGGTGGAGAAACCACAAAGACAGGGACAGACATATAGGAGAGAGCTACAAGGGACGCAGGCTAGGGTAAACTAAAGGCGGGACTGAGCAATGGGACAAGAACCTTAGTGTGACAAACAGGAATGGAGTTTGGCTGGGATGTCTTCTGGACCCTGGGAAGCTGGATGCAGACTCTGAGATGTAGATATTCCTCACTGTTGAGGCAGGACCTGTAGAGACCACAGGACCAAGGGGCTTTGGAGGGTCATTTAGCACCGAGGGGACAGGAGGACTGTGTGGCACCAAGGAGTTTGAAAAATGTCTATACAGTGCTTTTAGAGTTCACACAATCAAATGTCTTCTGAAGCAAAAATAATAACCATCAAATACTTTTTGTTATATCTCATTCAAAAAGTCAAATGTCACCTACTTCCAAACTTCCTCTTGTTATCACTAAGTGGTCTTGTTTAAATTTTGGGTTATCTAAAAATGTAATAATTTCAAGTTTCTCATTCATACAATGTGTTCACAAAGTTTGAAAACGATTACTTAAAATATCTCTTCAGTTATCACTCTAATAACATCAAGTGTCAAAACTGCCCAGTTCTTTGCTATCGCTATGAGGCCCTGCTCCAATTTTGTTTCAAATCTGTCTTTTGTCTCATAATTGAATCATTTCCAGTTTGTGCACCATACAATGCTTCTGCAAAGTTAATAAAGTTTCATCAAATCATTTTTGAGTTTTTTTTTTTGGTGTCAAAAGCATATGTATTCCCAGTCTGGGGAATACGGTGATATAAATGACATCTTTATCCATGGAAATTAAGACATACAAAATGAAACACAGTTTACCACCTGTTGGGGAAAGACTGTATAAATTGGCAGTCCAAACACATACCAGGGGGAATTTTCAAATTATCTGTAGGTGTGAATGTGTCTGCATTCTGCAATGGGTTGGTGCCTCTTCCTGGGTTATTCCATGCCTTATGCCTGTAGCTTCCCGTATAAGTCCTGTATGACCCTACTTAGGACAAATTAAATTCCATCTATTTATTTATCTATAATTATTTAATCGTGATTAATGTGCAAGTGTCTTTCTGTGTAAATGTATTGCCGAACAAAGTATTCTCGGAATATAATTATTGCACATTTTATTAAATGCAGAATGTAATGGCAAACTTCTATGGTAAAAAGTTAACTTTTTGTTACTTTCTTAGCTAACTAGTTGCTAAATATGTTAGCCATTTGTGAAAATGCATAGTAATAAATTAACTTTATCTGTATAGTGCTTGCAAGTAAATGACTAAAACATCGAGAGCAAAAAGCCATGCAGATTCTAGTAATACTAAAACGTAAGTGTCTGTTTCTTTATTCCAGCAGTTGTAACTCCTACAAATCTGTTCCATGTTTATTCAGTTGTCCTTGTTTACAACGCAGGAATTTATATTCTTAGACGATTAAGCATGCTTTACAGTGTCCTGCCGGCTCCAAAGCTTTAATCACTGTGTTAATGCTGGTGATCGTGGGTTTCACAAGCGAGCGTTTTGGAGTAGCTAAAAGAAAAAGCATAAAACTTCCAATTTAATTCACTATGTGGTCTGAAACTATTCCTGAATGCTGAAGCAGATGAAGAATGTTAGTGGTGGGTGCCATGGGTCGGAGGTCCTTGCACGCTTTTACACTCTCTTGAAGTGCAAACAGGAGGCAACGTTCTCCTTCTGCAAATAGGGATAGAAGCAGCTCTCCAATCTAAACTAAAGGGAACTGAAAACAAGACCTGACGTGTCAAGCCCCCCCCTCCCCCACCCAGTTTGCCACAAGTGCGGTCCCAGAACACTGATTCAGACAACTGGCTGCCTGTGCCTGAGGGAACAGTAAAGAAGAAGAAAAAAGAAGCCCTCTTACTATTAAGGTAAGCTTCCATTTTTTCTGCTGAAATGGACAGTTCACGGCAGGGGGCATCGAGAGCGGACTGCTGAGGCGGAATGACATATTAATACAAGACAGCAGCGGGGGCGGACGGCATAATAGCTAAGACCTATGACCGAAGTGGCGCAACCTGATGTTGAAGACTGGGCAAACTGCTGTGCTCCATCATGTACAGTGCAAGGTGCTTAATCTGACTTATCTCTGTACCAATTATGTAAGAACCGTAAGCCATACTGTGAACTTTGGATGCAAGTATGCCCTATAGAATGAATAATACCCTAAAAACTAAAAAGAAAGGTGGTACATGCACATCCATATCTCTATGAAGACAGTTAAACCGAAGGAATCATCACAATATTTTCCACCTGAAATCTATGAAATATCCAAGTTATAGTCAATAACAAGGAGCATAGAGCACATCTCTGAACAGTTTGGCCGTTCATTGCTGTGCACACACACCTGAACACATACCACAAGCAATTGAGAGAAGTCAATTAGCCTAACTGCCTGTCTTGGGACTGCAGGAAATTGGAGTACTTGGATTAAAATTTATAGCACAAAACAACAACATTTATAATTTCAGATATAAAGTTTCTTTTGTAATTCCTTCAATTGTTCATTTTGGTTTTGATTAATTATGTCAATAAACAGATAGCAATGAATCTGACATATCATAGCATAGCATAGGTCTGAGTGTGACAGAGTGAACTACTTTGTGTTGATTTTAGAGTTCTGGCAACATTAAGAAAAACATATAGCTCATATATTCTCCAATTGCTTTTACATCATATTGTAATAAAACTTTCTTGTTTACTTGTGTCTATTGTTGTTGTTGTTATTATCATTATCATTATTATTGCTGCTGCTTACTCCTCCAAGCTCTACTACAATTCTTTGGCAGTTTCTCAGTTCGTGAAATGGAGACCACTGACAAGCAAGACAACAGATGTGTTAAAAGACAGTTAAGACTCAAAAGGAGGAGGAAGGGGGCTGTCTTCGTGATATCCTGTGTAATCCATTAAAAACGTTTGAGCTATACATGGAGCGCTGTACGTATTAAGCAACGCTATCCCCTCGTGCTGTTCAGAAGTTTCAATTAATGAAATATGTATTTTAAGTTTTTTTTTTTTTTAAAGTACGTCATTTATAGAGGCAATTTTAAAAATACAGATATTCGGGGAAAATTATACAAATAACTATAAACAATAGTAGTGTATATTGAGGATACACCACCATCCAATTTTTTTTTTAAATTAGAATTTAATTGATTAAACGATTAAACCGAGTACAGCAAAATTTCACAGCTCATATTCATTACATAATAAGGCGTTTTGTCTTATATATATATTTATTTATAGACTCCCAAAATCCCAGTCTTCACCTACAGTGGGCTACTGTAGCTGAGTGGGCTACTTTATTCCAGAATGAGCCCCATCTTGATCAACTGTATTTCCCTGTCTGTCAGTAAACCCTGCCCTCTCTTTTTATCACTCAATTGACGTGTTGTTAGCAAATGGGAGCGGAAGGGCTGATCTCTCGCCAGAAGAGGTCATTCTGGCTTCGGCTGCCACTTGTTGCTAAACCCTCCAGGGCTCCAAGGCTGTTTTCTTTTTTTTTAATTGCTCGGTGAAGGATCGCTGCGCCCAGAGACACGTCCACGTTTAACTTTCAAGAAGGGACTGCAGCATAAATATCAATTTATAGTTTCAGCTAAACCAGAAGCATGGTTGATAACGCCTCTATAGCAACAAAATCCGCGTTGGTAAGTTTCCGTTCTTTCATCCCGGGCATAGAGGAATACTGTAAGTACATTCATTAGCAAGTAGTTTTATAATTAGGACAATCGAATTTCACATACTTATTATTCAAGTATAAATAAAGTAGCGAATAAAAGTGTTTAAATATAATGTTATTTTTGACCTTACCTTACATACACATGTATAGGCTACGTTACACGTATGCTACGTAATTATTTTGGATATAAATATATAATACAAACTTTACATTTCTCGACCGGAACATTTTTTTTTCGCTCTGTGAGGTATTCAGATGAGCAATTCGACGGAAATTATATGAATAGATTGCATATTTTTAAAGATTAGCCCACACAGTTCAGTAATATTTAGTCTTTTTATTACCTTAAAAATTGCAGACTGCACGAGAAATACGACTTAATAAAGGTATCACGTAGGACACATCTGGAAACTTATTACTAAACCATATTGCGAGCATATATTTAATTTAATGTTTAACTATGTAGCCTTCGTCACTCTATTTACCATTACTAGTTTAAAGCAGTCTATGAGTTTAATATTTTGCCCATTTTGAACACAGCAATAGCCCGCTATTGTGTACTTCTCTAATAGTTTTCACTTTTTTTAATCCCTTCGTT
Organism: Pollimyrus isidori; assembly: GCA_019775955.2. Lineage (NCBI taxonomy): Eukaryota > Metazoa > Chordata > Actinopteri > Osteoglossiformes > Mormyridae > Pollimyrus > Pollimyrus isidori. The sequence goes on along the minus strand of JABFDZ020000118.1, from coordinate 11,736,529 downwards.
TCGATCTACGTATTTCCACTTGTCTTTTTTTCCCGTGCGCATACAGCAGGCAGCCTTCTCCCCGGCGAACAGCCTCCCTCTGTTAGCCTCGGCACACGGCCACTTCCCAGGCGCTCAGTCCCACCCGTCGGGCGGCGGCATGAAGCTGGAAGCGGTCATGGAGAACCTCCAGAAACAGCAGGCTGCGCGCCTGGCCCTGGAGGAGAAACTCCGGCAAGCCGAGAAAGAGAAAGAAATAAGATCCATGGTGAAGGCACGGATCCAGCAACAAGCCCCGTCTTTCCGTCACTTCCAGGCAGCGGTCCACGGTTCGTTTACCGCGGGATATCCCGAAGCCTACCCGGGCGCAAGCTCCGCTCGTCACTGCCAGCGCTCTGGCAACAGGCGGCAAGCTGACGACTCTGATATCGACGACGAAGCGGATCGCGGTCGCGACACAGAAGACGACGATCGGGATATAGAGGAAGACGAACTAGAAGACGACCGGGTCGGAGAAGAAGAAGAAGAGTCGTACTGCAAAGCCGATCATTCACACCAAAGTGAAGGCGGGCGAGAGCAAAATAAGAGCGCCGGGCACTCACAACCCAGGATGGGTCAGGCGTCTTATCCTGCACCGGGGGAGTCCGAGAGCCCCGGAGGGGTGGCGCCGCACGGACATCTGCAGCAACACGACTGGACATACGAGGAGCAGTTCAAACAGGTACGTCTACTGCAAGGTCTACATGTTTATAATCTAAAATAGGCGATACGGTTATTTCTGATAATAAACAGAGACCAAACATATTTTTCCTTAACTGCTCAGTAATATATCCAGTACTACACTATATATTCACTCAGAGGTTACGTACGCGACTTATATTTAAGAGTATGGTTATTATTAGTAGATCTAGATGCGGCATCTTGCTCAACTCCTAAATGCATATTGTAACCCTAAAGTTATTACCATATTGTGACATTTAGGACGCGAAAAGTTGACTTATTAGTACGTAATTAAACTAGTGATACGTTATAGAGTGATGTGTCATTAGTACGTCTGTCTTCTTTCTAGACCCCTGCATGGTGTAGGCAGAGCCGACTTTAGTTTTTTTAGTAAAGCATTATTGTTCAGTCAAACGACTTGTGCATCTCCTTAATGTTAGATGTTTGTGAAGAGAGTGATGTTGTTAGGTATTTTGACTCCTTCATAACTCAGTTTAAAACCAATACTTTGCAATACCTTACGCGGGACTGTTATTATTTATTAATCAAACTGGGATTTTATGTTTACGTGAAGATATCAGGAAAACAGTATCTATGACCCCGTTTTTTTTTTAGTCCATTAGAAATGTCTTTATTGAAAGGACTTAAAGCGTTAACATACTGAAGTTGAGTTTTAATATTATGTTTTAGATTTCATTTTTGCAGTTTCTTTAAATATACATGACCTTAGTATGTTTTCCTGAAAATATGAAGATGATCGTGTGATTATATGTTTTACAGTATGATTATGTTAAAGCAACAAATGAAGTTAGTCACCAGTGTTAAATTAGATTAGGAATGGAGAATCAGTATTCTGCTGTGCTGAATGGGAATTTTGTATTTAAAAATAGTGTATGGCTGTATGCACATACAAGGTTCTAAATATATTCACTATTTACTTTAGTTGTACATTTAACAATAGTAAGGGACAAGTTTAGCATTATTTTGTGAAGTAACATATAAATGATTTTCTTAATAGTATGGTTCATTTGAATTTATTAATTACATCAGGAAATTGTATAATAATCTGACATATAAGTTATAACGAGATAGCTTTCTAGATAATCACATATTTCCAGTAATTAATTGAATCATTGTGACATTTTTAAGTATTATAACGGCTAGGAATTTGTATGAAAAAAGCAGGTGGAAGCCAAAGGAGAGTCTATGTTCAGGCTATATTGCACACTTTTATAATGAATCCATTTGTTGTTTTATTAAAAACACATTAATGAATGCGTCCATGAGGCAATGGATAATATTTTTTCATGTTTATGGCCAGGATCTCCTAGCAAAAAAATGGGAATGTAGGGACAACTGACTCGCCTGGGGTGAACTTCATTCACGAAGGACTTGCCCTTCAGTCTCAGGAGGGAAAAAAAAAAACACACGAAGATGTGTAAAGCTGGCAAGAGTGCAGGAAGTTGGAACTGGGAGCATTCCAGACTGGCTCACACCCAAAAATCCCAGGATCTCCTTCTCTAGCCAAGTGTGTCGGCAGCTTGCCAGAGCATTACGAAGCAGAATGCGCACACCCCGCCCCCCCTGCGTTTCTGCCGGTCTTTGCTGCACTCCTGCACAGCACGTACAGTCAGGCGTAAATGCGCATGCAGGGAGACGCGGCATAAGCAGACCTATTCAATGGGGAAATGAGCCTTGTGCACAACAACCTGTGCTTAAGTGCATTTTAACACAGTAATTCTGTTATTTGTTGTCATGGTTCTAATACATGTCGCTTTATGTGAACGCTGGGAGTTTCGCTTTGCCCCTGTTTTAGTCACAGCAGTATCGACTGTCTCATCTTAACTGGGCATCAATGTATTTTGTATAAAAATTAGCTCTTTTACTGGTTTCCAAATAAGTTCACCTTATTTCACTGTAGATAAGTGACATGATTACCTAATATGGTCAGGCAGTGATTACGAAAAACAATAATTTGGTGAAATGTCATAAAAAAATAATGCAGGGCAAAATGGCTTTGACAATGAATAGTAAGGATGGTCCATTGTTTTAATGTCTTTGTTTTCTCCTGAATGTGCTGAAATAGTTCCTAACCCTCCCACGGGTGCCTCAGAAAGCATTGATTCTTATTATGCTGTTGGGCGCTTGTGTACATACAAGCAGGCAGAGAGGTTCAGGGGTGACAACAGGCTAACCTGGGAGCTTCGCCATCTTTATGCTTTTGAGCATTATCTTTCCTTTGGATTTACCAGTCCAGCATGTAAATCCCACTAAAGATCTAAGAAGCCGCATAGCATGGAGCCTTGAGAAGATAAAACGCGCACGGTGTAAATTCCCCATATGGGGAAGAGCTTCCACCCGAATCTCGGGGTTTGCATTAGCATGACTCTGACAGCTGGAATTTACTTTTAACTGGTTGCTTTAGGTGTCACATCACTACAACTGCTAAAGATAATGCCTGTGCGTCTTTTTTGTATTCAACAAACTGGTGCTGTTGTGTAGGGTTCAAACGGCTGTGCTGAAAAAACACTTGTTTGTCCAGGTCTTCCTTTAATTCCATTGTATGCACTAACTTCAGTATTAACAGAGAAGTGGGCCAGCTTGTTTAGAAACCACTCCCTAGGCTAATGTTAAATTTTTAATTACACAGAAGAGGCTTTGTTTTGATATTCAATGAAGGTACTGAACCAGTTCACTACTGGCTTTTGATCCAGTGCAGGATCAGTTGGGTATTGTACATTTTTTGTCATTGTTACTAAATAATTAACAGGTTACCTACTGTTTTGACCTACAGGTCAGGCAATGTTGTTCTCAGGGCAGGCTGTTTTAGAGTACTTGTTTACAGGATGATGTTGTTGATGTTTCTCACCTAATTTCCTGAGAGGCTCTCATTGCGGTCTGTGGACCACGCTGATCATGCAGTGAAGAGAGACGCAAAGCAGGATTACCTTCATTCAAAGGCAGTTTCTGAAAGTGGCAGTTCATTAGATCTGGCGTGTTGCCTGGATGATAGTTCTCAATTCCTGATATTGTGCTGATCGATTTGAGGGGCTTATGTTACTTCCAACAAGTTGTATTTGTCTGCAAAACAGTGGCTAACACGTGGTACACTGGAATTCTTAATTGACCTGCTCTGTGGAACTAAAACTAAAAAATGTTCAACTATGTGCTATGTTAAAACAGCCAACAGCCAAATCTCAGGAATATGGAGTTGCTTTGGTCCAGAAGTAACACTCAGGGCAGAGATCTTACACTTTATTAAATCCCATTATTTTCATTCTATTTGTGCAATTTCGAGCCCCAGTCAATTTTCTTTATAAGACATTAGTGGTTTGTGACCCTGTTGGTTTGGAATCTGTTCCTTTATCCGGAAGACAGCTGGTTAAAATCTCAGAGCGGGTAGACTGATCATGCCGTTGTCCTTATAACTCAGAATAACCGCTCCCGAGCTGCAAAAATAGCCGGCACGCTTATCATGCTCTGAGCCGGAGCTTTACCTGGATGCCTGTACAGGCAATCTCCAGGTTAAGAATGTCCGACTTACAGACAACTTGTACTTATGAACGGCCTGACGTAAAACCCATTATACTGAAACACCGAGTTAAATACAATGTTTCGTAATAACTAACACACGCACTCTTTTGTGACACTCATGAAAACATTGCATGGCTTCAGTGGTTTGTTGACTCAATACAGTACCATACTGTATGTTGATTATTTATTATTATTATGTACTGTGTTATTGATTACTGACTTATCTACTCACTTGACTTAAAGACTGACTTAGGAAAAGGATTTTGTTTGCAACCCAGGGACTTCCTGTATTGCAGGATGGGAAATGTGAACATCAACTTTGGTTGGACAAACCTACCTCACTGTACAGATTAGAGTTCTTACATTATCTATGGGTCTTTTGTAGGTTTCAGTGATCAGCAGTAAGATATAGAACAGGAGAGACTGGACCAGTAACTTAAGCCTGTCAAACAATACCGTGCTAGCTCTCTAGCTGGAAGAAGCCTAAACAGCATGCGCACAATGCTTATCAGACAGGTTACACTATACCTCATGTTATGCGACACATTTAGTATTAACACTTTCAAAGCTGCTTGTCAACAATAAAAGAGAGGAGATTTAAAAAGGCCCTTTAACCCAGTAACAGTTTGGCTTTAATGACATTTCAGTCTTTAAATCTTGGGAATGATAGCATGCAGAAAAGGAGCCCCGTTTTTCCGCATGGAAGTTTGTCGTTTGTATCTTGTGCTTGACACCCCAACTACAGAGAACTGAGAGAAACCAGAAAACACACCGAGAACCTCAGACAGTGTGCAAATGTATGTACAGTGTATGATGCATGGATTGTGGACAGAAAGTACCTGTACAACTGCATATGTAAACTCTAATTCTGCATGACTGGCATGCTGAAAATAGAGTGTATTAGTCTGGCCAGTGTTGTATATTTAGAGCTTTGGAACATAATGCCGTCATTGTCCAAGATTTTCCCACCCCAGTATTTGAGGTTTAGAGAAGGACTGTTTAATTGTATCAGGCATGTGAAAAGGAGTTATTCGAATAGACAAAAATGTTTCAGTTTGTCTTCATCTTGAGCATCTGTAAAATCTGAAGTACGATCATCCATTAACAAATCTCATGTAGTAACACACTAATAACATCTTGCCCAAACTTGGCAAGTCAAGATATCTACAGTACAGGCCAAAAGTTTGGACACACCTTCTCATTCAATGTGTTTTCTTTATTTTTATGAACATTTACATTTGTAGATTCTCACTGAAGGCATCAAAACTATGAATGAACACATGTAGAGTTATGTACTTAACAAAAAAAGGTGAAATAACTGAAAACATGTTTTATATTCTAGTTTCTTCAAAAGAATTTGTTCTGATTACACACTCAACAACAACAACAAGTGCTAATCACCTCTGTGAACTCTTTCAAGACTGTTTGAAAACCATTTCAGGTAGCTACCTCTTGAAGCTCATGGAGAGAATGCCAAGAGTGTGCAAAGCAGTAATCAGAGCAAAGGGTGGCTATTTTGAAGAAACTAGAATATAAAATGT
>JABFDZ020000118.1:11720429-11730655 GCA_019775955.2 Pollimyrus isidori | reverse complement strand
AATCTACCAATGGTCATGAAAATAAAGAAAATACATTGAATGAGAAGGTGTGTCCAAACTTTTGGCCTGTACTGTATGATGTTTCATTTTCTAGCATGTGCTATTGCCCTTTGTAAAAAAATCTCCTGGAATATTCCTTACTATAAGGGACAGCTTGTCAGTTTCGGGGTTACCTGGTGTGGTGGTCTCCTTCAGTTCCATTTACAGAGGAGGCTGAAGCAGAACAAAAATGGAGACAAATTAACTGTTCAATAAAAAAAAAAAAACAGAGGGTATCATGATTCATAAATTGGCCCAGTTTAGCGTCTAGTAAAAATATTCATTCAGAATAGGAGTAAACACTGGCATTACTTTCCACAAAAAGGAGAATTTGTTTGTTTGGAGCACAAAGGGTCTTTGATAAAGAATAAAGATGGAGTAGGGTAAGCGGTCTGCTGTTCCATTTGCAGACATGCGTGGGCGAGGGGGGGGGGGGGTCACTCGTAAGCCCATTTGGCATGCGTCGCTGTCACTGGTGAGTGTTTCTGCACTTGGGTCCACAGGATGGAATCTGGGCCTTGCTGATCTTTCCTCGCCTGACGCTTCTTTTATCGCTTGGAACTTCATTTCCTCCGGAGGCAGCGCGGGGATTTATCTGGCTGCTGTAGCTTCTGGTTCTCGTAGGCGATTTGCCTTTCACTTATTTCAGCTAGAGGAAGGTGGAAAACAAAATGTAGAGTCATGGCTTCATTGCAGCTGAATAAATCTTTTATATTGCCCTCTTTGCCTAACACTTAATTATTTTTTTTGCGTTATTTTGTAACTATTAAAAAGCCAGCTGTTTTGAGGAACAGCAATCGGCGTATGCACCACAAAATATTTTTTTTATGTTTGAATGTTATTGCAGGTGAGATCATTTCAAATTTAATGAGTCATTTTTTATGAAATTCCGTAATCACTTACTAAACTGCTATTCAGTATTAAAGAAAGCAAAGACATTACTTAGTAAGGAAAGCTGTGACTGTTGAAACTAGTGTGTAAACTAGTGTAAAAAACACTGAGGTAGTATATACAGTATGCCTAAAATATCCCATCTGTTTCTCCAGTCTTTTTGTGCTGTTTGTTAAGTTATTTTAATTTTTCATATAATAGTTTTGTTAGATCTAACAAATACCTTGGGATTCAACTGTGTAACTTTATTTCTTTTAATCATTAATTGATTTTACGCTGAAATGCAATAATGTAAAATAAAATAAAGTTCTAAAATAAGATAATGTTCTAAAATTATAATACATATTTCATTTCTAAGGTTGGAGGGTGTAGAATTGAACTAAAATGGTGGGTAAAGTGTAAAGTCAGGTTAATCTGGCTCAAAATAATGAGGAAGTAATTATACTCAATATAGCAATGACTGCTCACCAGATGTTACTGCTTCTTGATCATGTTTGTTTAACCTTCTCAGATCTGCTGGTTGCTTTCTAATTGTAATTTCGTGTTGCGTTTTGGTTTAGGCGTTTTATAAGGTTAGTAATTTGTATTAATGGTAATTCATAAATGTAACATACATCCTTAATATGTAAACCTAAAAATACAAAATGACTGTGGTTAGCCCATGATGGAAAGCATGCAAATAGCATTATCTGTGTGGCTAGATAGCTGTATTAACTGCATTATCTATCACACTACCTAATACATATATAACAATTTTCACTGATTTGCTGATACTGTAATACATTGACAGACTGCATTCCTGGCAGCATTACTTTTTATGTTAGTAATTCTCGAATGATTCTCGTCTTTTCAACTAAAGAACTCAGAAGGGGTTGTCTTGGGTAAGTTTACAATGATTTCTATGACTTTAGTAGAAAATGTGATTGCAGTGTGTTTCATTTTTTTAACTTGAAGCATTGTGAAAAATGAAAAAGGGTTTCTTGTGCAGTGACTCTTTTGCACAGCTGGCTAAGGTATTGTCTCCAGTGATTTGCTGTCATTAAAGCCTGTCACCTGTGCCCTTTATAATGTGTTCAGTCAGGAAGACTGAGCGGCCCTGGCAGGGACCCGGGAAATGGGAGTTTCAGTGTCGGTAGTGGCTCTTCGTCTTTGATTCAGGAGGTCAGTAATCCCGCTCCTTCCTGTGATCCCATCACAACCCATGTTACTCACAGATGTGCTGTCCGAGGATATCCCAAGGCAGGATAGAACCATTCAAACACCAACAGTTGATCTGACAGTTTAGGTCACCTGTAATGCTGAAATGTGATGCCCCTTAGGAATGGAGAACAAAGCCCAATAGCCACGTCAGTGAATTTCCCAGAATGATTTTAAATGTTGAAGGGTGGTATAGCCTGAATTCTGCAGAGCTGCAGTGATGGTGCACCGTTTCCTGAAGTAGCATGCAGAAGTCATCCCTGCAGAAATCCTCACCACTTTTTCTGCTGATGACTTTAAATGAGAAGCAAAAATACAGTGTTAGTGCTCAGTTCGTCAGAAGTCAAGGACTTTTCCATTGTAGTCTATCAAGGAAACATTCATTATTATTCTAAAATTAAATATAATCATAGGATATTCTGAAAGTATTAGTGTCGTAATCAATCTTTTGTGCATATGCTTTTTGTCATTCCTAGAAATGAAATATGAAAAATGAATCCTTCTCTTGATTGGGAATGGTGTCCAAGGGTGAATCAAACACAGAATTCCTTGGTTATTTGATGGAACATTTGTGACCCCCCCACACTGCAAACTACACCAATTGCTTTCCCTGTTTGTTTTCTCAACCTGCTAAAGAATCTCCTGCTTCACCTCAGGGAATTATAGTTTTCAAGTTTCTTTAGTAATTATAGTAAAAATAAAATTATAGCTTTTATAAAATGATGGTTTACAGTCACTTAATTGACTATAGTTTGGCTAGGAATTGTATAAATCTGTATTCCTGTACTACAACATTAAGAAGACATAAAAACCAGACAGTGTTCCTAAGCAAACATCACAGAGGGATGTCCTTATTAATCCTCTGTGGGGTGATCTTTGAGATGTTTGATTAGAGGTCTGTCACTTTTTCTGCTGCAGTTAGGATATATAATCAATTCTGACATAAAATGGGGGATATTTGTTGGTATGGTGAGTGAAGCTCAAGATTGAAGTGTCTCCGGTATTTATCCTTGCAACATCTAGTTATGTGTAGTTTTCCATTTCTTATAAAGTTAAAATATAATATGAAAGTGGGTGTTATATGCAGTAATTGGTAATACACAAATCTTGTGTGTGTAAAAGGCAAAGACACAGAGGTTTTGTGTGATTTGTGTGAGTGTATTTCAGGCAGAGTTCCTGTGATTCAGGAAGGTCTGTTTTCTTTGGATAACAAAAGCAGACAGAGTAGTTACTCTGTAAATGGCGTCTCTCATGCGGCTCAACGTCAGTGAGAGTATAAGGTGTTCATTGCTTGTAATGGTTTGAAACAAGGCAAAAATCTGTTTGAGTGGTAAATGTGTGTAATGTAAGGGATTTTCTTCAATTTTAGACTATAAGATATATACACGTTATAGTATAATGCAGTAAATAGTGGCAAATCATTTAACTTTCTGGTACCACTTTGCAGTAAGACTACCTTTATAAAGTGTTTTTGAATGGTTTATAATCAGGTTATTAATGAGGTTATAACACTTTGTAAATCATTAATAGACAATTATAAACAAGGTGTAACAGTTTCTTTATATTAATGAGTTACTACTATTTATAAGTGAAAAAGGGATCCTTATTGTACAGTAGTACCAGTTACTTAAATGTAGTTTTGTTTTGTTGAAATAAAAGCATGTTGCATGCATAGAACTTCCAATTCCTTACAGATAGAAAGAGTGCTGTATTTTCAGATTGTTGAATATAGTTAAACCGTGCATTCTTTCAGGCATGTTATCGATACACACGGTGAAATTGTTCTGTTGCCTAACATGGGTGTTGCAGTTGCCTCTGAGACAAATTAATAATGTGCATAAAGATGTGATTTTGCATTTCTCCACTGTCTGATTAAAATATGCATTCTGTGCATGCTGCCATTGTGCAGTTTTCTGTGACTTACATAGTTTATACACTTAAAACATTTAAGAAGCAACTAGAGTCTAAATATATAATGGAAGTCTAGAGAGACTGCTTATTGATGAGATCATTTCAAATCACAGAACAACAGAAACATGAAATATGAATACTGATTGTGAAGGTTTTTGCAAGGAGCTCAGTATTGGTGAAACCCACACATCCATTTCACATTCACATACCAGGCAAGTGAATTTCGCAGCAGCCAAGATGAGGGCCATTAAATTTTTTTAATTCTTTGCCGGTTAAGTTATTGGTTGACAGTTGATTCTGTAGAACATCTGTCTTTTATGGTATCTGCTTCTTGACAGACAAAGAATGCTGAGAGAATGCATTTCTAATAGTTAGATTAGTATATATTCTTTTTCAATGTATATTTTTTGGCAGTTTGTCAACAAGAAAGCACAAACATTGTCCCAACAGCTAGCAGATTTCTGACATAAGTAATGTGTCATTGGCATACTAAGTTAATTTCATTTTGTAAGTTAAAAAACTCAGTCCAAGGTGTGTGTGTTAAAAAAATGAGATATTTGGACATTGCATAAAACTTTACTTACACACACAGACTTCTGGCTTTTTTTGCTTTTTTAATTGCACTGACAGATCTTTGTGGGGATCCAAAAAATGGTTTCCACAATGTGAAAAAACAGGTTTTTATGACCCTCTACCCAGCCCTAACCTTAACCATAGTTAACCAAACGAGAGTTTGGCATTTTTCATGTTCTAACTGCAGTTTTTAGAAAATTGGGTTAGATCCCCACAAGGTCAAAATCACAGGTTTTTATTTCATGTGAGGAACATTTGGTCCCCGCAATGTAATATACACACACACACACACACACACGCACGCACTTGCTCACTTATTGCCCTTAGCACCCTTCCTTGCCCCTCCTCCTCCACATTCTTCATTTTGTTTGTGAAGGAAGAAGGGAGGTCAGAATGGGAGGTGTTTTCATTACAATGAGGTGCTGGAAGGTGGACTTACATTTGGTTAACAGGCTGTATGTTTCATCTTCGGGGTTGAAAATTTAGTGGACATTTATTTGTGTTCACTAATTTCTGTGGAACCAAAGGTCGCCCAAAGTATCTAGCTTATTTTTGCTTAAGTTTGGAAAGCATTATATTTAGCATATTTCCTCATGCACACACACACTTTCGTATTCAAGTATTTGTGGTGACCATCCACAGACATGAATGTGTGTGTGTGTGTGTGTGTGTATTTCTTATATGTTTCATATATATCTCATAGAAATCTATATCAGATTGTAAAACAAATACTTAATTTTTTCCTCAGATATATTAGTAATCGCTTTAATATTTAATTACTTTTTACCCCCTTGTTGTCTCATAGATAATACAAGTCTTTGTGACTGTCTTTTTGGAGATATGGGTACTAAAAGTGAAAATATCTGAAACATATTTCTGTTTGATAAATGTTATCTAACAAAGAATTCTTTAGTGGAGCTGCATTTGTTCAAGTTTTTGTTTTACATTCCAAAAATGACTGAAAAGATAATATTTCTGTTAGACCTGAGAGACTAAATCTACAGACATAGTGTCAGATATTTGTAGCATTTTCGGTATGCCTTAAGGTCGCCATTCTGATTTAACTAAATACATTGGAATGAACAAAATGGAACCATTTCATATATAACCATGGAATGCAACTGTAGTAAACTTCTCTGATGTTTTTTACAAATCTGGATAATCATATGGACTATAGAATGGGGGAATGGTTGTGTTTGTATGTGAAGTCCATAGTTTCCTGCTTCAAGAGCTAAGATCTAAAATCTAAGAAAATCAGAGAGGATAGAGTAACTCCAAGAGCATATGAATTGTAGAAAGCAATATAAACAGTATGAACTCAAATTGTAGTGCACGTTAATCATGATAAAAAGAAAGAATATGGCACCCTTGTGAACATACTTAGGGTAGCCCTTCCTCCCAATGTGATCAGCTGGGAATCCAGGCAAGAGGCAGGGAAGCAACCAAGAAACCAATGATAGCTATGAAAATCGGGGTCCCATGGCAACAACGGTAATCAAAAATAGACTAGGTACTTTAAGAATTGGGTCATTATGATGCACTGGTAAGAAGAAAGTAATTGTGAAGATATATGGAATTAGCAAAAGGGCATTATCAAAATGTATATAATACCATAATATTAGACCATATTCTTGAAAATAATAAAAAAGAAAAATACTTAACTGAATTATGCATCAGCAAAGACTTTAGACTGAAAGTTAACTTTTTGAAGGGTAATGACCAGAGCCATATAGCCAGAGTGGCTCTCTGGAGTATTCAAAATGATACAGTCATTGTCCTAAAGTGGCTCTGTAAAAGTCTGCACTTGAATCAGCCTTACGATCGTTACCGCCACAGCATATTCATTCATTTTGTACCCTTAAAAACAGGAGTGGAGCATGATGAAAAATAATTTGTCAAAATTGGAATGGCTGCGGGAGGGAAAATATAAAGTGAAGTAAATGAATCTAGTGAGCAAACATGGAAGTAGTGCTGAGATGTGCTGATTAGACTCTCACAGGATCATCATATTCTGCCGAATTGACAAGACAAATTTGTTTCATTTTGTACCCATTATTAATTAATGATGTATGAATTGTATCGAAGTGCCTGCTGCACAAAGGTTGTTCAAGCCAAGAATATATAAGACCAGAGAGACCCATATAATTTAGGAGCCGTTCAGGGTTAGAATAAAGTGGGCTTGTTATTGGCTAGGAGGCTGTGTTACTTGTTACAAGGGTGATCCTTAGGTTATAAACATTTGTATCATATAACTAGAACGAGACTGGCAGTCTGCATGGGCTCAAGGTGTTATACTTGGGTTATGGTACATCAGTGTAACAAAGGTGTGAAGGCCTGGTTACCTGGCATATGGGCATTTAACTTTGTATGACGCTGCCAGAATAACTAACAATAACATGTCTCATTATCTATTGCCTTTTGTGCATTATATCTTTAACAAATTCAGCTATATGTTTAGATAAAAGTTTCCATAAAAATCTTTTGTTTGGGTTTTTAAAATAAATGTACATTGCATACTAATTTGGGAGGAATGGCTTGCTATATATTCTAATATATATGTCTATATATGATGTCCATTTAGTCTCCACCCAATGCTGTCTCTTTAAGAATTCAGTCCAGGAAACATGATCCCCTTTCACTATGCACTGCCACATCTAACATGGGCTTGCTGATGCTTTTTTTCTGTTTAGCATGAGCCGAATCTGATGACCTTTCACCCACATATAGCCTAGCTATACAAATACTGCTGACAGCTCATGGGTTTTCAACAAAGTTGCTATATAAAAAGCATCATTATATGGTGCTGTGGAGTGCAAATTGGGCATATTATTCTCAGCATGGAAGCACCAAGTCATCGGCTAAATTTAATTGCATTTCTCTTGTAATATTACTGTAGAAACATAGTAATAAAGTGGGAAATTTACCAATCAATTATGAGCAGTTGATATAAAAATCTGATTATTAGGCTTGGGTGTAATTGTGTAGTGAATGTTACTTGCCATTAACTGTATTCGATGAGGAAACATGAAGAATTATTATCTATCAGTCAATTAAATTGAATTAAAGTAGTACCTTTACACAAAAACGTTTTACAATTGAAAACTGAAAAAAATGCTTTCCTCACCCCTTTACTGAAATACATTGAGCAACTCTCCTGGAAAATTGTATAAAAATGATTAAAATTTTTAAAATGAAAAATAAAACATAAAACAAATTCTTGATAATAGGTGACAGTGACCTGGGGTTGGTAATAATGCTGAAATGATCTGGCTGCTGAAGGCTCGCTGTGTTAGTCTTTGGACAGTGATGATAGGGCAGTTTGAAAAATCACTTTCAGTTGCTACTCTGTTTCCCGCTGGGTGTTTGATATGTCAGCTCTTTTTATAAATGTCCCTTTGCAGAACAGAGCAGCCCTGGGAACTCTACTGACCACTGGTTTGCCGTTGCAATAAACAGTGCGGTTATTTATGTAAGTTCCTGCTATATGTACTAATAATATATACACAATATGTGCTATGGAGTGCTTCTGAAAATAATTCTAATTAATATTATAAATCAAAATATAGTGCTTGTGAAACCTAGAAATTAAGTTATATATACGATTTCTTCTCCGCTTCAGTGTTTATTTGCTGAGCTGGCTGATTGTCTGGGTCCCGCTGGATGCAAGAATAGGCTGTTGTTTTAGCAACGCCATGCATTAGCCACACTGGCTGGAGGCCTGTATTCCAGAAGCGTTACGTAGATCAGTGTAGTCATTTAACACAGTTCCCTGTGCAGATATCACAGCAGTGTGCCAAGCATGATATTTAAAATAAGGAAGAGCTATGTGAAAATATAACATTATTTCACTTTATTCACTCATTAATTATGTTTTCAATTCAGTTATTGCTTGGCTATTTGGTCATAGATTAAAACACATTGTATTTGCATATTTAGAAATGTCTGTGTGAGTTGCATGGTTGTTACATCAGACCTTTTCTATTGGAGGCCCTGGAAGTCCTTCTATGGAAGTCCTTTTGTCATAAATATTTCTGTAATGAAGAATCCATATAGAAGAAAATATTTGGTGTTGTTTTTTTCATCTTCATTGCTTCGGTGTTTTTTATTTTCTCTTTCTGGTGGCCAGTTGGGCTCCTGAGGGGTGATATAAGATCAAGTGTAAAACACACTGGTTTATTGTTTTATTGCATCAGTGGGTGCGATTGTGTGATAAGAGCTTAAAAGCTTAAAAGCCTGACTTGCTGCACAGCTCCCCTCTTCTTAAAGGAGGCAAATACATTTTTTTCTGATATTTTTATTGATAACAACTTTATTTGCAACATGGAAACAAAGATCTTTCCTGCTCCAGATTGGGTGCAGCAGAGAGAAAGAACGGCATAAACAGACAGAGACTTTCTTTGCAGGCCATTTGTGCCACATAATCGCTTAATATATTTTTAGTGCTGATTCATAATTAATTGCAACATATTTACAATGGATTTGTCTGGTTAAATAATTAAAATACTATACATTGACTGAACATAATTGAATATATAATTTATTTTGTTATCTACATAATTTAATTGTAATCTCTCCACTAATAACTAAAAGGGGCACATTAGAGTGAGCTTTCAAGTTTCACATGGTACATTGCAAGAACTTATAATATCATAGTGTAAAAACCACAGACTTGACAGATTGCAAACTACACATTTAAACAGAACTTAAAAAGCTGTCCGTTTTTGAATTCGTCGAACTGCGGTTTCATTATCTGCTACAGGTCAGCAAAAGCCATAACTAAGTGCGTAATGTTCTGTAAGAACCGAGAACATTTCCCATTCTCATACTGAATCTTTCACTCTCAAGTTGCACAGAGATAGACCAAGATGGACTGAACCAGTTTAGTGCTTAGTTGTTGCTGTGTAATCACTTTGTCTGTAGTGTCAAATTCATCCTTGTAGGTTAACACAATGAAATCCGGCTAGTAATCTAAGAATCTTAATTTGTGTTTTTATATTGTATTTTTGGTTGTGCTTCACATTAGATGCAACTTCATAATGCCTTTGTAATGCATTTGTAAAAGTATTCATAGAACATTCATAAGCAGCATAGGCCTACCTTAACGTCATAACATTCATCATAACAGCTGCAATATGCATTAATAGGAAATGTGATTATACAGTTATAATATTATTAGAATGTTATTATTATTATTATTATTATTATTATTATTATTATCATATAATGTTTTTCTTAATGTATACTGTAGGTGTTTATTCATTCATTCATTGCATTATATTTAGGTATACTTTTAAACATAGCATTTTCACATTTTCAGTTTACATTATTTCAAGTAATATTTTGCATAATAAACTCTTACGTGCAGGAATAATGATATGACATTTAACGGTGTGACAATGGACAGTACTTTGTCATGTTGCTCAGACCTTCAACAGTGATGTTGTTTCCAGTAATATCTTCTCCATCTGCATGCACAATTGTGACTTGACCTGTCTGCCTGTATACAGACAGGAAATACCATCCCTTTTTTGATGTGGCAGAGAGTCCTAAATTTGACTGGGGGGGGGGGGGGGGGGGGGGGGGGGGGGGGGGGGGGGGGGGGGGGGGGGGGGGGG
>JABFDZ020000118.1:11680246-11718147 GCA_019775955.2 Pollimyrus isidori | reverse complement strand
CCCGCCCCATGTGTCATTGGGATCCTGCATTGTCTCTTTTTGCTGCTTAGTGTGAGCAGAAGGTTTGGTTGACAGATTGAAGGAACTGCCAGGTCAAAGAGGTTAAATTAAACAAATCTGCTCATTGACTTTCTGTCTTCCCCACCTCCCATTAATATCATTTACTCCTAGGCTGCAGGGGCTGGTCAACACTTTTTTGATATGGCTGTGAACACAGGACTGAGGGTGTTGTAGAAAGACCCCCCACAGTGAGACCTCCATAGTCGGACAGTATTTAGACACAAAATAATTATTGGATTTAATAAACGCTTATCAAAGCAATAATTTGGAACAGTTTTAGAAGTTATTTTATGGCAGTAATAATTAGAATTTGATCATTTCTGAAATTATTGTTTGGTAATTGTCAGATACAAAATTGTAATTTTTCAGGAAATGCACAATCACATTTTATATTCATATGTTGCTTTTCATTTATTTTGCTTTTCAGCTTTTTCACTTAAATTCCCAGTAGACTCCCAGCTCATTGTCACGTACTGTAGGTGTTTATCTCTGAACAAAGGTGCCATTTGTTGTTTTTTTCCTGATCATTTATTTTAAAATGAGAAGGGTAGGCCCAATACTTCATTGATTTGTTCCCACACATCTACATTGTCCGTTCAGCAGAGTCTTACATTTGTCATTCGTGTTTACTGTCCCACAAATGAAGGGTTTTGTTTTGTTTTGTTGGTCTGATATTATTCAAAGCTAACTGCTGTTTTTTTTTTAACAAATTAAAACAACAGCTGAAAAGACTGAAAGAAAGATTATACAGTGCTGACCTGGGCTTTGAAATGTAGATGTAAATTACTGTGACTCAATCTGAATTTCTTCAATCATTGAAAGGCAAGGGAGGAAATCAATAAACCTTTCATCATTGATTATTGTTGCAAAAGAAGAAGAAGACTTGTTTGTGACTTTTACAGTACAAAGATCAAATGTTTTTTTCTGATTCTACAATTTAGATTACATGACAGCTCCACCATAACTGATAATTGATTCTGAATATAGGTTAATCATAACATATTACTGCATAAAAACAGCAACAAAAACAATAAAAGAAAAAAAATATCGAGTTCTAGGTAGCTTTCGAGCTGCTGTTTGAGGTGTACAAGTGAATACAGTGACCAGCATATGCTGTCCTTACTCCTTTATTGTGTTCCTTCTCATCTTTATCTTTCAGTTGGTAAATTGCTGATGGTAACCATAGTTATATTGTTGGTTTTAAGTTGCTGTGGTAATTACATTTACATTTTTAAACAAAAGGATTTCCTGTTTGTATTGTGACGGAGTTTCTTAAAGCTAGCCTGCTGCTTTCTTTTCTGTCTTTGACAGATGTTATGAGTTTGATTTTGTAATTCTGCTCAGTGCTGTATTTCATTAATGATGGCAATTCTCTGGGTAATAATTCTTTGTGACAGCTTGAAGTGTTATATTTTTAGCCAGTACGATATTGCCACTGTCCTGTTCTGTGTGAATTATTAATAGAGTCCACTATCAGGCACAGCCACGAACAGGCACAGAATCTACTGGCTGTGTTGCACATTTCACAAAGGGAATGTCATCAAATGTCCATGATAATACTGAAAGGCTACTGTTCTGATGTTTGCTCAAAACATGGCTCTTCACAACCCCCATTTTTATTCTTTCCGCTCACTGCTTAATCCTTTTTGATGAAAATCCCATGCTGTTTTGTTTTGCTCGTGCTGATATTACGTTATGAGAAATGGCACCTTTTGTAGCCCTTGCATAAAGAAGCTTCCATCAGTGGTGCTGAGCAGATACAATTCAGACAAGCCTGTTGATCCCGTGAGCTGAATGTGAACAGGCAAAGTTCGAGAGAATTCCTACTTTTGTACCTTGTGGTCTTTAGTTTTCATGCCATGGGTTACCGAGCACCAAAGCTAAAGCAACTGACAAATCTCTCAACATTCAAGATGGTAGTTTATTTATACGTGGTGTGACAGAGCAATGTTGTTAGGCACCATTTAGGCCTGGAACTGACTTCTCAATTTCCATCTGGGTGTCACTTTACCAGAGGCCGCCACTTTCCTATTCCTTGTCGTTTTTGTGCAAATGAGCCACCCAAGTCACAGGTAATGGCACATCAAAGAGCAAGGCCTCCATTATCTTCTCTCCGATCTGGAGAGCCGATGTGAGCGATTTCGGGGCTCTCGCGGTTCCATAGGAGACGTTTTATTGCACTTTAATAAGGCTCGGGGAAAACGTGTTCAAACACAGACAGGCACAGGAGCGAGAGTAAACACAGGGCAGAGGGAAGAGCGCTGAACCATTGAGAGTAACAGCTTTTGGGATCCTGTCCTTTTGCAGGCATTTGAGCTAAACTGGCTTGCCCTGCTTTTACCCAATCACTTAACTGGTCAACGGCTAATATATATCAGTCTTGTGATAGTCGCTTAGTTCAATTTAAGGGTTTAAAAACATTGGAAGAAAAAAAGCTATAATCAAATAGTTGCTCTCTGTGGGAAAAAACTATTGTGTCATTCATCTTTGACAAGCATGTTTTGGAGACGTAGCTGAGCGTGCAGGACAGCTTCTAATCCCGCCCGATGAGTGGATCTGAGTAGCGCAGGCGTCGCCAAGATCGCTCTCATCTAGTGCTGAGTTTTAGCTTAATTCCATGTCTGGAGCTTAATGGCAGTGCAATGCAAGAGCTTTCACACTTATAGCCAATTAAGAACGAGTTTCCAGACCTGTTATGCATGATACTGGAAGGCTACTTAAACATGGAAAATAAAACAGCTGTAATGATTATTTTATTAAAAAATATATTTATTAAAAGTCTGTTTTGTCTGTGTTTTATGTTTGATGAGTGATACATCAGGCATAGACCTTCAGCATGAAGGTTAAATATTTGATGAATCAAATTAAGTGTATTAAATGTTATTATATGATTATTGGTACTAATTACAAAAAGCATTGATTTGGTTACATTTCCATGAACCAATGTTCTGTTGTCTGGCAGTAGGTGAACATTACAGAATAAGAATGAAATGTGTGAAAAGTCATGTGAAGTCATTTTCATTGTCATGTGTTATTTCCTAAACATTTTAATGTCACATAAGTGTAAGCATTAATTGATTTCTCATCTGCAAAATAATAAAAACCATATTCTGACTGTGGACTCTAAAGTAAGAGAGAGGTAAGAGTGGCTTTAATGCGTTGGTTCTGTGAATGTATTTTTTCTCATGGTGTTATTTAGGTTAATTTTGCATAGTAGAAACCTTGATGGTTTATTTTATGGTAGCACAATCAAATTCCTCTGTTGAAAAATCTGTGTACAAAACCCAAGGAAAATAAACAGTTCACTCTGCTTGGCTGTTACTATACAACCATTTTGTGCAAACCTGCTTTTCCACCTGGGTGATTATTGTTTAGCATGCCTCTTTTACTGCACTTGCATTGTCCTTTTCTTTTTGGCTCTGTGAGGGCGTCTCTCCTACTTGTTTGCAGTGGTATGCGAATTGATTTGTTTTCCAGTGTCTCATGTTTTTTTTTTTTTTATTTATTCATTGCATTACTGGTTGCGGTAGTGTGTTTTTGCTAATCATACATCAGATTTCTGCATTAAGCTGAACAAAATGTCCTCCTCTCGTGAGTTCGGGGAAAACAATTATAAGTGCTACAGGAAATCCAGGAAAACCTTGACAGCTTGCTACCTCTGGCTTGAGAGGGGACCTTTTTAAAAAACAGCATGAAAGTAACCCAGCCAGACCCTTTCATTATATTAATTCATGTCACTGATTCAACAACATTTGAATATCGAGACTTAGAATGTTTGGGTTTGTTCAAAGAAATACCTCCACCCCAGCTTTTCGTTTATTTCTGTTAGTTAAGCATTTTGATGGTGATAAAAACATGAAAAATTGCATTCTTAGGATGTTATGGTGTCCTGTTCCTATCTGGGTATGACCAGCGGGAGGGTAGGACTACGTTACTGAAGTGGAACTGAGTATAAGTATTATTAAGTAACGCAACCCACGCAAGTATGCATGCACAGAAACACCTGTTGCTATCCCTAAACTGTATGGAAATTACCTGAATTTCAGTATTTATACTGGGTATTGACCTCATTGTAACCTCTTTGGACTTTACTCCATTTTGGAGTAAAAGCAAATTTTGTGCACATTAATAAATGGCTTCTGTAACAAATGAGATCTTTCCATCTGTATGCTGGAATGTGGTTTCTCACTTTGAAAAACATGACAGCTAAACATATCCTGTTAAAGATATGCTAAATTCTGATATTTATGACAGGCAGATAGAAAAGAAATACAGATAATTGGGCTGCTGCTTTGTGATTCATAGTGCAGTGTCAGTTCCACAAAAAATCACACACAAAAAAAACGTTGCTTCTTAAAGGGCCAGCATTTTTTAAAGACACGTGCCATTCAAATTACCAGTGTTATTTTACGTTGAACTGTTATGTTCAGTCGTTACGTCTAACTGTTACTTTCAAATGTTGTGTTAAACCATAAAAGAGTTGATAACGATATTCATGGGTCTCCTCTTTGTCATCTACCTTTAATGCCACCTTTCTCTTGGCTTCTTTGTGGAATATTTGCTTTCCTGGTATGTGCAGGTAAATAGAAATTTAACATGTAGTTCGTAGGCATTACTATGGTACGAGGAAAGCAGGGGCCAATTTTATTATTAATTTTGGACACAATACAAGGCTGATTCAAAATATACATACACCTGATCAGGGGTGCGTTTCTCAAAACCACGTTAGCAACTTCCGTCGTTCGAACTATGTAAGTACGACGCAGGTGTTTCCCTAGACCATAGTTCAAACTACAGAGTTAACGATACTGCGGACTTGCATAGTACGATGCATTGTTAATGCTAACTTCCATCATTGTTTGGGAAACGCACCCCAGAGTGTTACTCAGGAATTAGCCGCATGTTAATTTGGCTGTGGATGTTGTTTTTATTTTGAAAAAATAACTCATTTAAATTAAAAACTCCCTGTCTAGATTGTCCCATGTCTTAGGCCCAGTGCATGTCTGAGGTATACAGTGACTCTACACTGAGTAAGAGGTATGAAAAATATATGGTTGAGAGGATATGGATATTTTAAGTAATCATAAAATAAAATTATAATATAATTATATTAAATTCTTCTAAAATGATAATGACTTGTAATTTTGTTTTCTGTCTGATTGAATAACATAATATTCTACCTTCCAGAACATCAATTTATAAATTGGATAGTCATGCTGCTCCCATGAATCACCAGCCTGTAGAACCAACAAGATTATTCGGGTGATGAGGTTCATGCATTACTGCTAGGATTAAAGTACATAGTGTAATTCTTAGGTAATAACTATGTACAGTTAATTGATTTATGTTAGACAATGAAAGGATAAGTGCTCAGATAGGCAATAAAGAAGTTGCCCTTCAATTGTATATGGAGTCATTACTATTGTTATGACTCTAGGAGTTTTGTAATTGGATGAGGTTATAAAACAGATACAAACAGATACAAATTCTTCACTGCATACTGAAAATGTCCAGATGGAACAGCATCAGACTTCTTCCATGATACGGTGTTTGACTTAGAAATGTCTGTGAATGAAGTGACAGACCCCAGTCATACCTATACTCACACTTTGTGAAACTGTACACAGATGATATTTGGAAATTTTGCCTCTTAAATATTTGCATTTATATGGCCTGTCTTAGATAATGATATTTTGATTTATCTTAATTTGCTGTGTAATATCAGCTCTCAGTAAACTTTACTGAGAAAGGGCCGACAGTTTCAACTTTCTGATTTACTTAAATCTGTTGATGAAGGAGGGGTGAAAATGAAAAAGAAATGCAAAGAGAAAAGTGGACAAGTGAAAGGCAACATAGTGAAAGGTGAATTGGTTTATTTCAGTTTAGCAGATGCAGCAGTTGTCTATCCAGTGACCTTTTCTAACCAGCCAGGTCACTGGCCTGCTAATCCGAGCTGCTCACCCTGTGTTTTATCATAAAAGCTTTTTATCACACGGGGTCAGGTTAATATTTGAATTCAAGTCACGGTGGCATTGAGTAATTTCTCAGAGGTTGCTGCGAACTTCAAGTAAACAGCAGGATGATTTTGAGCTGTGTCTATTAAGCATATAAATGAATACTTTATCACTGTACATTAAACTGCCTTCTCATAAGGAACAGTTAAATATTAAACAAGATTTTACTGTGTGCAAGCATGCACGAATTCAAGGGTCAAATTAAATGTAACTGCTTTGCATTTATATATAATTTCACAGAATCAGTTTAATCATTCTTGTGTTCTCACAATTAACGCCTTAGTTTAGTTTGCGTGTCTTTATAAATATAACTCTTGCACTACTGCCAATAAACAGAAGCTCAACAGGTTTTTAATGCATCATCATGCTCATAAATCAACAATGAAACCTAGAAAATATACGCACTTGACCTGCAGAGGGTTAATAGATGAAATGGACACAAGCACTAATAGACACTAAAATATTATGAGAAAAAAAATAAAAAAGTAGGAATTGTGGTCTAGACCTGGATAACTAAGCCAATGTTTTGAATGTACTGAAGGAACATTGCATGATAATAACTGTGGGAGAATATTGATCAAATTCAGAAATTAATGCAAATTGGCTTAATCAATTAATCAATAATGCCACAAAAGAACAAAAAATAAATACTTTCCACTATCTTGAAAGGCATTTGCCCCACAAATAAAACTGACAGTAAGATTTTTAGAAGCAATCAGACCTGTAATTGGAACGTACATTCTCTGTCTCTTTACATTATTGGTTTAAATGTGGGATTATTTCATGTTTAGGGCTGGAGACAAAAAAGCTAAACTTACAAACCTAAGTGCAAGGCAGTGCCAAATACTATAAAAATGCAAAATATTTAAAAATGGTGTGTGTTCTTACTTGAATTCCTTCGATTAACCAAATAAAGCAGCGCAATATTACAGTAACTAACAATAAATAAACCACTAACTCACATGTACTATTAGAGCATTTATATCACTTATTTAAACTTTATTTTACCAGGTAAATTAACTGAAAACCAGTTTACACTGATTTACGTGATATTCGGGAGAAATAGCTGATTACTCATCGGAACTGCCTGGGATACAAACGTCATACGTTTAACCAAAATTTTCAGCCAGTAAGGGCAAAGGTGTGTTGTCATGGAGGCGGTTCCAGTTTCTGCAGCCGGAGGAGAGGTCACAATGCATCTAACCATAATGCATTGCGTCAGGATCAGAATGCGTTGCTTTAAGACAGTGTTGTAAGCAAGTCGACGCATCCAATGACCGGATTGGGGAAACAAACTGAAACACAGACTTAATATAGAGGACTAATGTGGACTAATGACAACAACCAGAAACAGCTGATCACATGGGGATCCCACTCGAGGTTAATGAGGGGGTGTGGCACGCGGAAGGAGAGGATGATCGGGGCAGGACAGGGGTAATGTTGGGATAAGATCTTTATCGTTTTGGAAGCCATTAAAAAAAAAAAATTCTTCTTGTTTCATCCTGTTCATTTTGTGTTTTAATGCTAAAAATATATATATTTAGGTGTTTTGGGCAGCCAGGAACCAATTAATTGGTTTTACATTATTTCATTGGGAAAAATCAGAACTTGAACTTTTTAGAATTTGATCTGGAGTCTGTAACGGATTAAGTTCGAGAACCGAGGTACCACTGTATATACACTGTGTGTCATGTTGCTTTTTCAACACTGTTGATAGAACATAGGAATGGCAGACATTCAAAAATTCGAATAGCTATGATCATCAGATATTATAGTATAGAGTAGTGTAGAGTATATATCTCTAGAATAGTGATTTTTTCTGTTTGTCTCAGACAATGTTTTTAACCAAACACCATTGATACTACTTACCATAACAGTGATATGTAAAGCTTAGACTTAGAGTTTTGCATTAACCACGTAATGTAATTCAGAACAAATGTATTTTGGAGGCAAAAAAATATACACTATATATACTTGGGCAGTTTTCCCAGTTAGTGAGGGATTTGATTGGTCATGGGCATTTTTAACCATGTAAGATCTTTCAAGCAAGGAAGTATTGTAGCTTAATTTGGCAAACTCACCAAAACATGGCATAAATGTGTGAATTTCAAAGTACCGTAGGACTCCTTTCTGTGTAATGCAACGTATTAATAAAAAACAATGACACCCATCTATGGGCCTTGAGCATCTGCTGGTGTTGGGCAGAATTGACATAGAGTAGCTTACCTTACAGCACTGTCTGAATGAGCCTCCGATCATTATTAAGCCTTTAATTCTGTAAACTCCATTCCAACTCCGTTACCTAATAACCTTTCAGCTGTACTGCACAAGTCGTGCATATAAGCCAAGCAATGTAATGGTGCTGTTTCAAAGGAGAAACTAAAATTAAATAAAAGTCCTAAAATTCCAGCTCATGGCTAAAAGACAAGGTCTATTGACAAGTAAGTGTCGACATTAAAACATCAAAAAAAAAGTAAAAATCATTCACGTTTAAGTTTTTTAAATCAAACTTTAGGCATGCTTTTTAGAAAATCTGTTTAACGTGCCATCTAATGGTGCACATATTGGATTTGATGAAAGCCAAAAGCACAATCAAGGGTGACTTTAAGGAATGGTGTTTTATAAGTACTGTATGCAGTTTTAAACAAACAAACAAACAAATAAATAAATAAAATGGCTGCTATTTTGCTGGGTCATTTCTCAAAGTCAGTGGTCTGAGATGTGGTAAAGAGTAGGGAGACATGGTACCAGATCACCCTGCTTGCTTTCTGCTAATCACACCTGACCTTATCTTTCCACCACTTCTGGATCTAACAGCTCCTGCACCTTATAACACTCAAGGGACTGAATTATGCAGAGATGCTGTTTTAGTGGTTGGATCCATAGCTCTCTCTGCTCCATAACAAAATACAGCATTGCTTATGCGTTATTTAAATTGGATGTTAAAACTGTTACATTCTTAATGCCATACAAACACCAATATTTTCACATCCACTGCATATGCTGTAATCGATTTTATATTTAATTCCCCATGGTTAAAAACAGGGATTTTGCCATTATTACCACCAAAACAATGATCTGTAGCTAATCTGAAATAAAATGAATCCAGCAAAAATGTTATATCTGGCAGCCGTAAACCATGTATTGATATTTTTAACAAACAATAGATCTAGTCCAATTATTGCCCAACATATTGTGTTCAATAACTAACAAATACTTTCTTCTTTTTAATCTCTTGTGTTACATTACAGAAACAATTTCATTTCCATTTACGACACAACCAACATTGTTTAACATTTTAGACTGACAACATTAGCTTAATTTTTATGGTAATTGTGTATCTGATATGGACAAGATAAGACAAAAACTAGGGACCCTTGTGGGATCATTTGAAGTACATGTATTTCATGGATACATATGGAAGTAAATGTGTCATCAGAATTTGAATTTTATATGCCACTGAAATTCTAACATTGAATATTGATGCATTGGAAATATGCATCAGAAATTTGATGGTCCGAATTCACGTGCAAAAAATATAATGTTAAAAATCTGAATTATACATCCAGGGTACCAACCCTAAGCGATCGAATCTGTGGCTGTGTTTGACTTGAGCTTAGGTCTGTCTGTAGCCAACGTTACAAGAGAATCTGGCTGCGGCTAGAGTATAAGCTGACTGCAGCCAAGTCAGACAACTTCTACTCCTCATATAGCGTGCGAGACCTGACTGCAATGGCCGCACTGCAGGAGGGTTTAGATAAATATATACAAATATCACAGATTTACTTCCATAGATACATATATCCTTTGGGCATAATTTAACTCTGGAACAATACAGCAGATATTGTAATGTTTAATGAATTGTAACGGCTATTATTATTCTTATTATTCTTTGTTCTGTCATAAAATCTTATAAGAAGAAACATTTTTAAAACTGTTTTAAGAAAAAATATTATTAGGAATAGTGCTGCCCGTTTATGTTGCTGTTAATATGCTTAAATGTTATTGAAAGGATCTGCGGCAAGGAAGAGAGGATAGCTCAATGCCAGGCTGCAATTTTAGGAACTTGTAGATTGACTGTTTCACGACAAATCACTAGGTTCTGGAATATTCTGTCATTCTTTCTTTCCTATTATGTATGACTTTGTGACTGTTCTTAGGTTTATTACATTTTATTCTAAGGATAAGCCTGATAAACATTAACTTATTAACTCCAGATTAACCATTGGGTCATTACAAATCATTCTCCCTGCAGTCTGAATCGACCTGTAAATATTTTTGTAGCAAATAGTTATAGTCTGCTATTGAGTGTTTACTAAAATAATTATCTGAAAAAGATTCACCTTCACTTCAAATTTTAATTTTCAAGGTATTGTCAACTCTTTGATGTAGTACTAGCTGATATCTGTGACATCACAAAATAATGTGAATATTAATAAACATAGCATTTTATGATTAAAAATCACATTTGTAAATATAAAACACACAAATCGTACAAGACAGATTAATTGTTTTTTTATGTTCTGTCAAGAATTCACAGGTTAATGCTGTCTTAATGACCATGGGAAAATGTGCTTTTCCTGTCAGACCCTTCCTGTTCATACTAGATGGCAGTTTTTCAAGAATTACAGTGGTGCTTAGGGTAAAGTGTTTTATAGAAATAAAATGTCAAAATAATCTTGATTAGTGTAAAAAACTCATAGAGGATGTGGACAGCAGTTATAATAGGTGACACCCTTATTGAACTGATGCACTGAATGTAAAACTATTGCTAAAAGTAACAACTGCTGATGGTTTTGCACATATAAAATTTTTTCGTGCTTTTTTGCTCAAGTTGTTTCACGAGAAGACAAACTATCATTATGCTTTAATATCCTTAATTCACCAGTGACACAGACATGCATCCATCTACCCACCTTTCAACCACATATTCTGGTCAGGATTGTGTGCTAATCTTAAACTTGAATTTAAAAAAAGGTAATAGTTCTATATCACCAATAGTTTCATCTGTTTTATTTTCAAAATTGAGGGACGATTTCTTTTAAAACAGGATGTATTTACATTTTATTAAAATCGCCAATAAGGCATATACATACAAATGCAATAAATCCTAATCGACATTACTTCAAATGGATTTTTGGAGGATTTGCATATTCATTTATATGAAAAAAGTGACTTTAATATAATTGTGTCTAATTGTGACTTCTTTAACCTTTGAGAAGCGGCATGACCTTACAAATAAACAAGTGCAACGTATATATTGATTTTGATCCTTCAGAGGTGCCTAGTTACCCAATAACCCCAAGTCGGTAAATTTAAAAAGATGTTACCATGGAAATGGGTGTGACCCTTGCAGCCTGTTCAGGCTGTTGGTCTTTGTAAATGAAAATTCTTTCATTTCATTTAAATTTTTACGCTGTCCAACTACACCACATATTGTCACGTTTTATAAAAATATGTTTTTAATTACAGCATGGGTAAAAATGATTTTATAAGGCAATAAGCTTTTATATAAACAAGCAAATGCAAGTTGAGGGCATGCTTTTTGCCATGCAATTTTGGGCAGCCTTTTAATATCAAAAGCTTAATGGATAATTTCTTGGCACTGATTAACAGCTTCATGAGGAACAGAACGCCCAGAGAAGTTCGGTGCTTTGAACCGTGGGTTAATCATTGGAGGTGGATTAGGGGGTAACATGGTGGTTCTCCCCAGCAAAGTCTTCAGGCTAATTGTCACAGCCGTCTGAGGGGTTTGCGATCCCAGCTTTTGTTGCGATTCATTACATGTCACTTCAGTGGCCCAGGTTTTGATAGATAACCAGGCTTCAAAACTGGTTTCATTTTATGACAGGGTGAATTTGCTGAGGGGCGTACTGGCTGGTTCGGTGTGTCCCTTTCCAGCTCCTTTATTCTGGAAGATGAATGTGTAATGAGATAGCTTCATAATGTACTCACTTCATCAGGCTTGTTACACTGTGCCCAGTTGTGGTCTTCTCTGGTCTATGTTTTATATGTGGTCCACATGGACCCCTACTCTGCCTGTCTGTTGGAGCTATTAATGGTCATTTTTGAATATAAAAGCATTCATTATTTTGTTTAATTTGTTTTTCAAATTTCATTTAGAAACCTGTTTGGAGATTTATGAAGACTCATGATCTTTGAAAGAATTTTAATATGTTATTACGGAGTTATTTGTTTGTTTTGCTAGTGAATTGAAATATAAATGCCTTATAGTTGACTGAGCAAGTCTGCTTTGTTCATTTATAATATTTAATGTGTAGGTTTCATTTTGATGCAGTTTCCTGTTTCCGGGAAAGCAAAAGGATTAACTGATAAAAAAGCAGTTCTATTTCGAAGGAAATAAAATTCCAAATAATGTCTTTGTATTGAAAAAACTTATGGGATGAATTAGACCACTTTTTAATCTTCATTATTGCTTGTGTACTGCTGAAGCTACTTGTTTTTGATTGATAATCTCAATATATATGGAAAGCAATACCAATAAAAGAGTTAACAACAGACACTCAGGTATTGAAAAAGGACACTGGTGTGTTAATGGTCACACCTGTTTCTAGGACAGTGGATCTCAAACGTTAGTTTTCCTTAAATAATAGTGGTGAACATTCCCATCTTCATCTGACAATAATTAGAGACACAGAATCGGGTCTGTAGAATAATCATCCCTTTCACAAAGGGACTGGAGGGAGTGGCAATTTCACAGGACAAAAAAAATAGTTTCACCTTTTCGGGAAACTGTATCCAGCTTATATTTCCTAACAATTTCAAATTCAGTAAGGATACAGGTTACAAAAGTTGTTTTATTCTATTTGGTGTAATGTCTTTTAGATTAATATTATGGTTGTATCAGGTGAAAAGGAAAGGGGCAGGCTATAGTTTTAAAATATATGTGCCCTACTTTTAAAGGGGCAGTGTGTGGCTTAGTAGGTCTAACCTCTGTCCCTGTGTGGTGAAGGTTGTTGGTTCAAACCCCACCTCGGCACCCATGCCCTCCCCAGCCCGGTTGCTCTCTCTTACAGAGAGCAAGTGGGGGGTGGTGGTAAAGAGAATTTTCCCATGGGGATCAATAAAGTAACAGTTATTATTATTAAAAGGAAGACAATTGAGAATCATGTTGGTTCCTGCTTGCCATGTCTGCCTGATACTTCTATCTCCTCTATAGAGTGACTCTAACAAGTTACCTATTACATATTTTCCTTGCCTTTTATTCCTGCCCTAGTGTTAATCACTCCAGCTGCCTCTCATTAGTCTCATATATACATGCTTCTTAGTCTGGTGTTCCCCAGTCCAGTCATTGATGTGGAACCTCCCTGTTACCAGTGCCCTTCCTATTGTTCAGTTCTCCCATTTCGATCCCTTGTAGTCCAGTTTGTTTCCACCTTCGGTTCCTTTAGTTCCTTTTTGTTTTATTATAATGGTTTCCCTCGAGTCCTTCGTCCATTAGTCTTCACAGTTCTGCAGGTTCCACAGTTTCTTGTTGTGATTTATAATAAAATACCATAAAGGCACTGTGACATTTTGAATGTGTTTGTAGACAAATCCATATTTCTAATACTTAGGG
This sequence comes from Pollimyrus isidori, assembly GCA_019775955.2. Lineage (NCBI taxonomy): Eukaryota > Metazoa > Chordata > Actinopteri > Osteoglossiformes > Mormyridae > Pollimyrus > Pollimyrus isidori. Next base: position 11,704,494 of record JABFDZ020000118.1, on the reverse strand, counting down.
TCTGATAAATAAATTAATATTCATATTAATAGATTTTTTTAAAATATCTTGAGTGGAGTTTTGCTGTTTTAATTTGAGAATTTGGGGGGGGAGGGGGGAGAAGCATTAAATACTGACTTTTTATGAAAATCTGAGGCAGAATGATTAATTTGCTATGAATGAAGTGGCAGAACTTGAATTAATAGTCTGCGTTTTCTTCTCTTGTCAGTTTCGCAAAGGACAATAGGTTCTCACCAGGGTTTTGACTGTTTGATGGCTTTTTAAACACAGGTTTATTTCTGAAACAGCCACAGGACAGTGTTACTGTACTGGCAGATTCTAATTTGGCCAAATGTCTCACATTAACATTTTTTAGAACAAAGAATACTTTCACACCATGTTATTATTTCCATTAGCACCAGGGTCATGATTTGTGGGCTGTGGTACAATAAAATGCACACTGTGTTTTTCCAGTTTTGTCTGAATTTAGCATTTGTTCAGATTCTGCCCAAGGAATTCAGTATAATAAGTCATACCTTGAAACAGTGCTAGATTGCATTACAATTATAGAAATATCTGAAATCTCATGAATAAATGGTAATGACATATTAAAGAACAAAGGTTTGAATGAGTATTTCAGATTCATCTTACTCTTTACACATAAAACAAAAAGCTAAATCTGCAGGCTCTTGTGCTGTTTATGGTTAAAAGTGTTTATATCTCATTCTTGGAAACTGGAATAGAGACTGGTGATTGGCGGTTTGAATTTCATGGAAAAATATATACTCATTGAACATACTAATTGCTTTTCTATTCATTCTGTATATTGATTTGTCTTAATTTTGCATGGAACAGGTGAGGAAGTGGAAGCAAACTGATTACCTTGTTTCATTGCTACAGTTCAACAAACTCATCCCAAGCCCTTCATTTTTACACTTTGAATACTTGTTTGAAAAACTGAAGTTTTTCATGCTATGAGAAGCAAACTTTTTTAACAATTCTGTACTGGTTCATAAACATTTCTCTGTCATATTTACGTCATGAAATGTAATACTTCTTTCAGGTTTAGGAAATTTATATTCTATAAATAAATGTATACTGAAAACGTGATTGATAATAGTTTTAGAGGGATAATTTGAGAGCAAAGATTGCATTATAAACCTGGAGACTTAAGTGAAGTAAATACATGATTTTATAATAAATAAATACTAAAACAATTGCACAATGTAACTCTTTGTATCAATGAATATTTAGCAATATAACAATGTTGAAAATTCTTTACTGTAATGCAAATAAACTTGAATTTGATTATCTTTTTCAGTCAATGGTTATTTCTGATTTACTTTAAAAAGTCTTTATAAATATTGAAAGTGTATCAAGTTTACAGGGTTTACAATAAACTGTCACATCTGCAGTTGTCTGCTTTAATAGTGGCCTGCAGTTCGTAGTGTTCAGCTTGTGAAAAATGCTGCAACATGCTTCTTGAGACCCCTGTGATTGAGGAGTTGTAATTTTGAGAAATGGACTTTAATTATTTTTGAACCATTAATCAGCAATGCCTGAATTGAAAGATCTGCATTGATTTAATTGACACTGGCCTAATCTTTGGTTTTCTGTTGCATTGTGTGTAACAAGTGAAAGACATACATATATAGTGAGAAAATGAGAAAGAAGCAGATATGTAAGGATATGCTTCGATTAGTTCTGGCATTTCACACAATATTTCCTTTATAGGTGTCCAATTTGTGTGTGTTTATGTAGGAGAGCATGGGATTAGTTAACAGTAGTAGCAGAAACAAGACACTGTAATGGCTTCCGCACAGATGTGCACTGCGTCTTACTTAGTCTGACTGCCTAGCTGTTTAATATATTGTAATATTGTTTTAACCATAATTCATGCAGCCTATTTGTCATAATGAAAGCTATTCAGTGGTTTTCTACTTATACATAGCGCACATGTTTTAAGATTATCAGGAACAATGACTTTTCTTCCTCGAATATTAACATTTCTTAATTAATTGCTTGTTTGCAGTCATTGTTATTGTTATTACCTGATTATGGCAGCAAATAGGGCTGTGCGATATGATGATATATATCGGATGACAAAATAAAAACATGTATTATTTCAATTATGCTGTTTCTTTCATTACATGGTGTTGCAGAATACACTGTTTACCACAACATTTTTTCAACATTTAGATATGGTTACATGCGCTTGTGTGGAAGGTTTTATTGGACTTATTTGTAACCCATAGAAGACAATCCACAAATATGTACAATGATGCACAAATATGTAACTATCCATGAATATGTATTTTAAAATTTGTAGTTTGTAAAATTATATCCACAAAAATATAGAGTGATTTGTATACGTGAAAAGGGTGTTGCATATTTGTGTATCTGCCCTATGTGTGCAGATTTCTTGACATGGTCCAAAGATATGGATTTAGGGTAAATGGCATTTCTGACTTAGTGTGTGGCTGTGTGCTCTATGAAGACCTGGCATCCCAGTCTGCAACAGCCTCCAGCCTAACCCCCATGATGCTACCTAAGAACAGTGTAGACTGAGCTGTTTGGGAATCCTCCATATTTTGTCTGAGTCTCCACAGAAGCTTTGTATGTCCAAGAATTACAGTACATTTTTAACCCGTAAGCCACCATAAGATAAACCAGGGTAATTTAGTAGCCTTACTGGGCTACACAGTTTCGTTCTGTTTGTTCTTCTCTTTTTAGATGAAATGAAGACCTGAATACCAGAGGAAATATGATAAAATAATGAAAACACTAACCAGAAAATTAGTGGCGCACCCTACTAAATATTATTATTATTAGATCAAATGCCTTTATACTGTCATTGTACAGGTAGCAAGTACAATGAAATTCAATCTTCACTTACTGTATTCCCCAGACAGGGAAGATATATGGTTTTGGGACAGGCTCAGTAAGCTCAGAAAGTAGTCACAGACACTTTCCCATTTACATTATAACTCAAAAAGGCTTTGATGGATCTTTTTCAAACTTTGAAGTCACAGTAAATTGTCTAGTTGATGACCTGGAATTGAACTGGTCGCCCCAAAATTGAACCAGTACTGCATAGTGATAGCAAAATAAAAGGGACAGAGATACTTTATCCAGTTAAAAAGACAAGTCAAAAAGTATTGGACGAATGTTTGCAAACACATTTTGTTGACACAGATCACACTAAATTGAAGCGGCACAAGCGACAGTTCTGACACATGGGGCCCTAATTTCCACCTGTGCAAAGTGCAACACAAAGTGGTTTTGCTAGTTTTGTACCAAAGCATTGCTGATTTTCACACCATGCATGCATGTCGTCAAAATGATTTTGCGCCCACCATCTGCTTGTATGAGGGGTGTTTTATTAATGGAGGTGTGCCCGGGTGCATTGTTGCCATATGACTCTTTTAAAGCAGCTCAGTGTTGTTATTCTTTTGACCAACAAAAACCACGACTAAAGTCAGTGATGCAATATTAAGTATAACTGCCCATAACTGTTAGTTCCGCTATGCACTTTACCCTTTGCGTTAGATCATCAAAATAGAGCCCTATGTGTCTTATTGAGTTCTACTAATTCTTACTATGGCCAGGTTGCATGCCTTGCATTTCACTACAGATTATACCTTGCATTCGAGAAATAAAACCCTTGAATCCTTCCATATACAGTCTTAACCTGCAAAGCTACATATTATTATTATTATTGTATCATGTGCAGCGGGATGAAATATGCAGGAACAAGAGGAATGAATAAACCAGAAATTGTTTATTAAACACAAATATACAAAACTGAAAATAACAAAAATAAAGCTAATTAGCTTTTTCAGGATAGGAAAATGTCCTATACTTTTACATTTTTTATTTAATGCCCAACTCTCGCTCCTTTTATTATGATAGAAAGAGAAGCTATTAAATGAAGTCATTCAGCACATAAGCAGATCAAAGTTGTACAGCGTCTTAACGCAGCAGCTTTAGTTACAGTCTCATGTCACCTCGCCAGCGTTAGCCTTTCTCTCCAGGCATGAGAGTAGTTCTAGGTTCTTCTCCCTGCTGTGTAATGAAAGGGTGACTGTGCTGGAGGACCTACAGAGTTGCTTCAGATACAGTATAACATGCCAACAAATTTTGATGTACGCAGTCCATTTTTAGAAGTTCATCTGACACACTTGATTCAGGATCTGGCTAGGTGTTCATTACCAGACATTGGGAGTATACAATCAGATATTTTTGGCGTACGTTAAATAATTATCCTCTTTTCTTTCTTATTTTGTTGTATCGTTACCTGTATGTAAGTACTTTTTACTAAGAGCTGTCTTTTTTCCTTGTGAATAGTCATTTGTGTTATTTTGTGGTAATTGTTATCATATACAATTAGTCATTTTCAGTTACATTCACTGCTGTCAAAAAGTAAATATTTGGTTAATAAAATCTTAGAATAGAAAGAGCACTTATCCGTTCTACTTCAACAGAGAATGACAAAGGATATTTGACAAAGCCACGATTAGCAAAAACACAGAAACAGACAGATATATTGCATGTATAGAGAAACCAAAGGGAAAGAGCTATTATCCAAATGATCCTTCTTTTCATGCTAGGATTCTTAAACATTCATATACCTATCCCTCTGGCTTCCCAGTCATTCCCAGTACTGGGTTCTGATGATTCAGGAGCCCGTGCCAGACAATGAGTGGAGAAACAGGATGGCCTGCATTTATTTACATGTCATAGAATATCATGTGCTGTACTGAAATGAGTTTTTAGTAGCTCTGCTATGTGATGCAAATGTCATTGGACAACTCCGTAATGTAGTAACAACCAATCTACCAATGGTCTACCAATTGTATTTTTGCATGTCTCTTACTATAATTTCCCATAAAAACTTAGAATGATTATGTAATTTCAAGCATATTTGACTCTTAGAAAAGGTAATCAGTTCACTTTCTCTAGGAATCTCCAGAGTGGTCACTACCAAAGAGAACTGACACAATACATTGTTATTAGTTAACTGAGCATGTATTTCAGTTCTAGTGAGTTTATTTTGTGTCATTTTGAAAATAGCTGTTTTCTCTTAATCTGTTCCAGTTTTAACCACAGAAGAAGCAGTTTGGTTGCAATGACTTCTTAGAGTTAACGGATGGAGACCTGCTAGTAAAAATAACACTAACCTCTGCCAATATTCACCCCACTAAATGCCATTTAATTCAACTCATCAGCTCAATTACTGGGATCCCATTAGGAAAAGCACTTCATCAAGAGGCATGAAGATCACTGCTTCATATTAGCCTACACATCTCATTATGCTGCCTCTGAGTGTTCAGTGGAGCTGGGTGTGTGGCCTGGGAGGTGGAGTACATTATGGATGCTCTGGCACCAGTCCAGGTGATTCAGCAGCCAGCCAGGAACTCTGCTTGCACATTCGCTGTCTCACACCACCTAGGAGCTGCCAGATAAATTACACATTTGGGTTTTGATTGATTTTCCTGTTAAAATTAAAAAAATAGAAGCAGATTAACAACCATACTGTACCTTCACACACCAACACAAGATTCTGGTTTTTAGTTTTTGAAATGCAAAAATTCATTCTTTCTGGAAATTTCTCTTGTTTTTGTATTTCTGACAGAAAATGTATAAAGGAACTCAGTGTGTAATTCTGTAAATAGCTATGATACAGTGAACATACTAAAAGTATTTATTTTTATATTTGTCACATCATTGGGTTAACTTTGAGTAGTCTCTGAGAGACATATTAGTATTCTGATAAAAGATTTATCAGAATAAATGTATGTCTCCCATTTATGGTCTAGTGTTCAAACTCTTAAATGGACCTCTTTACACCGCATTACTTTCTGCAGCACAGGAGGAAAGAATGTAACATCAACATGGGGAGTGAGGCCGTTATGTTCAGACCTTTATGTTCCCAAGCATAACTGATCACAGGGCTATTCAACTCACAGTCCTCAAGGGCCGAGCCCTGCTGATTCTCCAGCCTTCCTTCACCTGTGAGCCAGGTGTGAAGCCTCTGGCCCATCAGAATCGGTAATTATTAAACTAACTACCTGGGAGGACTGAAAACATGGCCTGGATTTGGAATCGAGGGCCTGAGTTGAATTGCCCTGATTGATCACTTCTAACCCTAGCAGTAGGCCTACATATTTCATCAAATAACCTCAAGAGGGTGTTTAGAAGCTAAAAATAATAATCAGTGGCTGTGAGGTTAGGGTTCTGTGTTAGCAATTGGAAGGTTGCTGGTTTAAATCACGTGAATGCCGGTAGTGATTCTGCTCCACTAGCCCTTGAGCAAGGCCCTTAACCTAAAGTTGCTTCATCCTGGGTGTGATGTTAATCTTCATCCAGCCCTGCAAGCAGGTCCTCCAACTTACAGTGAAAATGTCAGGGTTGGGGGCATGATTGGTACTCCAGCTGCTGACAATTAAACCTCTTTCCTCTTCCATCGGACTAGTGTGGTGCTGAGGTATCACTGGCTGCACTCAGGTTCTCATCCCTGCTGTGGGAAACGCACTGCAATCAGCAAATGCTCCTTATCTCTCTATTGCATTAAAAGTAAGCTCCCAATAAATATTGATTTTTTTCTCATTCATTTTACTTTTGTAATTAATTGCAGTGATTTAAAAAAAAAAAAGTCAAAATGAAGGGTAATATGGGGCTTTGAAGTATAAACATCAGAATAGTGACTCAGTGAGTTATGTACCTGAGGCCAGTAGCAATGCTTTAAAACAGATTTTTTTTGGTCTTTGTCAGCAGTCTGTCCCTCATTGCCACTTGTATTGTTAATGTGATGTGAAGCACGCTGGGACCACAGAGCCCCAAGGGAAAAACAGCACAGTTCAAAGCCATATGTATTGCAGTCTACCTTATATTTATCTTTTCAATTCCTTCAGCCTTTGAGCAGAAAAAGAAAAGGATGGTATGACCCTGAGGCCTCAGGAATGTTGCCTTTCTCTATGTAAAAAATATTAAGACTGAAAAATATCAGCAGTAGTACTGCTTTCCGTGAGTGAACATGCAATGTACATTAACTGTCTTGCTGTTTTAGACGGACTGGCTTGGTGCGTTGGTGGGTAGCACAGGACTCTGATTACCCTGCATTCGCTGGTTTGAAAGCTGCCACAGTTCAGTGTGTGCAGTTGCATGTTTGTGTGGGTTCCCCCCCAGACCATGTATTATTCCTGCAAGCTGTAGAAGGTGCAGTTTAGGATATAAAATGCCCTGTGTTAAACGTGAGCTCACTCTCTTTATGATGTTGGAGTCTTTAGTAGCTATTTGTGAAAGTTGCAGCAGACAATTCAACATATCTAATTAAATGTGTACTAAGATTATATTTTGCCCCAAAAATGTGTCTGTTTAATCTTTTTCATGAATCAACATTTATTAAATGATTTTATTTGTAAGAAATGCATCCTCTGAACAAAGTATTTTGAATTATGGGAAATGATGGGTTATGATGGCAAGTAAGTAGGATTTTGTATAATGAGATCTTAAGTTGTACGTAACGCACGTTTTCATTAGATTTGTTTCTTTCTAGCAGAATTCACTGTCAGAGCATGTTGACTCTGTGGATTCATATGAAGCTTGAAAGTCTTACTACATTAGTTCTATGAATTATTGTGATCTGTAATTCCAAATGTTGTCTTTTTCACCTAAAAATAGTTTTTCATTTATTTATGTAGATGCTATCATTTATAATCTATGTATAATTTATAATCTAATAATTAAAAAAATTCTTTTTGATATATACTTCTGCTTAACAGATTCTCTTATTTTTTCAGTTGTATGAACTGGATGAAGATGAGAAGCGAAAAGAATTTCTCGATGATCTCTTTAGCTTCATGCAAAAGAGAGGTGAGCATCATGTCTAACGTGACACTTATTCGGTGATTGCATGGGGCCCGCATAAGACTAAATAACCAAGCTGGTTTTTAACTTTCTGTTTGAATGAGAAAGCCATCGTTTGACGGAGTAATATTCAGTTTGATTTAATTGGGAAATATACAAATAACGATGTATTTTGATTTTTCTGGAAAACGTTCTAATATTGATGTTTGACCCTTAGCTGTTTTAGTCAGAGTTAGCCAAGGTTACAAAGTAAGATGAAATGAACTATGGGTAAATAAAAGCAGAAGTAATAACATGTACTTGGCATTTAACCTCACAGTAGTAACCTATTTCACAACTACAAAGGATAGGTCAAAGGATCCGGAAGTGATTTCCTGTTAGTGAATTTTGACTTGTGAATTTCATAGTGATGTACTAGGGGAATCATTGATTGATGTACCAGATTTTCTAGGTAAATAAAGTGTTGTAAGTCGTTGACTTGGTGGCTCAATGGATGGCCCTGTTGCCTCCAGTATTCGGGATTGGAATCTCATTTATGCTGTGTGTGTGTGTGTGTGTGCGCGTGTGCGTGTGCGTGTGTGTGTGTGTGTGTGTGTGTGTGTGTGTGTGTGTGCGTAGTCCAGGTATACCTTACCTTGTGGATATTAAATGTCCCCACAACCTGATGAATACCCGTTTTTTTCACGGTCCCCATATGGGAAAACTGTATGTTATAAAAGTCCGTGAATGCAATAATACAATGAAAAAACTAAAAATGCAAAAACTATTTTTGTTTGGTTACTTATGGTTATGGTTAGGGCTGAGTAGGGGGTCAAGGTTGTCATAGTTAGCATTAGCATTTTTTTCATAGAAGTGAATGAGTGGTCCCCAAAAAGATATGACGTGTGTGTGTGTGCGTGTGTGTGTGTGTGTGTGTGTGTGTGTGTGTGTGTGTGTGTGTGTGTGTGTGTGTGTGTGTGAAGTTTGCATCTTCTCCCATGTCATGCACATTTCCTCCTGAAGCACAAAGAGATGCAGTTAAGTTAAATGCCATATTGAACTACCTAATAGTAGGTCTGCCCCGTGATGTACTAGCATCTCCTCTCACACATACTCCAGTCCGGTACTCTGTGCCACATGACCCTCACCCCCCATCGAGTCTGACTAAGATAAGGCGTTTGAATATGGATCTATATTGGTACCTCATCGGAAGATTTGAAGGTGAACATTTACAGTATATTGTACAATGAAGCCTTGAGTTTGTTGCTGTAACTGTTTCTAAAGAACCAGCCTTCACATTTTTTTTTCTCCATTTCTTGTTTTTCTCTAGTAACTACAGCTGTATAGCCATTGTAACCATTGAATAGCCATTGTAGCCATTGAATATATAGTAACATTATTATTATTTTACATGCAGATCTCTATAGAAACTACCTGCTCTTGGCTTTAAGCCACCTTGGCCTCTTTCATGTCATTCAGATTTGATGTGTACAGCCAAACTGTGTGCATCAATTCTTGTTGTAATTATGAAAATTAGTGCAAGAGAATGTAAGTGATTTGCCTCATTAAGCTTTCATTCTCAACTCCCTCACTTCTCAGAGAATCATAAGTAACCTTTGGAATATTGACATCAAGTTATCTGATCCTAGATGGTGGGTTGTTTTTTTTTAAAGAAATTAATTAATTTGGATAACATTTTGTTGTCTGAATATATTCCAGAGCTGCCCACAGATGTACTTCAAAACTTAAGGCTGAATTGGGTGCGGCATTGTATTCCAATGAACCAGTGACACATAATTGAGAGTCTCCTCTCCATTTCCTGTCAGCTAGCTTCTCTTGGAACAAGTGTAGACAACAGCATATTTCCCTGGGAATTCCTTTTCATTTCATGTCACTTGACCCGTTTCGGAGAATTGAAGGTTGCTTTTCCTCTTCTTCCATGCAGTGGTCCCACTGCCTGCCATTTTACCATTATTCCAGTTATATGTTTTGAACAGAGGACAGAATTTCACTCCAAAATTAAGTCCAAAAGAGCTAACAAAAATAATAATTCACATTTGCATGGCATATCTGAGTGTTATTATGTCAGACTAAAAAACTGATCGGTGATTCCACAATGAATTGCTACTGAAACTCATCAGCTCACTGCAGCCTTGTGTTGGGCTGACCCGCTTGTCAAAGGTGCGCTTTCCCTTTCTGCAAAGCCTCAGTTTCGGTTTTTGGACAACAGAGGCTTGATGGCATTTGGTACTGCATCTCCCTGTTCTATCAGGATGAGTGTCCTTACTGTTTGCTTTATAAATACCCCAGAGGGTCTGTACAAACAGCTCACGGGGCACACTAGTTGTCACAGAGTGGAAGTGGACATCCTGGAATTATGTTTTCCTGGCAAAACATAATCAATTTTCAGCTTTATTGAGCATTGGGCAGAACTATCTTTGTGGTTTCCCACACAAAAATGCCCTTTCAATGAGGCACAGTCATTTTGCTGGGGAAATGAAGCACACCGAAGGGATGCCTGCATAATATGAGGAAGTCAGGCACCAGATCGTAAAAAGCAAACAATGATGGAACTATTTTGGAAGGCATGGAGCTCACATCAGAAAAAGGCAGCGATTTTTTGGTGTTATTTTATTTTGGTCCCCCCACATAGCGTGCTGTTTTTGTTAATATAATTTATGATTTGCAAAGGGATTTAAGATTTTTATAGTTTCCCTGGCACTGAATATTACAGTACTGGAAATTCACATTTTTCTTCCAAGCAATTCTTTACTTATATTTCTTTGTTATTTTAAAATCAAGTATTTGAAATTCTGAATCTGTTTTATAAGTCAGTTTTTAGTGGACATTTTAATGCATATTTTCTATGTAGTATAGTCATACTAAACATGATTGTTTTCTTTAATAATGAATATATAAGTTGTTGAGTATTTCTGAAGTGGCTCTCTCATTATGTGTTCCAGTTTTCTGCACATTAGACTTTTGGTCTGAGAGAAGCCACATTTCACTACTTTCAAGTCCTCAGCCCTCCATTCCTTTGCTGGAACCATTGCTTAACCTGGTTTTCTGGTCTCACTACAACAATATTTATTTTAACAAAAGCTCTTCAGTTTTCACAGATGTGAAAAATGTCATTGTCCCTTTTCAGAGCAGCGCAGAGCAATCTTCACAACTGTGGCTTAAGCAGAATCTGTGGTTTTGACCCCCTCATAATGCTGTAGATACTAACTAATAAATCCCCTATTTCTGGCAACTGGGTATGTTGTAAGATTTAAATAAAAATAATGTCAGGGAGTCTTTGTATTTTCTACCTCCTTTTTATTATTATATGGAAAGTTTGAATGAACTTCTCATTTTCTTGGATTTCCATGATGTTTGTTATGTCATGTTGCATTGTTACTGGAAAAGGTGCCATGTTTTTTGTTATAGACAGGAGTGCTGTACTGCTGGTACTTCAGAATCAGCTGGGTTTTATTCATTCAGATAGAAATCTGTGCCACAATTTTGAAAATGTAGCTCAAGTCTCGCCATTCAGTCACTCAATCAAACAAAAGTGCTGGACACATTGGTTCGGAAGCACATTAATTATGATATAAACAGTTTGAAGTGACATTATTTTTAAGCAGGTTCTATCAGGCATTCCTGACAGCATGGCAGAAAGTCACTTGTAGATTTTGCAGCTGGTCGTTTGAAGATGAGCATGAGAAGAAAAAGCCTTGTTGGAAGATTTATAATGTGCTACAGGAGCAAGATTTTAAACAGCCTTTTGTTGGAATCCCAGTAACCAATACGTGTAGCAACATGTAGCGCTGGCCTGTGGACACACTCATACCACCAGTAATTCAACCACATTTGAACACCTCTGTGAATGAAGAGCTCATATATTTTGGGTTTGTTGTTATTTATTTTGGAATTTGAGAGTGATTGTTACGACTATAATAATCTGCAACTATGATTTTACACAAATGATTATTCTTGCAGTGAAAGGCACCCAGTCGTTTGCCTTGTAATCACATATAACTGTGGCTCTTATGGCTCACAACATATTTCAGATAATAAGTTCACATATGGTAGACCAACATAACAGGCAGTGGTGGAAAGTTCAAGCCCAGAAAGTACATATCTAGGCTGATATTTTGTTCCAACCAACCAGTTGAGTATTCTATGAATGTAGCTCTTTATACTCAACTGGTTGGTTGGAACAAAATCTTGGTCTGTATTTGTACTTTCTGAAGTTGAACTTTCCACCTCTGATGACAGGTGTCTTTGACCTACATACCTTTAGCTTTGTGAGAAAACTGGTGGTCAAAAGTAGCAATCCAACATACTGTAATAGCTGCAATAGAAATAAAGACGGTAGTTATGCTTTACAGGAAACAGGGCTTGAAGTTGGTCAAATCCAGATTAGGGGAAATCAAGACGGGGACATCCTGAGATATTTTCTTAATGTGCTGCTAGGAATAACAAACATACAACTCAAAAGAAAATATTGCTCATTCAGAAATGGTAAATGTTTTTCTAACAAACGGAACAGTATTATGTGCACATAGCCTTCATTTACTTTCTGCAGACTTTTAAACGTACACCATGTGAACTCAATAAAATGAAATGCTGCCATTCAAGAAACAAGACAGGCAAACAAAATCAACACCGAGAAGCTGAATGATTTCCCTGAACCAGATTTAGTCAGATATGCTATGATTACATTTATCTGTTTACCTTTCATAAGTACTTATCAATTCAGGGTTGCCATGAGATAACTCAATGTGACTCTCATTCCTCTATGTGACTTTAGTCGATTATTGTATACTAAGGTTTTATGGCTGTTTTATTAATAATTAAAATGTAATATTAACAAATATAATGACCTTGGGCTATGAATTAAAAGGTAAATGGCATGCTTATATTTTGATCTTATAAATTGCATTTATAGATATTAAAATATACTATGCTGCATCTCTTTATACTTTTAAGTAAGAAAACTCTGTGCATAACCACATAAATAACGTGTTTGCGTGTGCGTATTTATATAACTGTGCTTATCAAACCACTGAAGAGAGTCTATAGGATTTATTACAAAATTACCACAACTGATCTTCCTGTTACAAAATGATGATGAAATTTGCTTGACAGAATATGCATCTAATCTTGAAATTGTTTTGGGTTATTTGCATTTGTGATTTTGATAAACTACACTTACAAAACAAATTCATTTTAATTGGAAAAGGTAGTACAGATCAATGTACTATACAGATTTCCTATAGTAAGGTGTTATTGATTAAGAGCAGATGATTTTTGGCCTAGGTGAAAGGTCCTGTGAAGTAAACCTGATTAACTGTGTTGCTGGAAGTGGCTGCTCATGAAAGATTACTTTCACTGTATCTGATTCTGCAGATTATATGGTAATATTCATTTCCCATCTATGTGAAGGTGTGTAAACATCTATCCTTCCATCTTCTAACTGCCTTTCTAGGTTCAATCGAGGGTGCAGGTCTCCTCTACTGGCACTTTTTACACATCAGTTAGCATGTCTACGTGTTTTCAGACTGTGAGAGGACGTATCCAGAGGACAGCTGTGTGACATGGGGGGTGGACATGTTAATTCCAAACACACAGCATAAAGGTGGAATTTGAACCCAAACCCTGAAGGTGTGTGACAAAACTATTAACCACACTGTGTGTGGATTATCCTGGGTGAGGAGGGGAATTAATTCAGAAGTAATCTGTTTGGTCTCATCGAGGACAAGGAAACATGGTCAGTTTCATTGTAAATTTAATTACTCCTTTACGAGATGTTCCACCGCCAAGCAGGGTCAGTTTGGCAATCTCATTTTCAGCAATGCTACATTTTCACTTAATTTTTTTTCTAACACTATTAGGTATATAGTTTTGTCTCAAGTGCAAAATTGTCTGTCAAAACCTGTCAGAGGTTTTCCAGCGGTTCTGCAGCATGAAAGTGAATTCTTGCCTTATGTCCCCATAGACTCAACTCAGTCAAAGGGTCAGTGACCTTAACTGTGTCCTCTAGCCCCTGAAATCATCAATCATAAGATGCCAAAGCGTTTGTCACAGGGACCATTCAGAATGTACAAGGTTATAACTCGTTTCAGTCTCATAAGGCTATAGTCTTACTCTATATCCAAAGAAGCCTGTGTTTGTTTTAATGAACAAAGATTGTATGCTTAGACACAAGTTGTTCGTGTTATTAATGAACCCTTCAGAAATTAATAAACAAATATGTTTTGGATAATGTGGCCTTCGGAAATGGATAAATAAGATATACTCATGTAAACCCAATGCATACCTATATCATGCAAATAAGTCAATTAATGGTCTGTAGTCTCGTTTTGGTAAATGTACTGCAATTCTCTGAATAGAATTTCATTGCATTTTCAGGTTATTTTTACTTGAGAGGAATCTTGCAGAAATGAAAGTAACAAAAAGCCAAAGTCATTTCTATTGAAAAGATAGTGTTGAGTACCGAAAGTAGCAAGAGACGTGACAAAGCTGTAGGTTTTGTCTTGCTTTTGTTGAAGTAGTAATAAATCCCCTTAATGTGCCCGAAGTCCTCCGTCAACCAGGATGGAAAAATGCATTTTTGTTCTGTTAAATATCCGTTTTGATAGATTGTTTTCTCAAAGCTCATAGTATAAATTGATTTTGGCCTTCAGTGCATCAGCATTTTCTGTTGAATTAGTGAATTTCTGTTTCTACATAATTACTGGGAGTACCAACAAAGGGAATGAAAGACTGGACAGTTTCATGGCCGCTAACAAGTCTATTGTTGTTAGAAGGCAAAAATTCTTAGCAAACTTTAACAAAGGGTGTGTTTAAAATAATTCTCAAAAGTGGCAGGACAGAACACCTTTCAGCAAAAACAGTACTGGGATAAAGCTGTCCAGGTCTGTCTTTTTTTTCTTCTTCAGATTAGTGCTGTGTGTTTCATTTTTTATATAATTGCCAAAAGTTTGACTGATGTACATTTATTTTGAATGCTAAAAACTTACACTTAGCTTATTTATTGTGAAATTTTACCTTGGACTTAAATATGTCAACTTCAGTGTACATTTACATTTACAGCATTTGGCAGATGCCCTTAGCCAGAGCGACTTACATAAGTGCTTTAAGATTTAAGTTTGAGATTTCATGTGATTATTGGTAAAAATTAAAAACGCAAATTAGACACGAGTTCACGTTTTATTACACGACACTGAAAAGGTTCACAATTTTTAAAGATAAATTCTTAATATTATATAAAATACATGGATAGTATTTTAAAAAATTCTTTTTTTGATTTGTGGTCCTTTTACTGTAGATCCCTGAAAGAAAATGTGTGAAATTCTCTTTTTGTTTTGTTTTTATTTCTCATATTTTTATTGAGGTGCTTCCATAGTGAGTTGCGTGTCTTTTGAGCTGTTTCACATCGATCTGTCTGTGAAGGGCACTAACATCACCCTCAGTTTGACTTTGTAGTTCACTTCTTAAAGCAACCATAGACAAATGCCAATGGAGCTTGCCCTCTCACTCTTTTTCATGGATTGAGGGACACGGACATTGTCCCAGTGCCACTTCTGTACTGTGTTTTGCGATTTATGACAATGAAGCAATAACTCCATTATCTGACCACAGTGTAACATCGATACATTGTCATTTTCTGCTCGCTGTCTGGCTTTCATCTCATTCAGATGGCATCTGACTCTTCCTCAATACTTTCGATAAAATATTTTTTTTATATGAGCCTTCATAGCTCATACAAAATATTCTGTTGCCACTGCTAATTAAAAAATACTTGGTCTTTAATCTGTGCCAAATTAATATTAAAAGCAAAATGTATGCAATTTAACCACATAAGATCTATCAGACGCCTCTTTGACTTCTATAGGCATGTTTATTCTCCCTGAAGAACAATGTTACTCTCATTGTATTAAAATGGCCTGCACTATTCTGCATGGCTGGTTGCAACATTAAATATTGCTGAATGAACTCAGAATTTCTTTTGGCTATAATATTTATTTCAATAAATAGGCAGTTGCTCTCCTTTGCTGCAAAACACGTGAATGTTAAGTTTGTTTTCTGGTAGTTTGTTTGTTTGCTTATGATAAGGATAGTTACCACCCTCATAATATTGAATAATGTTAAATTGTGTTTTTTTAGCAGATATAAAAATAGAGCAATACAAACGAAGGCACAGTTCCAGATTATCCCCTAGCTGATTATTTCCCTCTGTAGCAGTTACTAAAACAGACACTAACTCTCCTGGAATGTCCGGCAGTGTCCTGGAAATGGGCACAGACTGCCGGATGTCCACAAACAAGCCAAGGCAAATTGCAGACCCCCCCAATACCCCTTTCTCCCTAGACAGCTAAGGGTAACTAGTGCACATCCTGTCAACGAAACCTTCAGCCAAACCTCCTGTAAAATCTGTTCTGTTAACACAAGCTTCTCAAATGTACACTCTCAGTATTATACTACAAATTGAGATCCAGCATTACATTTTTTACATGTTATATGTTAAACTTGAGAATGTCCTATAGCATTAAATTGACTCGTACCACAGCTTTGAGCAAAATATTATGTGCCACTTCTGGTTAGTTATCCTTATTTTCAAACCCAAATGAACAGCCTTTAGCTTACGTGACCTTGGCCTGAACTACAATGCCATGTGCATAATCCATGTTCGCTTGCGGAATTTCCGTCTTAAACATTTTAGTATTGTATTGATTTGGCCCGGTATTGATTTGGCCCGGTGAGCATACATATGGGCATATCCAAAAATATTTCAACAAGGTTATGACTTCTGCAAATGCATTTTCAAAAACTTTTAAAAGGATATGCGTAATTGGACGAATACTGCACTTGAGAATAAATTAGACAGCAGTAAGTGCTCCCTTCCTGCACTTTTGCATTGGACTGGCATCCCATCCAGGATGTCCCCTCATTCATGCCTTGTACTTTCTAGTACACGCTGACTTCAACCCGGTACAACATAAGCAGGCACGGAAGATGGATTGACGCTTTTGTGTTTCATCAGTCAATAACATGATTTGGTGCATTCATATAAATAATGCTTTGCTGTAAATGCATTTTCTTTTACTTTTTCCAGTTAAATTACCTACTCTCAGCCATTTTGGCTTCTGCTCAGCACAGCAGGAAATGACAGGTCACTGCTGCATTAATCCTAGTGCCCATGTGTACGCCTGAAAGAGAGCCAGCAATTCACGTGTGAAGTTAGGGTGCCTCGTCCCTCCAGATATTCCCAGTATTCAATTCAAAGAAACTGGATCGGCGCAGAGGATTGGCTCTGAAACAATCAAGTCGGGCAGTCACCTTGTCAGAGCTCCAGCTGTCAGACCTGAGTCTGCAGTCACATGTACTCATCATGAACCTGCATAGCACATATGGTCATGAAAGACAGACCGATGTATAAATCTACATTGAGCATTTTGTTGGGGATTCAGACCCCCAACCCTGGAGGTATAAGGTCGCAGTGCTAACTACAGAAGCACCACATGACCCTTAGCGTTCACTGAAAGATGTTTAATCCATAGTGAATACTGAGAAAAAGACAGGAAATGTAACTTTTATTAACCATTCCGAATGAGTCTTCTAAATTAACCTCCCAAGTTCTCTTAACATTCTAGTTTTGATGTTACTTAACCACTGATCCGAATGATTAATAGATAGTTTAAGAGAATGTTTAATAGAAAAAAGCGGTTGAAAGCAAATGCTGTTACTGGGTGATTTAGAGCCAGCATTGTCTTCAGGGACAGTGCGAATGAATCTTTTATTTTAATAGTGTCTCTTTTAGCATGTCAGTGCTGGAAAATGAAGCCGTAATTACCAGGCCTGATTGATGTGTTTTACTCACATTAGACAATACTTCTGCTCCCACATATTATCTCTGCATTGTCCACATCACTTTTGTTTGCGCTATATTTTCTGTGTTATTGATTGCTATTATGGTCAATTCAATGTTCACAATAGAACTCTATCAGCAAAATACAGGTTAATTATCTCGGGGTCAGGCTGTCCAGTGTATCTCATGAAGGGGCTGCCCTTTCGCACATTATAACTTGCATTAGGTTACAAGGGGAAATTATTGGTTTGTCGTTTCATTGTGCTAATTAATGCAGCAGCTGTGCTGTTTCCCAGCGAGTGTAAATATTTTTGATGTGCTTGTCATTGCTTGCAATTCATTCTTGGACATATATGGAAAATGTCTTCTCTTCTTACGGACTTAATTTACGATACTGTAGAGAAAGTAAATGAAAAAAATACATTTACCAGTCATGCAAAACGAACGACCTTTGAAGTAGTTTTTGTTTTTGAGTTAGGTTAAATTTTTATGTTTAAGCAATAACATTTGAGTGAGATTGAATTGTGGTGCCAGTACATTATTTCTGTTCTGCTTCCAAAGTAAAACAGTACATATTAATATTCCTGCTTATTAAATACAATTATATATTTTATTGTGAAACCTGGTGCACGCCTGGTGGAACAGACTGAGTACTTACTCACCAGCTGAGTTTTCTTAAATGATCTAAGGCTCTTCTTAAAGGAGGATTACTGAGGCCTTTTACTGCTCTTTAGACTGATTTAAACGTAGAATCATGATGAGTTTGCCTTTTGTGCCTTTTTTCCTAGGTGCAACTGTGCAATGTAATTGGTAAATACATATACGACCACAGTAATTATCTGTAATTAATGTTTCCCACATGAAGGTAGCATTTCCAACCTAACCAGTGGTCACACCCTTGCATTTTAGACCAGGTGGTTTATCAAATTTTGTGGTATTGAATTGCCTCTATTATTGGAATTCTTATAGTACCGAATGTTACTGAGGATTTTACCTGTAATTGTTTTTTAATATATCTAGCATGACTCACGGCTTTGAATACGTATGTTTATCATTACATATTTCTGAAAAAGTTGTGTAATCGCAGACATAGGTAGATTTATTATCTAGACCACTACAATCTTTATTTAGTATAACTTATTTTCAGAATTGTGATGTGTTTGATACATATTGAGATGACAATCTACGTACAATAGACCTGAAATTTTTACTGCTTAAAGGAAGAGTATTGTGGAAAGTTCCTCAGCTCTTGCTGACAGAAAATAGCCATCCTGTCTTTTTTCCTGCCAATTAATTGAGGAAACAGATTTTGTATGTAGGTTTTAAAACTGACATTTCCCATTAACGAATGAGTGGGGTTGTCAGACACTTTACTTAGCCTAGATTAATTGGCCTTATAACCAGCAGAGATGCCTGTCGATGGACTGAAGTTAATGGCATTGATTGTGGATATCGTGTTCGCTTCTGCAGGGACCCCCGTGAATCGTATTCCTATCATGGCCAAGCAGGTCCTGGATCTGTATACCCTCTACAAGCTTGTCACAGAGAAAGGCGGCTTAGTGGAGGTCATCAATAAGAAGATATGGCGTGAGATTACTAAAGGTCTAAACCTTCCTACCTCTATCACTAGTGCAGCTTTCACTCTCAGAACACAGTGAGTACCAGCGTCAACCTACTCAAATTAAAATTGAAACTAAAAATTAAAACAAAAAAAAACAAATGCAATGTATAATAAAGAATACTAATATTTATTTATATTTCAATTGTTGTATTTGCTGATTTTAATTTCTTGTTGCTGTGTGAATCATTATTATGCATGATTGTCATTAGGCATTTATGTTTTAAAAAAACATAAATCTTTCAGAATGTCAAAAAACTTGGCTATATGCCTTGTAATTTTTAATGCAATTATGCTCTGATGCTTGGCATACCTGAGCCACAAATAAAAAATGGAGCATGTTTGTGCAAGTTCATCACTATACCTATAATTTAAGCTATTAAATCTTTCCTGGAGAAGCCAATAAGTGATTTAATGTCAGTCGACCACAAGTAAGTGCACAATTCCAAGGATTCATAAACGATTAGTTAAACACAGCTTCGGCAATATGGTTGCACTAAGTACCTCTATTGTGAAACATCTTCTATTTCAAACACTGAAATCTTTCAAATAAATGAATAAATGGCCTCACCCAGTTCTTACATCCCAGGCTTCACTCTGAACTGTAAATAAGTGGGTTTATGTCTCAGTGGAGATGATGATGAGATATGTGAAAAGAAGCATTCCAATTGGGGGTGAATGCCTGGGTTTACCCAGGATGAAACCCAGGGGCCTCTGTCCCACTGTGGCTGGCAAGGGGCATCTAACCATGTTAATATGCCCCTGATTCCAATGTACCTGCACTCATAACTGTGCAAATGGCAAATATAGCATGATCATCTGTTAATGGGATCATGTGCAGGGTGCCGCAATGATTTGTATCCTGTAGTTTCTGGGATATGTCGAGGGCAAGATGTGCACTGTATATCCCGATATGGGATCAGGATGTGAAGGATGGATGGACGGATGGGTGTATGGATGCTCTGAACCTTATTTATTATAACCCCACAGGTATATGAAGTACCTCTATCCCTATGAATGTGAAAAGCGGGGACTGAGTTCCCCTGGAGAGCTTCAGGCAGCTATCGACAGCAATCGGCGGGAGGGTCGTAGGCAGAGTTACAGCTCAGCGGTGTTCAGCTACTCCCCTGTGGGAACTCCCAGTGTCCTCTCCTCACCCAAGATCCAGATGACCCACATGGCCATGGGCAGTCCGAATGTCAGCCACCTAGCCCATGCCATATCCATAAAGAAAGGTACGGAGAGTGACTCCCCTTATCGTGGTTTATGTAGGCATTCATTATGGCCGGATGAAGGACAGAGAAGAATGTTTTTGTGTTCTTTTAAAATTCTTCCACATGCTGAATGGGTAAAAGTCATATCCCAGATCATGACAGACTGAAAAAAGATCTGTATCACCAGTGTGAGCTGTTGTTTGATGGTTTTGCAAAGAATTCATGTTTTCATTTCATACTCATCCAGCGTAACATCTAGGTGCCCAGAAGGGGCCCACATTTTTATGAGAACAGATTTTTTTTGTAGATTTGAAATGTTGTGCCAGTGCTGCAGTGTTTAAGCAGCACAGTCACTGCTTCTGAGAGGATACATCTTGTGGGACCTTCCCTAAACCCCCCGCTGATGATTTTCCATCCTATCTCATCCTGCCGGAATCTCAATCCCACACCGACCAGATGAGATCTGATTCACTGATCTGTTTGTTAGGAAAAATAAAGTCATGACGTTCTCGTTTTTAACTGGCTGCACAGGCGTGTTAAGCAGTGAAACATCGGTCAAAATGCATCTCAAAATTATATAGGCCTAAAGAGGAATGGTAAGGTCAACTGCCCTCAGTGGGTTACATGCATTCCAGGGGGCTGCTCCACAAAGCAGAATTTCTGAGTTAGCTGGATTAACTTAAAATAGAAATCAAGATAGTCTAATAGGAATGCTACTTATCTAAACTCTTATTTGGTGATCATGACTTCAATCTTAAATTAATCCAGATAACTGAGAAATTCTGCTTCATGGAACAGACCCCCAGGTCACCTTGCTGCCATGCATTGTTTTAATGTCTGTAATGTCCTTTGTAACTTCTTCCAGAAGATCCCGGGCTCTCCGGCAGCATCCCTGCTCGCCACTCTATTCCCTCCCTAGTCGGACACCACACAGCCGCCGCGCAGGCCGCTGCCGCACAGGCCGCCGCCGCTGCACAGGTATCCGCGTTTGAGCAGTTACGGGAGAAGCTGGAGGCCGGCGAGCCGCCGGAGAAGAAGATCATGCTGATGGCTGAAGAGCAGCAGCGCATCATGCAGCAGGCTCTGCAGCAGAATCTGTTAGCGATGGCGACGCAACTGCCCATGAATATCAAGATTAACAGCAGGGGTAAGTGTGGAGATCACGGAATATGGCGGCTGTCAGTAACTCCAGCCGGGGCGTGCAGGTGCGGCAACAATAATAGGGAAGAAACAAGCTTCCTTCCATATTATTTTAACCCAAAGCAATTAATTATACATTACAAAGATCGATAAAGGAAGCATTTTGACAGGTATGGTGTTATACCTGTATCACCTGGGACTTAATTAAAACAGGAAGTCTCCATATACACTGATCAGTGAGTATTGTATGGTGCGTGGTCTGCTTCCTACTGGAGTGCAGTACTTTACTTTCATGTCTGGACGGTGTTCTGTAAATGTTTGTAGTTTGGCTTTTGTAATCTGTTTGTTTTTTGTGTCTTAGTAACGCCCCAGTTTGTCTTTTGCCTGTGCTCCACCAACCACCCTCTCTTGAGTTCTCCTTAAACGCGCTTCTTTCCCGGAACCTCCTGTCCAGTCAACAGCAGTTACCTTCGGTGACAAACTCAGAGAGTGTCGCTATATTATTTAGTGTTTCGACAATAAAAGCCGTTTCATTGAGCCTTGAATCTGCTTTTTGACAGTAGACTGTATGTGAATTTAGACTTAGGAATAACCAGCCAAATTTGTTTAGTGGAGTGCCTCATAAACCAGTGTTTCTCAAACCAGTCCTCAGGGAGCCTCAGCCGGTCTACCGGGAGCTGGGAGGGAGCAAAAATGTAGACTGTCTGGGCTTTCCGAGGGCGGGATTGAGAAACAGTGACATAAACTAATCACTGGGTACTATACCTGCACCTTTTGGAGTGGTCTGTTGTTTGGTGGGGATTCTGTTTGGTTTCTCATTGTTGCTCTTCTTAGATCGTTTTCTGTGAGCTGGGTTGGTTACTATTTCGGTTGCCTTGAACGTGGCGCTTTGGTGGTTCTCTCAGCAATATGTTCTATGGCATATATGGCACATAACACTTAGTTATAATTTAATGACTAATTCTGCAGTTATGATTTAAAGCCCATAGTTAACGATAAGGAACATTGCCTTGTTTATATTTAGTTTATACATACATGAAGTTAAGCAAAAGGACTTCCAGTTCTAAATAAATCAAAGTATTTGTAGTATTCTTTCAAAACAAATCAAGTAATTTCTTAAGGACTTATTTTACAAACTGGCCATGTCTCGTCTCCTAAAAGCTTCTGTTATTCCAAAGAGTCAGTCTTTACTGAAGTGTTTTAAATGCATATATAACCCATCTGTTCTGAAAGCTGAACATTAAAAATAAATCATGGAGAATATGTGTGTTATTAATGCAAAACCATTTCCTATGTTACTTTTTATAGCAATAACTAGCCACTGTAAATAGATTTTACTCTCTCTTAGTTATCTTTCTTCCAAACCTTTGATAAACTCCTCATAAGTCCTGTCACTCATGAGTTATGACTGTTATTCCATGTTGATCACTTTTTGCTCCTTGTGTTCCTTTTAAAAGATGTTCATATTGAGTTTTTTTACTACCTCCCTATTTGGCTTCTTTCTGACAGATGATAGACAAGAGGCTGCATTGAACCTGTCTACCAACTGCATTAGCAGCATCAACATGTCAATAGAAATAAATGGAGTTGTCTACACAGGTAAATAGAGGACCGCTTGCTGATGTAATTGCAGGCAGGAAATTCAATAAGTTATAGCAGCAACCCTGCACTTAGTCCTCCACGCAATTTGATGTCTTTGCTATAAAATCCATCGTAATGAAGTGGCAGTCCAATAGAGTTAAAAAAGTTAAATATCTCAAAATTGGGCCTGCAGCTTTGGGGTCGATGGGGCTTATTGTCTTACGTGCCAGGCGAAAGACCACTTGTTTTAACTGGAAACAGCGCTTTTGTGTCTCTGCTGAGGGCTTTAATTACCTTTAGTTAGGTAATTCATGTAGCTGTATGGCTCTATTGGGAATATTCGGTGGGTTAGGCAGCTTAGAAGGGTCTCAAAGGCTCTGCAAGTCGCTAAAATTATCATTGGTACAAAGGGTCCTTGTCCATTTTACCCTGCCTCATTCAGAGCTGTATTGTTATTAAAGTATGTGTGATATTTTAGGTAATTAAAAAGCAGTTGCACTGTGAAAAGTGCTGTTAACATAATCCACTCCTTTGATTGAACCATAATAATATCCACAGTAGTTTGTTCTTCAGATGTGAACTTTTATAGCTCAGGATATATTTGGGTAGAAAATGATTTAGTTGCCGTTGGTTTTTCATTGTGTTTAAATGAAATGTTCATGGCTGCACTAAATTCCTTGGCGATTCAGGTGTGCTGTTTGCTCGGAAATCGGCCTTTCCGGTGATGCCAGGGAGCAACGGAAGTAGCCTGAAGAATTCTCAAGGGAAGTGCAGCCCTGGCCTGCACGTGCACATCCAGCCCTCTGTTTCTTCCTCCTCCTCATTTTCCTCCTCGTCCTCTTCCTCGGCCCTTGGACACACCACCGGAAGCGTTTCTCCCTGAGTGTGGGGGACGTTGCCTTCAGCTTTCAGACTGTTTCCTCTTCAAACAGCTTGTAAACAAATGAGACACTGATTTTTTTTTAAGGGTGAACCCTCCTTAAACTCTCTCCCCCCTCCCCCCAACCACCCC
>JABFDZ020000118.1:11648241-11670398 GCA_019775955.2 Pollimyrus isidori | reverse complement strand
AGGGGCCATAACAGGGGCCAAGAGCAATTCTACAGGGGCCCTGGCCCACCCTGGCCCCCGTCTAGAACCGCCAATGTGCATGTAGATAGTGTTTTTCAGTCCAGGAGAGATTTTCCCTGTTGAACTCCTTGGTCTGCAGATCCCTTCCATCTTTTGAAGTCACTCACATGCAGACACAGAGTAGAACAGCACCTATATCTATACTGCCTCCCTGGGCAACATAAGGCTAACCAATATACCTCTAAAGCACTTTGCCCTGGCAACACAGAGGTGAGTAATAGTACTGGTCCTAACCAATGTGGCCCCCATGGCAAGTATCATTGCTGGCATCCTTTGTCCAAGGTAAACTGAAAAAGGCTGGCAAGTTGGGCACCCTCAGAAGCTGGCACCCTAAATGGCTGCCTTGCCCTGGTGAGTAACATGTGTCTACTTGTTTCTTCCCAGAAAATGCACTTCCAGGTTCAACTGGCATGATGTAACCACTCAGTCTTTATTGCAGCCCTGAGTCGGCTAGCAATTTTGTAAGTGAGAATCTATGTGCCAAAATATCCATGTCAATCCATGTCAGTCACCTTTGACAGTATCAGCTATCAATGGTCAGCCTGTAGGCTCAAGTCACATCACTTTTCACACAACTGGTGAGTCTCCTTCACACCAAATTTCAGTTCTGATGTGATGTTAGACCTTCTATGGTCAATGTACCACAATCCTATTATCTGATTGTTTAAGAAAGAGGTAACTGCCTGGGGAAAGAAGTGTTTCTCCCAGTGTATTACTTTACCAGTTCGATCTTCAAACACCGAGAGCCTAACATCCTCTGGGAATCTGATTATTTTCCCCAAGTATTAAGATCTGGCAGAGGTCTTTAGTAAGACCTCATGTTTACCACCAATCAAACCTGGAATTGTGTCATCAATCGGTATCCAGGAAGCACACCACCTTGGAGCTAAATTTATCCCTTGTCAATGCTGAAACCTCAAGTTATGGTAAAATAGCAAACAACCCCTGCAGATCAGAATACGTTGCTTTAAAGCGCTGTAATCAAGTTGAACACACCCAATGACCACACTGGGGAAACAAACTGAACTTAATACGGAGGACAAATGAAGACAACCGGAAACAGCTGATCACATGGGGATCCCACACAAGGTTAACGAGGGGGCGTGGCACACGGAAGGTGTGGATGATTGGGGCAGGACAGGGGTAATGTTGGAATAAGATGTTTATCGTTTTGGAAGCCATTAACAAAAAAATGCTCTTCTTGTTTTATCTTGTTCATTTTGTGTTTAAAGTCTTTAAAAAAAACATATTTAGGTGTAATTTTTGGGGGCCGGGAACCAATTAATTGGTTTTCCATTATTTCTTATGGGAAAAATTTGATCAGAACTCCAAATTTTTAGGATTCCATCTGGAGACCGGAACGAATTAAGTTCAACATCTGATGTACCACTGTACTTCAAAAACTTAGGTCTATAAAGTGCATATAATCTGATACAGATCCAAGAAAGAGATGAATGAGAAATGGTTATTATGAATATCGTGTGATGTCTTGTCAGTGCACAGTTGATATTTCAGAAATTTACCAAGAAGGTTCTCTATGAGTACTTTGGGTGATTTGTTATTGTCGAAGTTGATAGCATCTTATTCTATTTGCATGATTATCAACATCATGTGTCCCATATTCATCTCACCGTATAAAAGCTCCTTGCTAACAGCCTCTTTGTTAAACAAAGCTGGGTTTCAAATAGATCAGTTTCAAGTGTGACCAGTAAGAGTGGCCAAACATATAAAGTTTACCCTTACACAAAGATCTGAGATTTTTAAACCTACATGGTAGATTGACATGAATCTTCAGTTCCATGGTGGAACCACTTACAGCCCTGCTGAAGGGAGGTTCCTAGAACCTTAAGTGGAACAAAGAAGCTGCTCAGGCTTCTAGGAGTTCAAAAACAGATTTACAGTACCACCCTCTCCCCATTTTGAAACATCCAGATCCCTCATTCTCAGTAGCAAGGTGAACTACTCAAACTACACCTATGTGGATTTCCTCAATAAAGCTTTCATCAGCAGAAAGGAATTATGATACCGGTAACAGAAAACTGCTTAAATTGGTTTTTGAGGAGTAGACATCTTTGGCTTGAGGGTGCAAAAAGCCCATTTCTGGTCATTACAGATTATTGAAATCTACAGTAAATCAGAGCTGCTAAAAATTCTCGTCAGGTGCAGTGGACAGATTTTTACAGTTCATCTTATTTTTCAGACTCTTATCCATGAACACTAATGTCCCATCATGTCTCAATGACCTCCCAAAAAATGACCCCGATATACATCACTGCTCCCATCTGCCACAGTGCGTCTCCACCTATTGCAGTTGATTCACTCTACACCCAGTTCTGGTGAAGCAGGCATCTAGTACACACTGTCCTTCACAAAGACCACATTTGGGTGGTCCTCACTAATAATAATAATTGATACTTTATTGATCCCCGTGGGGAAATTATCTTTACTCTTTGTACAGTAAACAGTCTGCGAAGGGCAGCCACCTGTTGGGGCACCCAGGGAGCTGGGAGTTAAAGGCCTTGATCAAGGACCCGCAGACATGTTGAGGCTGAACTGGTGACCTTCTGATTACAGGCACACAAGCTTAGCCCACTGAGCCCCACACTAGCCCACAATGTAAGCTGAATTGTCAGTGCATGTCCTGATTCTGCCCAGTCATCTCATCAATTATCCTCTGATCCCCTAGAGCATTATAGCCATGGATAGGTTCTCCAAAAGGTAACAACCAGTTCCAATAATAAGACTGGAGAAGCTCTAAGTATGAACTAACCTGATCTAGATATCACTCCCTCAGTGGTCAAAACTGTCATTCCCAACAACACAACTGGTATAGGTTCCTTCTATGGGTGGAATCTGTCAAGAAATTCCTGGTCAATGAGTCAACCAATATATAGTGTGTTCTAGGTTACCAGTCTCCTCATTTCCGTAGTCTGATGAGCCACTGGATGTGTATCTTTTCACAGAAATACCAGATCCAAAGTTGACCCCTGCTCTCCCCTCCAGGATCACCCTGATCAAAAGGTGCTGCTGCCCTTTAGAGACATCCCTCTTGGGCTTCCTTAAAAGTCTAGGGTTCATTGGCCCTTTTCCTGTAGCTAAATAAAGTAACCATGTTTCATGCTGTCTCAGGTTACCCCCACAGTACAAGACATTGTATTATTCCCATTAAAAGCTGGTAGTACAGGCTAATGCTAATCAAGGAACCCCTGTAGCTTCATCTCGGCCTGTCCAAACTCCACCCTTTCTTAGCAATGTTGATCCCAATACGCAGTCTATTGTGGTGGATTGGGAATGCTATGAATGAATGGGCTGCTCTTGGGTGCCTCACTGGACATCTTGGATTCCTCCCCGTTCCCCAGAATACTTAATGGACCACTCCTGTCTCTTGATCATTATTTTCACATGTGCCTCATTACCTATTTGGATATTGAAACCCCTGTGCTATTCTTTATATTGCAAAGTCTTGTCTGTTGTCCAGGTTAGGATCTGAACATTAGTTTTGGTTGTATTATTTTCTTCTGTTTGACTTTTTTAAGATTTATTGAATCGGCAGACAGTTTATATTTCACTCAGAACTGAAAGTGATTACAATGGACACATTACCAAAGGACCATCAAAATGCCTTTAGTTGTTTTGCAAAAATACTTTAATGTTTAAAAGAAATTAAGACCATATACCCTAACTCTGTATATAGCAGAAGTAGTAATTACACTGATTACAAGAATTTACAATGTGTATGAATTTCCTGATAATAATGTGGCAATTGTTAAATCGACTGAACCATCCATAATTACATAACTGCTTATCCAGTGCAGGGTTGTCGTGAGACTACAGAAATTTCCTATTAACACAAGGCAGGGAAACACCTTGAACAGGATGTCAGTCCCTCACAGGCCACATAAACCTACTCAGACTCTGTGGGTGTTTTGGAAATGCCAGCTTTTTAATGCATATTTTTGTATTATATGAGGAAACTGGAGTACCTGATGGAAACCTACATAAACACATGGAAAATGATCCTACGTATGTCACAGGAGGAAAAATTCTAACTTATGAGGCAATAGTGCTACCCACAGAGTCAACAGTCAACCCACAATTGCCAAATGTTAATTGTAAATCTATTTACAGTGCATCTTTTGCTACCATGATCATGTAACATTTTATCCTAAATAATTATATGTATAATAAAATTACAACTCATGTCTGCAATAAAAAAACAGTACAAGGTAAATAAAAGCTAGTTATGTTAGAGATCATGTTTCCACAGGAACCTTTTTAATTTCACTTGTTAGGTGTCATCTGCCTGCACGTCTAGACTTTTCAGAGTAACATGATCAACTAAATTCCAAGGAGGCCAGAAAACCTGCAAAAAAACCCTGACAGTATTTGTCAAAATGGGATAAACAGCACTGGTGAAGAGGAACAATAATTACAAAGATGCAAAACCTGAAGTGAGGAGCAGAACACCTCCAACCTTGAGCAACAGAAAAAGTAACAATGTGTGATGCATCCCCCTTCGCCCATTTTCCTCTTGTGAGTAAGACTGCAGCAGCTATAACCCGAGCAGAGAAACACGTCCCTGCTTATGCTGGCAGTTGGGTTTAGCTGCTCTTGCTGCTTTTTGGTGGTTTAGCTGAATGGGTCACTAACTGGTCATGCTGGTATAGCTGGTCAAGTACCAAATGTCCCCACAATGTAAAAAAAAAAACAACCTGCTTTTGGGCACAAAGGTCTGTGAATGCAATCAAAAAATAAAATTGCCAAAAGTCTTGTATTTTGCTTGGTGACTTACCAATAAGGTTATGGTTGGGTAGGGGTTAAAGTCATAATGTTGGGATTAGAGTTTTCCCCCATAGTAATGGAGAGTCCCCACAAAGATATAATTACAAACCTGTGTATGTGTGTGTGTGTGGGTGTGTCTGTGTATGTATATAAAATTTATGCAGACACTTCCCGGGTTATGATGGTCTATGATATTTTGACTTTAAAATGGTTAAATGTTTTTCACTCTCAGTAAACTATTCAATAGTGATATTCAACTTTTTTTTATATAAATTAGGCTTTGTGTTAATGATTTTGCCCAACTGTAGGCTAATGTAAGTGTTCTAAACATGTTTAAGGTATGTTAGGCTAGTCTATGATGTGTGTTAGGTTAGGTGTACTGTATTAAAATGCATTTTCACCTTATGATAGGTTTATCAGAACATAATCCCATTGTAACCTGGGGAGAGGCTGTATAAAGAATTGACATATGGACACATTCTTGGTACACCAGTGGTAGACCAGTTGCAGATGACAGTCAGGTTGGTCACTATCTAATTCTAAACAGGTACCAGGGAATCCATTACAGTACAGTGGGAGAAGATAATGTATTATTATGGCTGTCATTGTGCATATCTAGATTTTTGTTACTAGGTTACTGGCTTTAAATTGCTATTATGCAATTAATTCACTTGGCCCAATACACAGATTTGCACTTAATTGTTTAGAATGTCTGGAGACAAACTGTTGGGCAGCAAAAAAAATTGAGAGAGTGAGGTAGGTGACTTTTTTCTCTTCTCTGCATAACCCTGCATGAAATAAGGTCATTTAGCTTTACTTATCTGTCAATGTGATTCTGTGCAGTGTGCCCACAAATCATTGCTGTGCAAACAGGGAGGTCTCAGTCTGGCCTAGAGGAGTGGCTGTTGAGGATTTACACCATGACAGTCAAAACAACCTGAAGATTAAATGTGAGATGAACTAAAACAAGGAGGAGCGTAAAGACAATAGACACCTACTAGACAGAACTAAACAAACAGATAAAATGTTTGACTTTACAAAAATGCGTCATCTGCATTGATATCAAACAATTTCGGAAATAGCAAGGAGTACAGAAGTTACAGATGAGATTATAGGATAAAATAGTAGAAAACTGAAATATGTGTGGCATATGGCAGTATATTGATTTTATTATAAATCATAACACAATAGTGTTTTAGTTTGCTGAGCTTTTCAAAGTCAGGTTGAGTTTGCACGGCCTATATGGGTAAATGACAAATGTCAATGAAAATATTGCTCTTCCATTGTCCAGCTTCTTTAAGCCATTGCCAGGCATGCTTTCATTTTCCCATTTTGTGTTGTGGCGCCCTCTGCTGGAACTCTTTTGAAGAGTGCCACACTTAGACAGCTGAATTATCTGTTTTTCAGAAATCTGCAAGTGAAAAATTGGAGGGTCAGTTATCATAGTGTCATGCGAGTCAAAAAGGTCTGCTGAATTTTTAATATTATTATTATTATTATTATTATTATTATTATTATTATTATTAGTAGTAGTAGTAGTAGTAGTAGTAGTAGTGGTGGTGGTGGTGGTGGTGGTGGTGGTTGTCCTTAAATATCCAGTAATGTAGTAGTCAGGAGTTTTAATCTTTGGACTGAGAATTGATTAAAATGTTACAACAACTCAAAACAACTCAATAGCAAGTATTTCTACCGCATACAAACAGAATGTGAAATGACAGTGGGGCAAAATATTTGTGGAAAAAATAAAGACCTTTGTCTTTATTCTTTAGAAATTTTAAAGATCAAAATCAACACAAAATTAATAAGACAAAGATCACAGGAAGTGCAATACAACACGAAAACATTTCTGATGTTACAAATAGTTCTCTACGATATATTACAACAATGGGAGACTTACAGATTACTGTGTCATTACTACATTGTGAAATTATCACAAGGCATGGAAAATACTGATAACATTGCATAATAATTATGTAATTACACTTTACACAGTGGAAGCAGTTCTTTAGGTGGGCAGCTCAGACAGTACTGCAAGAAAATCACTTAAAAAGTACGTATAAGACTCAGTCTGATCAGGATAGAGAAAGCCACCATACCGCATGTGGATGGCATAATGGAATGGGAATTGGTTTAATAATATTAAACAATGGGGCTAGAATGAAAACAAATGATAGCTGTTTCAGCTTCTGCACAAGGGAAACCAGAATGGACACCCAGTGTTGGAATAGGCTACTGGATGTGCAATCTGGCATGAAGGATTGATCATGTGTCATTGGGCTGAGAGACTAATCATAAGTCCATTTTATATTACAAACAAATAGGCATTGGTGAATGAATGGTCTCATCACCTGACTACACCATGCCCATCTCTCACTTACAGTGTTTTTCCAGATGCATAACCTATGCCTGTCTGGTATCCTAAAACAGACTCACTCCAACAGACATAAATTTCAACTGTCACCTCTTTAATTAGTTCTCAATGAAGGCAACAGAAATGGCATAACTACCCCAAGACGCAGAAAATTATGCCCATATCCATTGGTGCTGCTAGAGGTTTTGGGCCCGATGAAAGCTTATCATATTGGGCCCCCAAACCAGACCAATCCAAATATGTTACAAATTTTTAGGGCCCCTGTCATTCCGGAGCCTTTGAAACTTTTCTCCCCATGTCCTCATCCACAATATAACACTTTTGCCCAAAACTGAAATACTAGATGGATATTATCCTGTTCAATATAGAGAGGCTCCCTAAAGAATTCAATTGTAATTTCCATCCATTTTCTAAACCACTTATCCTATTGGGTCGTGGGGGGTCTGGAGCCTATCCTGGAAGCAATGGGCACGAAGCAGGGAACAACCCTGGATGGGGGGCACACATGCACACAGACGGACAATTTGGCAACTCCAATCAGCCTCAGCAAGTTTTTGGACTGTGGGGGGAAACCCAAGTACCCAGAGGAAACCCCACGGGGAGAACATGCAAACTCCACACACATGCAACCCAGGCGGAGACTCGAACCCAGGTCCCAGAGGTGTGAGGCAATAGTGCTAACCACTGCACCACCATGCCACCCTCAATTGTAATTTTGCAAATGCAACTATTTGCCCAATACATTACAGTAGGTAGCTGAGAAAAGCTTTAAAATAGAATGGATAGAATGATGGAGCGTTAAAGGGGCTAAGATGTCCAAAAAAAGCCCAAAAACATGTGAAGTAGAATAAAACAACTCACATACCTCACACCCAGTAGCTGCATAATTATGAGTGGAAATAACAAAATTAAAATTCATTGTATCATTGTTACAGTATCATGAAAGACTATTGCAGTGTGTTGGCCCCTCTATATCACCACAACCCCCTTCTTTAACCATACAGTATATGTATTTGTGATATTCTCTCTCTATAGTTTTGCATGTCAGTTCACAGAATGGGTGTCACTAGATCCGATCGGGACTATAGCCCAGAGTATTTTAGCCCCAATGCCAATCTTCCTTCTAAAAGAAAAAAAGCCAAGCCCCATGTAAACTTGACTTAGCCCCTGAACTTTTCAATAGCTATAGAAACCCCCTTGCTTCACGGTTAAAACTCATGGGTGATGCCTCAATATAGTAATGCACAGCCTACTGAATCAATTAATTGTGTGTCTTTCTGAGGAGTGTCCAATAGAATTATTACCACAGGCCTGTTGTTCATGAGAAATCATTGTTTACTCCGTTAACATTTTTCTCCGGGACTAATCGAGGGACTTTTTTTGTAGATTTCTGCAGTAAATGAACAGACTCTAGTGGTATTTATGTAACTTCTAAAGGGGCACAACAATTGGACTAAACGTAGCTGCAATTTCAACTTCTGGTTCAGAAGACAGATCAGTAGGGTCTCGTTCTGGTTTTAACACTAAACTGCAGCAAAGGTAATGGGGCAATTGCCCCACTAGGTGGTAGTACTGGTCGACGCACCTCCATATTTCATTAATTTCCTCCATTGTTTTGCAATACAAAAAACAAAACGCAATCTCTGAAATATACTATGACTGTGAGATTTAACCAGTTATATCACAGAATACTATAAGACACGTAAGATTATCTTTCTGCCCCAGCTATTTCCTTTTGCCCATGTTTACAACTGTGAGTATTTTCACGCTCGAACGGAGGTAACTTGCTAAATGTACCGTGTGAGAATCAAAATCCCGTCAAAACGTAACGTGAGTCTGCGTGAATTTCCCCAAACCCTTGTTTCAGAAATAATGAACGAACTTCGCTTTGTAGTAAGTACTTTGTTGGCTCCTCCGCAGCTCCCGCGTGAGAAAATCCCCGACTATGGATAAGATCTTGGAAAATCAATTCCGTGCATTTCGATGGTGAAAAGCATATGGGCGTCACACCAGACATATTCAAATATATAAAAACATAAATTAATTATAAAATCGGTTAAAAAAAAGTCCAAAGCAACCATAATGAATTAAGACAACAAAACAACCTATTTGTTGAAAATCTAAAAATAGGCTCCTTGTAAACAACACACAATGGTGAGTGGTAATAGGAAAGGGAAATAATGCTTATCAAAAGAAACCTTAAAACAACTTACCGAGGAGTTGGTCAAAATCATATATTATATAAAATCATATTTGAATAAAATGATTAGTACATTTCTGTACTTTAAAAGGTACAATTATCTAGAGCCAAGGGTAAATTGTTGGTACATCCCCAGTGACAAGCACAGGTGCACATTTTTACCATGCAGGCACCAGAATTCCATCTTTTACATGCATAAAGCCCCCTCCACAGCAGTCTGTTTTTGGTGGGTGGTGTTGTACCTCTCCTCAGCCAGGGTTAGGGGATTCACTAGAGTCAGCAGGTATTAGCTAAGAGGATACTTGCCATCTCACAGTAACCAGCCACCAGCAAGTGCACCATCCTTTGCCATCTGACTAACTCCAAATCTAGACCAGATATAAGCATCACGTCTCTGTAAGATGTCCTTCACGGCTGCATATCACTTGGACGTTTAGGCCTAGGGCTATGAACCCTTTTTGTTAGGTGCAACCCAGCACCCTTGCTGAGGCCATGTGCATCACCTGTGGTCTGCAAGAATGCACCTGTGGCATAAAGACAGAACTGTCAGAAGCTGCATGGTGCACTGAGAGCAAAATTCTTGTGTGTTCCTCTTTTCAATTTATCCTGCACCGGACAAATTAAGGGGGCTTATTATTTCACCCCAGGCCAGCCTACAGGGGGATGGGGTTCTAGAGACAGCTAATACAACCCCCCCAGTAATTATTTTTGTCCCGTAATGGGTGGAGACCTCAACCCCCCCCCCCAATGTTCCAGCTAAAATTATGCCCTTGTTATGAATTGTTCATTACTGAGATGGTCCAAGGGATTCATGATCACCAGCAAAAGCATCTTGGATTCCTGGAAAGCACTGCCTGAAATGCCGTCTTCTGCTGCCGGCCCAATCTCTGCCATTGCTGGTTGCGAGGGGTGATTCACCTTCCCATTTCAAAAGATGTGACTGAAGACATAGCAAGTTTGATTGGTTAGCTCATTATGTAGGTTACTATAGGGTTGTTCAGAAGTTATGAATTGGATTTTGAATTGTCTTGGCAACACCCTGTAACATGTTTAGAGGACAGTAAGAAGAATGTAATTCGTTTCAGTTCAATGCAATCATACAACACGTATGTTAACATCCTGGATAATTCATATTGAAATATTAAGCGGTATTGTTAAAGATGCGCATACACTATGTATATGAATTTACGTGAAATCCATTTTAATTCTACTTCCTATATTTAAAGTCGAATTGCGATTCTGCACCGATTTATAAATTGAAATTGATTTTCAAGGTCGTTGTCAAATGAATGGTGCACAGACCTTTTATGTAATTAAACGGCATACAGATGGTACAACAACGAGTCTCCTTTGCGCTCATTTATAGTTTCATAATTTTATATTGCAATATTGAGCTCTTAACATATGATCGGAATTATTACGTGGTCCAACAAGAAGTATCAGTGTGTTTTTATCATCTATTTTGGCCGACAGGGCATCAGGCGAAAGTTCAAATAAAGAGCGACGTAAATAACAAGAAGTGGGTCCGGAGTGAGTTTACGAACCAGATAACGAAGTACTTGGTGTTACAAAGCTTTTGAAAATTCCACCCCAGAGCTTTGGCACGGTTCGCGGCTCGCATTGACCCGTGCACATTCCGACCACCATCACGTGGGCGGTGCTGCAGCTTGGAGCGATGCAGGATGGTCGCGGCAAGAAAATGGCGGATTTTGAGGAGCTAAGGGTACGAGAAAGCATATTGTTAGTTAGCATCCGTACGCTTACGTTTTGTTGAACTTGTATATGAGTCCTCACTTGCGTTAGATGTATATTTAATGGATGTATGAAGTTGTGCTGAAACGAATGCCAGGTTTCGGATGCATTAATTAGCCAAACACTTGGCTGTGTTCTGCTTTGCTTGTTTTGCATCAGAATTAGCTATCCGGCTAATTTGGACATAGCTCTTCGAAATGCACCATTTATTATTATAGCTGACTTCATTTTTTAGAAATGGTAGATATTGCATAACTTTGCGAGCTAGCTGGTCAATGATCAAATATACGGGGGAAACCAGTGACATCTTGGCTTGTA
This sequence comes from Pollimyrus isidori, assembly GCA_019775955.2. Classification (NCBI taxonomy): domain Eukaryota; kingdom Metazoa; phylum Chordata; class Actinopteri; order Osteoglossiformes; family Mormyridae; genus Pollimyrus; species Pollimyrus isidori. Next base: position 11,658,915 of record JABFDZ020000118.1, on the reverse strand, counting down.
TTTTATCCCACAGCTGGACTTTGTTCTGCAACTAGCTATTGTTGTTAGCAAGCTACGGTTATATTATGGAGGCGAATAGAAACAGCAGTGCCCAATTGAATATTTGAATGTGTTATTATTATTATTGTTATCATCATCATCATCATTATTATTATTATTATTATTATTATGATTTTATCATCGGATTGTTTTTCTAATCATTTCTCGACATTTCCATTGATTCCGCCTGTGTGTTGTCTGTTGTGTGTTTTTTCTTTTTTTAACGGGTCTTGGAATTATTCTTAATATTTTAGATTTCTTACGATGGCATTTGTTAAGGATTTGTAAAGGAAAAAGGATAAACACTATGAACAATCAAGCATGGACCAAATAATGAAGGGTTAGTCGGGGTTTTCTTACTTTATTTTCCCTGTGCCGTGGGTTTCCGTATTGGGATTCCGTGGGAGGGACGTGGCCAAAAACCGCACATCATGGGGAATGTGTCTTTCTAATGAGTAGCGCTAAAATTACATTTATGGTGCACGCTAAGCTTAGTCCAGCACCTAACGGGGGACCATGGCTAGCTAAATTAGTCGTTTCACTTTTGTTCTAGAGATTGGTATATGGCAGTAAGATGTGCGTAGTTACAGAGAGTTACTTTTTCTCTTAGGGTGGAGTACAAGCAGACATATGATGCACCATTTTAATGTCAGTATGCTTCTGCGTTAGACTGGTACTTCACTGTGAGGAAGTTTACAGCGGATATTTTGTCAGTTCCATAAGGCAGGTGTATTTGTGCACGGATGTTTGCTACTCAACCTTAATATTGCATCGAAATGATTTCCTTTGATTTCCATTTAGGATATTCATTTTTATGTAAAATCTAGCTGTATTTTTTGATGTTGTTTTTAATGTCTATTTCATGTCTGTAGGTGAACTTTGAATGCATCCAGTTTTAATATATGCATCAGTTTTGTGGTGTTTTTTTTTGTGTGTGTTTCTGATTTCAGAATATGGTATCGAGTTTCCGGGTGTCAGAGCTTCAGGTGTTGTTGGGTTTTGCAGGACGAAACAAAAGTGGTCGCAAGCATGAACTTTTGCTGAGGGCTTTACATTTGCTAAAAAGCGGGTGTAGTCCTGCAGTGCAAATCAAAATTAAGGAGCTCTACCAGCGTCGCTACCCCCGGACTACAGAGAGCCTGCCCGACTTTTCATCTCTCAAATCCTCCGTCTTTGCCGCTTCCATTGTGGACCCTGATCTCTCCCTTACTACTGGGATTTCCCACGGTTCCAGCATTGGGACGCACGCTTCAGTCTATTTACACGAGACCAAACCCAGGATGGACATGCAGCAGCCACCGCCTCCCATCCCTCCTGTCCACCCCGATGTTCAGATGAAGTCTCTGCCATTCTACGATGTGCTGGATGTCCTGATCAAGCCTTCAAGTCTGGGTTAGTCTCTGTGTGGTTGTTGATATATTTAATCATTTGTCTCCTATATATGTGTATGTGTGTATCTATATTTATATCTACCCAGCCACCTCTATTTCAGCTGCATATTCAGGACTGCAGTTATATATAATTAGGTTGGCAGGGAATATACTTTGTTTTTGACTTGTGCAGGGCTACTTATAAACTGTGTATATGTAACATGTTAAGGAAATTTAAAGAGAACCACTTTCAACAGAGATGCCAGTTTCAATTGAAGAGGTGTAACATATCATGTTTATACACATGGGAAAATGCAAAATAAGCAAGTACTTTTATAAAGCTGTTCAGACATAGCAGTTGAAAACAAGATCGTCACTCAGAAATAACACTTTGCATGTTTTAATTCTTATTTTATTCTTATTCCTCTGTTCAAATTCTTATTGTTTGCAAAAATATCTGCTTACCATGGGAAAAGTAGCTTTGCTGATAGCAATGACAGCAGCGTAATGGTAGTTCTGCATGTTTTCCTTAACAGTACTTAAATTCATTTATAGGCGCAAGTAGTATCCAGCGTTTTCAGGAGAAATACTTCATCTTCGCCCTGACACCTCAACAAGTGCGAGAAGTCTGCATTTCCAGGTTAGCCCCATGTCCACTTCTGTAAGCATAGATATTTCTGTAGCATTGCAGATATCAATCATTTTTTATTTTTCTTTTAAAGGGATTTTTTACCAGGTGGCAGGAGGGACTACATGGTTCAGATTCAGCTAAGGTGGGTTTAGCAAACAAATAGCTGCACTGTTGCCTTTGTAGGAAACTATCGTTTAGAATTCATCATCGTAACTTGTTTTGGATCTAAAATTATATCCGTTGTTGTTTTCAGGTTTTGTCTTGCAGAAACTAGTTGTCCTCAAGAAGACAACTATCCAAACAGTTTGTGTATTAAAGTAAATGGAAAGCTCTTCCCTTTGCCGGTATGTGAGTTTTTTCTTTCTTTTTTACATAATTCACTAATGCTTGTATAACTGTTTGAATTCTCAGTTTGTTCAGCACTTGTTGTTGCCTGAAGTAAGACGCAGGTATAACACCATTAAAAGTTTTAGTTCCAGAGTTCCCCATTCTCTTTTTTTCATTATGTACAAAGCATGGATTATGCATCGCAAAAGTAAATGTGTCATTAACCGATTTTAATGACTATCCTCAGGGTTATGCCCCTCCTCCCAAAAACGGAGTAGAACAGAAGCGACCAGGGAGACCCCTGAACATCACGTCCCTGGTTAGATTATCGTCTGCTGTTCCAAATCAGATTTCCGTCACATGGGCACCTGAAATTGGGAAGGTACATGTCATTTAAACTATTATCAGAACTGAAAAAGATCTTTTATTGCAATTCTGTGATACATTACATATATACTTCTATATAAAAAAAAGTTACCCCCCCCCCCCCCCCCTTTATTTCTGCAGACATACTCTGTTTCTGTGTACCTCGTCAGGCAGCTCACGTCATCGCTGCTGTTGCAGAGGTTGCGGATGAAGGGTATTCGGAATCCTGACCACTCCAGAGCTCTAAGTAATATATTTCTACGAAGTTCTCTAATGTTTGCATTATCCTTTGATGTACATATCCTTTTATGTGAAGAATACTCTATATATTACTCATTCTTCCTTGCATTAATTTTTCACAAATTGGCATTTATTCCAGTAAAAGAAAAGCTGACAGCTGACCCTGACAGTGAGATTGCAACAACCAGTTTGCGAGTTTCACTTATGTGCCCGGTGGGTTTACCAAGGATTTTTTATAAATTTTTTTGACTGGGGGGGGGCAGTTTGTCATTGGGGTAGCATGTGTAGCATTACCTTCATTTGCCGCATTATTTTCATGCACATCACTTTATTATTTACATGGTCTTGGTTGTGTTTGCATGAGACCTATAAGTACATTGCTTGCATGTGAAAGTATTCAGTGAAGAATACACAATTCTGGTTATCTCTTCTTCCCAGCTGGGCAAGATGCGCTTGACTGTTCCCTGTCGAGCTGTCACTTGCTCACATCTCCAGTGCTTCGACGCAGCCCTCTACCTTCAGATGAATGAGAAGAAGCCCACCTGGATCTGTCCGGTGTGCGACAAGAAGGCCGCGTACGAGAGCCTGATAATCGACGGGTGAGCCTGTGTGGCGGTGGAGCCGCGTGCATGAGAGATGCTCCTTCCCAGGCCGCGGTGCTGGAGGACACTTGCTCATTCTGTGACGTCTGTTGTGCCAGACTTTTCATGGAGATTCTGAATGACTGCTCGGATGCCGACGAGATCAAATTCCAAGAAGACGGAACCTGGTGTCCGATGAGGCCAAAGAAAGAAGCGTTGAAAGTGTCGTCTCAGTTTTGTCCAAAAATAGAAAGTAAGAAAAGGGGGTTACTCTGCTGTACGGCTCCGATTTGACCCAGTTCTTGATGTGCCTGTATGCTCATAATTACTTGTGTTAAGCTGAAAGCCGTGTATTCAGGTCTTTGAGATGCTCCTTCCCTCTGCTGCTTTAGGCTCAGCTCTGCTGCGGCAGTGCGCGGTAATCCCGCCCAGCGAGCCCAGCCACACAAAGAAGGTAGACATCATCGACCTCACAGTGGAGAGCTCTTCGGAAGAGGAGCAGGATGAGGCTGAAGACCCTCCACTTAAAAAGCGCTGCCTCTACATGGCTAAGCCTGATGAGGCTCCGGCAAAAGGGTATGGGATTTCCAGCAGAATCGCTGAATTATGACAAAGATCTTGGAGATACCTGAAAGGGAAATGATTGTTAAATGTGTAATGCAGTACCTTTATACAGGCCATGAGAAATACACATTTAATGGGTTTTTGCTTTGTCTTCCCAGTGTTCTGGCCTATCAGCCACCAGCAGTGCGGTTGCCAAATGTCCAAGCCCTGGACCCGTCTTACTTAGCATCTTCACTAGCAGACTATGCAGTTCCATTCCATCATTCGACCTTATCTACCATTCCCACTGACATGCAGAGTAAGACCTGCTTTTTCTTATGCGTTTTATGTGCTTTTGTTTGGAGGTGACATTGAGGGATTAGTTCAGTTTTTAAAACCCATGTGTCAGTGTGTATGAGAATGTTAGATGATGTAGCTATTCAGCAACAATGGGTAGTTTTGCCACCATTAGACAGTAGCATTGTAATAGTGCATTTGTATTGTACGGAGCCCACAAAGTTCCAAAAATATTTTTGTGCACATGTGGTGTTGTTTTGGGCAAATAATAAATTAACTTGAGTGCACCATATATTATGAGAAGAAATAAATTATATAGGAGATTATATTCTGTGCACTACATAATCAGGGTATTGAGTACACTTCTGTGAAATATGGAGTGGCAAACAGCTCAAAATTCTACATTAATCAAAGAATGTCTTACAAAGGCATTCTTGTTACACCGCAATAAAGTTAATCTACCCATTTCCATTCATGTCACACTCTAAAACTGAAGACATATGAAGTATATTATGCTTTAAGCAGTTTATGATGGAATAGTGCACAACCTTAAGTTAGTTATCACACAGAGGAACTAACAGTATGTGTTCAGGGCCAGGGTCGGTGACCATTGCTTTAAACGTTGGCTAATTTCTTGTGCACTCATGAATATACTTTGCGTACAACATCTGCTATCTTGCGCACACGAGTTGTTATTCACTTAAGATCATATCTTGTGCCCTTAGGGAATCAGAATATTTTTGGTACTTTGCAGATTCTGTAGTATTGGTTGTTTTCACGGGTAGAAATGGGGAAACTGCTTGGGTGAGCTACTGTTTTTTGAAAATGTAAACAATCACCAGTGTAATACTTAAGGAATACACTAGACAGGATATGTGGTGTGGTTGTGTGATCTCCAGTGCATGGATCATGTGACTTTTCAATGGCAGACAAATGTGACGTGTAAATTATGTACTCTATTCATGACATGCAGTATATATGTCCAAATGTTTGGATGTGCTGCAAGTTTTTACCCAAATTTTTCATTTCAGGTCTGGATTTGTTCTCATTGATTCAAGGAGATTCTCAGGTATTCCTTTTTGTGTTTCTTATTCATGAAGGACATGTATGCTTTAAGTATATTTAGGTAACCTACAGGGCTGCTGCCATGTGTGTTTGACCCCCCCCCCCATTTCTGCATAAAGTATCAGACGTTGTTAAAGATCCAGTCTTATTGTGCATTCCATTTGCCCTCGGATTCCGAGTTTTGAAGCCGGAAGTGACGACATGCGCACTCCTGTTTCTCGGACATCCGAGAAATATCTCGGACAACACAGAGGATCCTGACTTCAGAATCCAAGATGGCTGTGTCTTTTATCAACAGAAGGGAAAGTTGTAGTTTTATACTGTTTAAGCACTACTTCTCATTTGTGGCTCATTAAATCGGTGACACACACTATACCGTCCAACTTATCTGTGGACGTGTTGCTACAGAGTTTTATGAGTGAAGCACCGTGCGTAATGTGTTATCAAATGATATTGCTAACAATGGCTACCAATTAACCGGGCTACAATTGGATTTCATGATTAGGCAGATTATTTGTTTTTAGATGAGATGAGATGAGAAACCCTTTATTGCTGTTGCAATACACCATGTCACTAGTCACAAGTACCAGTGAAATTACAGGCCATCAACCTGACTATACATACACAAGCATCACATTATAGGGGGGTAGACAGGTGAGGAAGACAGGGGATATAGGAAAAAATAGAGAAACAAGATAACCTCTCCCCCTCTTTTCCTCATGTAATGACGTACAGTAATATAAGAATGCGAAAATCGGATCCCGAGGCAAATGGAATGCAGCATTACTTCCTGTCTGTCTTTTAACATATATGCATTGGAACAAGATGTCTAAAAGGAGTAAATTTGTTGGCCCCGTTGAGGAAAGTCACTCATTTCTACTCTGCAGCATTACCGCACACCAATGTTCCTGGACAACCTCTCCAGCAGCCTGCAGGGGGCGACAGCGTCGGGGGGTGGAGGCCTCATCTCCTCCTCCAGCCAGTATGACAGCAACGCTCACAGCAGTGGCTCCAGCCATAACGAGCCTGGGGTCATTACGGGCACAGGAGGGACCAATATATCAGACATCATATCTCTGGATTAGTTCGGCACAAGGAGCACCACTCTCTACTTGTGGTATCAAATACCGCAATTCGTACTGAGGAGGTTTGTGTTTTTACTGTTCAAGGAAGTTGAACATGCATTTTTTTTTTAATGATTACTCTTGTTAAAAATTTGCCTTTTGAACCTGAGATCCTTGAGCGGAAGTGGGAATGATTAAGCAGAGTTTAATTCACTCCTTTTGCCAATTCCTCTGGCCATGTGGGCACTCAAAGGGCAGCTCCAATCAGTAACAATACTAACTGATTACAGTAATGTGGTGCAATTCTGTGTCCTGTTTAGTCTGATCATGTATAGCAATAAAATACATTTTTCGTACATGAAGTTGCACAACTTTAACAATGACGAGAATGGTATTCTACAGATACCTGCAAAAATGACTTGTTTATTGTAGATTGTATAAGCTGTATAATTTCCCTTTTTGGGTTTGTACGTATATTCTTGGTTATTTACATTGTTTCATTTATGTTTTTGAGAAAATACTTTCTCTTGAGGGCTGAAATCAGTGTCCTCACTGGCTGATGGAATAAACTTCAAGATATACTATCATAATTATTTTAGCCCTTTAACATCATCCTCTGGCACCCCTTTGTATGTTAAATCCATTTTCCTGCACCTTTCTGTCTCCTCCTTCCACATGTATATATTTAGTGTCTGTGCATATACACATCCTTACCAAAATTTATAATTACACCAGCTGCTGTTAAAATTCAGTGCATTGTAGTGTTCCTCATATAACTTAGGACTCGGAGGTATGACTTTGACATATGGAACTATACATAATGAATCCAGTACTGTAAGTATTAATGCACTTCTCTAAATCACCAGCACATTTGCAGTGTCTAATAACAATTTGTTTGTATGTAGATGGGCCATCTTCAGCTATTTTGTGAAACTAAACAGAAAACTGTAGCCTTATCTGTTTCTGAAGATGACCAACTACATGTAATTTGTGAACTTTAAAATCTGCAAATTACAGCCTTAGACTTTTTTTTTTTTTGTTGCTTTTCTTTATTCAAATAGCAGTGCAAAAAACGGTGCCTCTTGCATGCAGCCCGCAGCGGTGTGCTACCATTCGAGATTTGAGTAACCAGAATGCTTGTGCTGGCCTTGGTCGTGTCTGTAGATGGTTCTGATGGAAAAGTCCGTGAGCTTTGCTGTGCAGTGGGGCACCGTTGAAAGTCGTATTATTGTTGCCTGGCAACAGGTGGATCCCATAGTGTGGAGACGTCTGTTCTGAGTATCAGCCAACTGTGTGCATTAGAAATATGTTGCATGTTTTATTTTTGTGTGTTTATCCCAGGGGGTTTGTGAGTTCTGGTCTTGGCAAGCCCATTTCTAAAGACTGGTTATCCAGCATTGGTTTAACCAATTGACATCCTCCATGTAAGGGCAGGGGGGCACAGTTCACATTTAGCTGCTCGGTCAGGGTATCAGCTGTGGTTAGGCAGTGCTGTGTGTCCAGTCTGTTCTGTCTGTGCTTGTAAGTAACTTTTTACATCATTGGCAAGTGAAGTACTAAAGTGTGGTAAGTGTCTGCAACCTAACAAGACATCCGGATAGTGTACCCATAACAAACCTACCAATATAATGTAGTTGTTTACAAATTTTTTTTTTTTAAATCAAGAAACCCTGAAATCACAGCACATTAAAGGTCAAGAAGACTTTGAACTGGTCCTTAGGGCCAGGAGATGTTTTTCTATTCCATCTTAACAGCAAATGGATAAATTTGTTCAACCAGATTCCTGGACTACAATGTCACCTTGGTTTCAGTACCTTTCCTTAATAGAGTGGATATGCATAGAACCTGAAATTCCTGAGGACTGCAGCTTGTTTGAGATGCTTCAGTTTTTAATTAATGGTTTAGCACTCATTTTTTATAAATATATTGACTGTACAGTTACTACATTCAGTAATGTTTAGTGCAGCGAAAATGTTTTCAAGAAAGTGATCATTTTCCCCCCTATTGCTGGCTTTTCAGTGTTATCCATAGTACTTCTCTTAAGACCCTGATCTTGTTACCTGTTGTTACAAAATTTAGTGGTGTAACTGCAGTCCAGTTGAGGGTTTTTTGTTTTTATATTTTCATGAATATGGAGTTGCCGTTATAGCTTGCATAGCTTGCAGGTTGGAGAGTTCTCAGACAATGCATGCCCTTCCTATGGCGCCCCCTTTTGGAACTCCCCATGTATACAACTGGCAGGACCAGCTATCATCATAAAGGTCACATGGAACAATCTGCCAGTGGTGTGTAACACAGTGAAGACATGCTGATTCATGCTTGACTGTGGCAGTGTCTTGTTAAAAGTATTCTAATAAATATTTATTTTTTTTCTTTTTATTTCTGCTTGTCCACATTATTGGTTTCATTTTAAGGTATTTTGACTGATGATGTACTTGCTACAGTGAGACATTGTTACCACCCTAGTTTCTTCCAGTATCAGCAGAATTTTTTAAAGAAAATCAGTAGTGATGATTAATAGTAATCTTTGGTCTTATGTATTTATAGTAGTGTTAGGTTTTACTGATATGACTTGGGTAATTAAAGTCAGAGTTGTTTGTGTATATATAGTGTGTATATGTATGTATATATGTGTGTGTGTATGTGTGTGTGTTTATATATATAATATATATATATGTAATATATTTATATCACATGCACACATACAGGAGCCCCCTAAATACCTTGATTTATTTAGGGACGGAGACTGTAATATATTCACTCATGTATCATAGAGTCAAATACTCAGGTCTGATCCAGAATGATAATATATACATGTATGTGCTGAAATATACTCCACAGTGATGAGACCAACTAAGCAAAACACTTCCCAGTAGTAAAACTGAGGAATGCAAAATAAACTACTCCAGTGGTAACTCTGACATATCCAGCAATACATGTGAACCTCATTAGATCTAATAAAGGATATTGGATGAAAATATTAATTAACTTTAACCCATAAGATGCATGAATTTAATATATATATGTGTGTGTGTGTGTGTGTGTGAAAAATAGGAGATGGCTGTTTCAAAGCAATTTGTCCCTTCAGACTCAGCATACAGTTTACATTACATCTGTAGTTTTGTATTAGCTGATTGGCAAGAGCGTAATGACTGAAAGTGGTTAAATTGCCCATGGATATTAGATGTTGTGATTAGGAGAGCAGGGGAAAAGAAAACGACTAGAGAATGTGTAACTGTTAAACCTCTCTTACTATGGATTCGTGTTGAGAATTACTCTGGCAATAAGCTGACACATCATTACTGGCAAAGAGCAGCTGCCTACCAGGTGAACAAATCTGTGTAATATCATGATCAGCCTAGATTTAAACCTCCAGTCTTAAGCATAACAGTGCCAGTATATTTCATCATTATGGGTGTCTAGTTTTGGGTCTAGTCTGGGCTTATTTTTTCTGCACCTGAATATTTCACCTTTGGCTGGATCTGTAGTAACGAGCCTGCTGTAGGAAGGACAAATAAGCCATTTGGAAAACTTAAAATCTCTAGTAAGAGGAATGGTACAAAATTGATGGTATGGAATAGTATAAAATAATATTATAAACTAGGCACAACTGACTGCAGACTGGACCCCTACCATCAGAACATATGCATTTATTATCCTGAACAAAACTGTTTGTAGTTAGATTTCACATTACACAGATTCATAATGTCAAATATAACTATTCTGTATAAACATTAGTTAATTATTTTCATATTTGTGTCAGATACAACTTGGCAGGCAATAACTGCACAAAGGTAAATAGGCTGATATTTATAGAATTGGCAATACTGCACATGTTCCCTGAGTGGCTTACTGGTGGTACAATGAGATGACTTGGAAGGAATTATTTTCTGAGGCACTCGATGGAGCATTTTATTTAAGTGGTATGTTGTCTTTCAAAATGCGACACTTTTGCTATGACCAGCCCTCCTCTTCTGCTGGTTCCCACTGAGATGTTTGGAAGTTTGTAAGGTCAGCACTCCAGTGTCAATGGGAAATCATTAGTGCCATTGAATACATCCTGATAGTATTAAGGCAGAGGTGGGCAATCTTATCCGCAAAGGGCCGGTGTGTATGCAGGTTTTTGGGATAACCTGTAGGTCAGCTGTTCA
>JABFDZ020000118.1:11621574-11643760 GCA_019775955.2 Pollimyrus isidori | reverse complement strand
TAGTAATCTAATTAGGGAGTTGCAGCAAAAACCTGCATATACACCGGCCCTTTGCGGATAAGATTGCCCACCCCTGTATTAAGGCAATCAGTGTTAATCAGCATTTATCATCTGTTCTGGTCATGGAATCCCTGGCCGTGGATCTCCAGAAGCCAAGGGGAAATCTAAATGACTGGTTATCATTACACTCCTGGTTTATTTTTACATATTCTGCTTACATTTGTATTGCTGGACCTTCTTCAGGTATTATTTAGATTGTCTGTGCCTTTATTGTATTGTATTTATTGTAATGTGAACAGAGGGGTTGCTGTTAGATGTTAAACCAGCTGTAAATGTGAAAATACTGTGTTAGCACTTCTCTGGCAGAAGATATAAGCCTGTTCTGTTCATTGGTTTAACAATGCTGTCCGTTTACATAATAGAAGCAGCAAGTGAATCCGTGTAGTTTGGTGGAATGTAGAAACCTTACTAACTAAACTTACTAAATGAGGAAAATGAACCACATTCCCCTCAGTAATATTACGTAAAACTTATTTTACTTAAAAATTAGTCGTTTTTATCTGACATGGCTTACTCGTCCATTGGGTGTCTCCTTTTAAGCCCCTTTGATTTGTTATAAACAAACACAAGAATAATGGACGGCGCCGTATTATGTTGCTGGTAAAGTCTGATTTGTTTCTTAATATAACTAAATATAACCAATATAATTGAATTAAAAATTTATTGTATTGATAGGATTTATACTTATATATTCAATTATACTAAATAGATATAATATAGTTGAGATACCTTAAGGCTGGGCAAATGCAAAGTTAAATTTGATTATTGTAAATAGGAAAGACTTTTTTGCACGCTTACACCAGCCCCTCCAGAGAATGCTGTGACAAATCGTAACCGATGGTGGCTCAGTGGGTAACATTGTTCTCTTATACCTTCACATGTGGAACTTGCTAGAATACATATTAATCATGAATATCCATCCAATTTCTATTTGCTTATCCAAAACAGTAGTATGGCTGGGGGCGGTGCTGAAACCTGGGTACTCCATACTGCGCCTGCGTCAAGCTTGACGTCGCAAGCGGAAGGAGTTCACATTTTGCTTGAATGGCAAGTAGCCAGTCGGCTAGCTAGCTAGCTGTGACAAGACGGTTGGAGTAGAATCTGACAAAGCAACAGACACATACAGACCTTTTAAAAAAATATATATTTATAAATAACTTATTTGGGACCAACATGGCTTCAGGAGGCGAGTAAGTATGAACATTTGTTTGTTTCGGTATCCCGCTAGATTCATCGTCGTCAAAAATCAATCTTAAACCAAAAGTACCCGAAAACAAATCTTGACGTTTTCGCGACACGAACGTCATTCCTAAATACTATGGCGTCAGTGGGTTCAGCTATACCACTAATAACTAACGGGCAGCCTGCTGGTTAGCCATGTAGACATCTACTTGATGTGAATGGTTTTGTTGAAAATCATCGACTGGCTGTCCAGGTCATTTGATTTGTCCCCACTACTGAATGGTGCTGAACCTGGTTGGCTATGAGCATGACTGTTTCGTGTTGTAATTTTTTGGTTTTATTAGGCTCTGGGGTGAGGTTATTGGAGATGACATCAGGTAACTTTAACTAGCTAGACGTCTTTGGTAACGCTACGTGGAATGGGTCGCCAAGTACTAAGTTTCACCAAAACAAATTTAACTAACTATTATTACTGCCCACCAAAGACTGTCTAAAATGGCCTACCGCTGCTGGAATAAAATCTGATTAGGTGACAATAAACTAGAAGACTTTATATGTAACATTCATGAATTTAGCACCCAATATCATGGCTATCGGACAAGCAAATGTTATGGTGGCGTTTAAATCCACCGCGAACACGTTTTTATTTGTTTAGATAATTCTACTGTTTTGATAACCAGACATGCATGTGCATATGAATGTAGATAGCTAATGGATTGATGAATATTAAGCAACGCACTAACAAAACATATGGAGTACTCATCGTCATTTTATTGTACTGGTGTACAGATAAGAACTCTGCATTGGCGGCCACCGCTTTAACCGGCCATGCACCTCCCTTTGTAAATAGCGGTTAGACCTTTAAAATGCTGGTTCAGCAGCTAATTTCTCACATTTGACCCGTGTCGTGTTCTCTTGTCTACGGCTGCCGAAGAAATGCCAGCAGGCGAAAGGCTGCGATTAGCGCACTTTCGGTTTGCTTTTCTTGCTGTGTCATTCGGGCCTTCGGTCCTCACAATGCGTCGATCCGAATCCGCTGCTCTTTCAGACTTTATGTACTAACATTGAACAAAAACAAAATACCTGCGTTATAATATAAACTTGTCATCTTTTTCATTACTTAAGTGCACACGTTTCCAGTTACAAAGACTTTAACTTATTAAATTAACGCATCTAAAGATAACTGCAGTTTTTGAGGGAGTTGCAACAACAATCCTGTATGGTTGTCAGTGTAACTAGCAATTTCGGAGTTTCTGCATTACTGGCATTAGAGTGTTAAAGGGTTGTCTTGTCGTTTTGACGGGCAAAATTCTCGGATTTTGTGAAATTGCTGAATAGGTTGGAAATCACCGATCGGTCGATTACACTTTGTTTATGAAATGTGGGCTTGCCGATGTTATTATTACTGTTAGTATATGGAAATCGTAATATATAAGCAATCGAATTCCAGTGTGATCCTTAGATTGGATGCTTTGTGTTTTGCGATTCTTGAATCATGTTTAGGACGGCCCAAATTGGGTTGGCCGGTCTGGCAGATAATAAGTAAACTGCAAGCACAGTGCTTCGCACAAGACGTTTACAGCTGAAAGTATTTCAAGTCGAGTTTTGACCGTCGGTTTTAGTGTGTTTTTATCTGTACCATTGATCTGTATGCTATAGTTCCCATTAACACCGTAAATAGTATGTCGTTCAACTTCGGTCTCATTCAAAATACATAAGCTGTATCTTTTGTTTTGGATTAATTGACGGTCGGGAATGACTCGATATTACTCCATAATGTCTCCATAAGGTCGTGGGTTATGCCGGGTAGGGGGCGCTGCTGATACGCCCTTGTTGGTGATCAGTACCTATCCATAGACGACTAAGACTCGTTCTCGAGTCAGAAGTTTGTCTTACAGATTTTTTTTTTTGTAATTAATATCCATTCATTATAACTTTTAATGGTACTATTATACTTTTCTACTTTATGAGAGTTTTCCATTTGTTTTATAGCTGCTTATCCTGTTCAGTGTTATGGGGGTGGTTTGGGGCTGGGGACTGAAACATATCACAGGCAGCATAGGGCACAAGGCTGGTTTATACCCTGTTCGGGATGCCGGTCCATTGGAGGGCACATGCATGGATGCTCTCGCAGTCTTCAGATGCATGTTTTTGGACTATGAGTCGAAACCACAGTACCTGGAGGAAAAAATGAAGGAGAGATTAAAAACAAGTGCTTTGGAGCTGTAAGGTAAGTCCTACCCACTGTCCTATAGTGGACTGGCATCCATTTAGATTTCATCCCAGTCATGTGCTCTTTGATGTCTGGGATAGGCTCTAGGGCCCCTCACAACCATGATCAGGATAACTGTTCAGATGATGGATGGAATTATTGTTGTGTCATTGTTACCCTTTAGCTGAATAGCGCAAGTCACACACTTGGGCCATATTGATAATCGCGTAACCTGAATAGGCCGCATGGTGGCCTTCAGCTGCACCCTGTATGCACCTGCCCTGCTTCAACAGAACTAACATCTAACACTGCTAAATACGAAAAATAAATGGGCTACAGTAATCATCAAGAATTCAGGTATGCACTTAACTTAGATTAGACAGTGACCAGTTAAAATCGTCAGATCTCTCTAGTCAGGCGATGATCTGTCTGGTCTTAGCTCTTGAGAGAGCTTGTCAGTACAGTGTTCTATTATGGCCAAATCAGTTGATCCAAGGCCACTTCAGATAGTAATACTGCAGATGTGTTTGTTGAACGTAGTGTAATTCTGTTCAGTTTTCCACTGTCATTGTGTAATGCAGCAGCCAGGCTCTTCACACTGTGGGTCTGACGGAGAAAGATTGTTTGGTGGTACTTTGCAGCATGCACTCAGGGTTTGGAAAATGACCTTTGATGGACATGTAAGGCTCTAGCTTCATGCTTGACCTCATCTTTTGTTAAGGAACAACAATTTCCTTTCCTTATGTTACTTAATAGTGACCTCTGCGCCTGATTAAACTTCTCTCTTGTGACATGTGATGACAATTTTTCTTTCAGCTCAGTACTTCATATTGCTGATCAAATGCGTCAAGCATGTATTTTTAATAATTTTTCTCCTCTTGTTGTGTGTGTATCTCACGATTGCATTTGTGCTTTTTGCAAATACTCTTACAGTGGTTGGCTTTATCAGTCTGAAGACTTCACTGTTCTCTTGAAACATCTGGTATTGAAGCTGACAGTGAAGTAGTTGCGTTTATCTGTGGAAATTCAGCTGGATTCTGAGTTGTGTGTGTGTGTGTGTGTGTGTGTGTGTCGTCTTGGTTGGTGATTCCATATAAATTTACTGTCTCCTGTTTCTCATTTGTTTGAAACCAATGAACTGGCATACTTCAGTTCTTTTCAAAGCACGGCCCTAGAGCAGGGGTGGCTAATCTTATCTGCAAAGGGCCAGTATGCATGCAGGTTTTTTGGAAAACCTTTAGGTCAGTTGTTTAAACTAGAGATGCACCGATACCGATATTCAATTGGTATTGGCGCCGATCCAGACCTATTTGATGGATCGGGTATCGGCCAAGTGTGACCGATCCACATCCTATACTTACTTATTTAGTTTTCAGCAATCAATCGCACAACAGCTCCTTCCCATTTTACATGTGTGTTTTGTGGCATTCAAATCTAGCACTATCGCTGCCCTTCTGTGTTTTACGCTATTCAGTGGGTGTGAGTATAGTGACTTCTGCCTGCTGTGACGTCATGTGCATTCCCTTCGCAGTATGAGGAGCGCAAGATTAGAAGTGATAATCTGGGAGTATTTTATGCTTTTAACAGAAACCAGAAGCCCAGCATTTTGCAGTGTATGTAAAATAGAGTTTTGAGGTTGGAAAAGCGTTTATGGACAATCCCATTAATCAAAGCGCACGCAATTGCGAGACAAAGCCATGTCTGATTTGGGACTCGCTAATTTAATTAGACTGATTTGCCAACTCGCTGCAGCTTGTGATACAAGAAGGGCTGCCATCCCAACAAAATTGTAACTGCACTGAAGGTAATGAGAGTTAAACTTAAAATTTGAAGCATTTGCCACTTGTATGTATTTGCTTTGAAGATATTCATATTGAAATCACTCAAAAACTCTTAACAAACAAGGTGGAATAGTATTTTATGTATGTTTGTAGTAGCCTAATGAAATATTTTGGTCATTTTTCCATCTGTATTTACTAGCTTAAAAATAATATGTAAAGTATAACAAAGTAAAAAGAGCTCTTGTATCGGAATCTGTATCGGCTCGGAACTGAAAAAACGTGGATCGCCCGTCTCTAGTTTAAACCCAGGTGTGAAGTCTCTTCATCCAGTCAGTCCTCTAATTAGTAATCTAATTAGGGAGTTGCAACAAAAGACCTTCATACACAGTGGCCCTTTCAGGCCCACACCTGCCTTAAAGTATTATTAATATTTAATCACTGCCTCAGAATATTTTTTTATGGTAGGTAGGTTTTTATAGTTATAAATAAAAAAAGGTATCATTAACATGCTGTGTCATTATGTGAATCTATACGTATCTGTGCTTTCTGGGATTGTCTCCAGCCTTAATGTAACCTTAATCAGGAAAAGGGGTTTGGGAGATGTCTGTACATCACGGTTGTGTAACATTCCTCTGAAGCTATTTACATTAGAGGTACATATTATAGCAATGAATGTGTTCATTTTCTCCACAGATCTAAAAACGATGATCTTTCCACTGCAATTTTAAAGCAAAAGAACAGACCCAACAGATTGATTGTGGATGAATCCATTAATGAGGATAACAGCGTGGTTTCCCTCTCTCAGGTCAGTTTTGTTTTTGATCCATTTTGTGCTTTATGATGACCTTTAGTAATCATGTTTCAGGTTTTCAAATACATTTTTGATTTACATTTTTTTTTTTCCCATGTCCCTCATACTTCCCACAATTTTAAGGCAAGTCTAAATGTACTTTGTGAGCTGTGTATCTGTTTATTTTGTCTGTGTAAAGGGTAGTTTTGGAATGAAGCAGATCTAGATGTGCTTTCCTAGTGAAAGGGAGGAAGTATGTAACAATTATTTTTCACTGGAAGCACGTGGCATGCATGCATTTCAGCTGCAGCCTTGCGCTGCAGCGAATCGTGACTTTCCATCTCGCACCTGACAGGCAAAGATGGATGAGCTCCAGCTCTTCAGGGGAGACACAGTCCTGCTGAAAGGGAAGAAGAGGAGGGAGACTGTATGCATCGTGCTCTCGGATGACACCTGTTCTGACGAGAAGGTGCGCATGAACAGGGTCGTTCGCAACAACCTGAGGGTGCGCCTGGGAGACGTCATCAGGTAAGGCTTTGCTGCCCTTTGGGCTCGTCCGCACATGCTGCATTTGCAGCATCACCTCTGCGGAAGTTTTCCTACCATCCTCTGGAACACTGGAGTAAAGGCCATGGTCCTCTTCCTTTGTGCAGCATCCAGCCATGCCCTGATGTGAAGTACGGGAAACGGATTCACGTTCTGCCCATCGATGACACAGTGGAGGGCATCACAGGCAACCTGTTTGAGGTTTATCTTAAGCCATACTTCCTGGAAGCCTACCGACCCATCAGGAAAGGTAAGGGTGTCAGGTTGCCAATGCATCTGTTCAGATAAATCGTATGATACAGTGGCCTACAAATGCAAAGTGCAAGACATTAATGTTTTGGCATTTTATTTTTTTCCACCTTAAAGTGCTGAATAGCCCGACTAAAGATTTTGTGAGCAAGTCGTCTATAGTTCATATCGGTTTTATCTGGATAGGTCATAGGTTAAAATCCCTCAAAGCTGGGAATCCTGAATGCTTTCCTTTGCTGGCTAGTACCAATTAACCCACTCCATGATGCAACTCAAAGCTAATATCCTTCCTATTAGACTTGCAGTGTAGGTCAGCCAGCCTGCATTGTTCAGTGTTTCTCTTTATGTATTCCCTAAAGGTGTCTTAGTGCTTTTTTTCTCTAGTATTTTGTCATTTTTTGCATCAATTTGGTATATTGCACCACAGCGTTGAAGACCACTGTAATATAAAATTGGATATCCACTGATGATTTCATGGATGGTTTTAAGATGAATGCTATACCATACCCTGCGTAGAACTTCCCATAAGAATAACATTGTTAGTTAGTTATTTGTAAAAATGTGACTCTTCTTTGTCCACCAAACTGTAGGTTGCCATTTTAAATGCATGTTTTTGTGTAGGGGATATTTTCCTTGTGAGAGGGGGGATGCGGGCCGTGGAGTTCAAGGTGGTAGAGACAGACCCCAGCCCATACTGCATAGTTGCTCCGGACACAGTCATCCACTGTGAGGGAGAGCCAATCAAACGTGAGGTAAGGCAATAAACTTGAGTGACGCTGATATCTGTTCTCATGTAAATATTGTTAAAAGAATGATTTAACATATTGGGAGACTGGCTTTAGAAGTGGTTGGAAATCACTATACCTATCCCCCCCCCCCCCCCAACAGCTGCCAAGCAGTAAAATGATTGTTGAATGTAGGACATTTAAACATTTTCAAGTATTGAACACTCAGCTCACTGGAGGTCATGCACTCTACTTTAGCTAGGTATAACAACAAAGGGATGTGCGTGTGTTTTGGTACAAAATATTTGTGTGACTAGGATGAGGAGGAGTCCCTGAACGAAGTTGGCTATGATGACATTGGGGGAGTCAGGAAGCAGCTGGCTCAGATAAAGGAGATGGTGGAATTGCCTCTCAGACACCCTGCCTTGTTCAAGGCGATCGGCGTTAAGGTAAGCACTTTGTTTTCTGAAGATGCCTCTTATTGGTATGTGTAGCTATGGGAGCATGGAGAATTAAAAGCCCATCGTGAGACTTTCATATTCTGTCTGTCACTCATGGGTTTGTCCAGCCTCCTGTTGGACAGTTTGCCAGTTCATTGGTTAAGTCAAGCTTTGATTGACAGTGCAGAGTTAATCCTTTCTTCTTGGGAAGGACTTTTCACAAAGACAACTTTGTTCATTAGTAAAAGACCTTTAAGTGTTTGTTACGATTTTCCAATGACGTAATAACAATAACTTTATCTGAAATGGCGTCAGGCAGTTAGCCTGGAGGCCTCCTTAAAGTGCCAGGCATTGTGGCTCAGAAGGTTTTTGAAGTGTGCATTTCATTTTATGTGCATAGCCTCCTCGTGGAATCCTGCTGTATGGCCCTCCTGGAACTGGAAAAACGCTGATTGCTCGTGCTGTTGCAAATGAAACTGGAGCGTTCTTCTTCCTCATCAATGGTAAAATATTTCCCGCACAGTAAACCGAAATGATCCGTTACACCACCCGATGATAATGTAACTGTTAACTGGCATCGGTTTTTATCTTAAATGTTGAATTTCTTTCTAATTTTGTTTTGTATTGTGTAATAAGGCCCTGAAATTATGAGCAAACTCGCCGGAGAGTCTGAAAGCAACTTGAGAAAAGCTTTTGAAGAAGCTGAAAAGAATGCCCCTGCCATTATCTTCATCGACGAGCTTGACGCCATCGCACCAAAAAGAGAGAAGTTAAGCCTGAAGCTCCCTCTCTTTTCATGGCCGGAGGCTGTTCACATTCGCCTTAGAGAGTGTCATCTGGAGAAGTTAACGAACCTCCACTCCTCTTTCCACAGACTCACGGAGAAGTCGAGAGGCGTATTGTCTCCCAGCTGCTCACCCTTATGGATGGGCTGAAGCAGAGGGCGCATGTCATTGTTATGGCAGCTACAAACAGACCAAACAGCATCGATCCAGCTCTCAGGCGATTCGGTAACAGATCACCTTGAACCTTGTCATGCAATAAAATATAAAGACCTGTAGAGGGTATGGAGAGTATTATTCAGCTAAAAATATTCTTTTATCAGCTAGTATTGTGTTTTAAAGTCTAATTTTTATTTATTCAAATGACTGATTTTTCAAAGTGCTTGGAGACTCATCCAATGTGGACCTATCATTTCCGTTATTGAATTGAATAAGCCTATTCCTTAACCTCTAAAGCTTTGTTTCTAATAATTTATCTTCATAAATCTTAAACTTCTGCTGTGAAGAAATGTATTTAGTCTAACATTTTGGATTATTTGTTATATGTATGCTTACTGCTCTGGGTTTTCTCTATGGCAAGGCAAATCGTAAGAACTAAAATATCAGTTAAATGTCTGTCAGCTGGATCCTTGTAATTTGAGGTGTAAAATTTCAAACAAATTGTTCTAATAACTTGAAAGGTCGCTTCGACCGAGAGGTGGACATCGGCATTCCTGATGCAACCGGGCGACTTGAGATCCTGCAGATTCACACCAAGAACATGAAGCTGGCTGATGATGTTGATCTTGAACAGGTGCGTAGATAATACATGTTTTGGACCACTAGATACTGTGGCAAAAATGCAACAAAGAAGGAAAACGAAGTACTATATCCATGAACTCCTCAATGCATTCCAAAGCTTCCTTCCTTTTGGTTGACTTAATTGACCCTACTTGACCACCTCAATCTATGCATTGGCCCAGTTAAGGCAAACTGGGTTTCACTAATTGATTTGCCGTCTCTCAAAGCCAATCTAGTACCATTACTGTGATGCATGCTGACTCCTAATGCCAGTTATATGTTAGTGTCAGAGTTTAGCAATTGTCAGCGGAGACGTTTGAAAATGTGAAAATAGTTAATTGAAAATGCTTTAATATTCCTGTCAGTTGAAAACTGGTTCCTTATGATTTATGGAGACTTATTACTGCCACTACTACAGTACGTCATTTCTGATTTGGAATGTAACACCTGCATTTCTGTTAATGTATTTTTCAAAGTATCCATCTCCATAAGATTTATTTGTGCTATGTGAAACCTGTAAATTTCAAGTCCGTGCCAAAAGGCTGCAGAAACCGGGCATGGAAATGTCTCACATACAGGTATGAGAGAACATCAAAGACCATTAGCTACAAACCATGATGAAAGACTTTATAACATTTTAATCAAATTTGTATTTCACAAAGTAATACAAAGAGGTTACAGTAAAAGCAGCTATAAAAGTATATGGGGGAATGTAATTTGTTTTTTTTATTGTGTTGGCTTTGGATATCTAATGTGGCAGCATTTCCTTTAAAATTACATCACACATCTGATGTTCCAGGTTGCCAATGAGACTCATGGTCACGTGGGAGCTGATCTTGCAGCCCTTTGTTCAGAGGCTGCCCTCCAGGCCATCAGAAAGAAAATGGATCTCATTGATCTTGAGGATGAAACCATTGATGCAGAGGTCATGAACTCTTTGGCAGTAACAATGGATGACTTTAGGGTAAGTTGAAATGCTTTTATTTTGGGATATTTGTGCATTTTACGGTCAGTACTCATTTTACTTAACAGATCTGCCTAATAACTGAAATTTACTAGTAACTTAGTTTTTATATTGGTATTTTAATGTTTTTAGTGGGCCCTGAGTCAGAGCAACCCTTCAGCCTTACGAGAAACGGTGGTGGAGGTGCCTAATATCACCTGGGAGGATATTGGTGGACTGGAAGATGTGAAGAGAGAGCTACAGGAACTTGTTCAGGTAAATAACAAATTTCTCTTACCAGTTGTCCATCGGTTGGGGAAGGGGAATGTGCCTGGTATAGTTGCCATTTTCAGTCTGAAGAAATATCCCACGCCCCATCCCTCCCCCCCGATTATCTGTATCAGGAGTGTTAGATTAGGGCTGCATCTAAGATCTGCAGGCTGGTAGGTCTCCAGGAGCAGGAATGAGCAATCTGGTCTATGGTATTATTGTATGATTTAGGGTTTATGATAATTACCCATATTGTTTAGTGCTGTATGCTTAGGTATATGAATTACTCTGTTTCTGAATGTGCTCTTATGTCGTCCTCTAGTACCCTGTTGAGCATCCAGACAAGTTCTTGAAGTTCGGCATGACCCCCTCCAAGGGGGTTCTGTTCTATGGTCCACCTGGCTGTGGTAAGACTCTGCTCGCGAAGGCCATTGCTAATGAGTGTCAAGCCAACTTCATCTCCATAAAGGGTCCAGAGCTGCTCACCATGTGGTTTGGAGAGTCTGAGGCAAATGTCCGGGAGATCTTCGACAAGGTATGGTAAACGTTTACTCAAACAAATGGACCAAATAATAAATGCATGAAGCTGTACTGTTCAGTAGTAGCCAGTTCTGGGCCTGGATTTTGTAAGCATGAAAGTATCAGGTTTATTTATTGATTAAATAACAGTTGATTTTTTTTAAACTTCAAGTGAACCTAATTCATCATTGATTTGGTTTTAACTTTGTATTGCTGACATGCTATTATGAAACGGCATACATCTTAAATAACCCACGATTCTGTGATATCAAATCCTGTAACTGAAGCTTTCGCATAATAAATAATAAACTAAATTACAAAATGGTCTTTACTAGTATCTGTAGCTTGACTTTCAAGAGTTCTTTTGAGGGAGAAAAAAGTAATACTCTAAAATCTATTGGCAGGCACGTCAAGCTGCCCCTTGTGTCCTGTTCTTCGATGAGTTGGACTCCATCGCCAAGGCCCGAGGAGGGAGTATCGGAGATGGTGGTGGGGCAGCAGACAGAGTTATCAACCAGATCCTCACAGAGATGGATGGAATGTCCAGCAAGAAGAATGTATTCATTATTGGTGCCACCAACAGGCCAGATATCATTGACCCTGCCATCCTACGGCCTGGGCGTCTGGACCAACTTATCTACATCCCTCTTCCTGATGAGAAGTCCCGAATTGCCATCCTGAAGGCTAACCTGAGGAAGTCTCCCATTTCAAAGGCAAGGCATGATCTTTCCTAGTTCTTTTATAGTCTTAGGGTGCTTTTCCACCACACAAAGTATGGTACTTTTTGTTACGGTACTTTCAGTACTTTTCCATTGACTTCTGGTCGAATACCAGTACCAAAAGTGCCAAACCAGCTGGGGTACTTCTTTGGTATTTTGGGGTGGGACTTGCAAAAATATTTGCTATCAATTGGTTATGCAAATAGCCTGCCACTGAAACACAAAATACATCTGCCATCTTTTCCAACACACAGCAAATAGCGAGAAACAAAATAAAAAGCAGTAGAAACAAAAATATAAAAAAGTAAAATGGAAGGATGGACAAACGAGGAAACACAGGCTTTAATCGCCATATGGTCGGATGAACAGATCCAGGGGGATTTGGATGGCACAACTCGAAATAAAAAACGTTTTTGCCGTTCCGGGCAATTTAGTTCCCCTTTGATTTTCCTGTCTCGCACTGTTTTGTACACGGTTTCACTGTTTTCATGTCTTTTTACGAAGCTCTTGAGGTAAACAAGCCATATATTTTAAAACATCACATGCCTTTTCGATGTTTTTTTGTTTTTACAGATAATAATAAATTAAATGATTTAATTCACTGAATAGAGATTTCTTGATAGACTATAGTATTGCTTATAAGACTATATTATGCATGACGATCTACTGTATTCACATGTAATGATGTACCCGAGTGATTTTCAGACATCTCGCATCTTTGCCTAAATATTAGGAGAAACATTATTCACATCCAGGATATTTGGTCCCCCCTGTTAAAACAGGTATACAGCAACTCTGGGCCTCGGTGTAACAATACTGTATTCACATGTAATAATGTACCCGAGTGATTTTCAGACATTTCACATATACCTCTGCTTTAATATTAGGGGAAACATTATTTCCTGATAGGCAGGAGAAACATAAGGAAACTGAATTGCCCGGAACACCGTAATACCAAGACGAAATGCATGGAGCACACGAGAAACACCGAACAATGCCGGTTGAAAATAAAAAAAAAAAAAAACATAATTCAATAATTTGTTCGCTTTCAAAAGACTGAAGCCAACTCCTACTGCTTTGATCGGCTTACCCAAAGTGTACCTATGTAAATGATGGCAGCATTCATGCAATTTTGGATATTGCTGAGTCTTATACTGTGATTGAAGCTGGCATAATTTTGGGCTGTTTTTTTTTTTTTTTTAATTATGATTTAAGCCGCACTTTGTGACAATTTCAGTCAGGAGCGGTCACTGATGATGTTGTCTAGTGCCGGCACCATTTTTTTACGCCAGTGGAAAACCGACACGAAAGTACCATACTTTTGGTACTTTATGGAAGTACTGAAAGTACCAGAAGTACGGTACCTGGTGCGGTGGAAAAACGGAATTGGATATTCTACTTAAAAATGGTAATTTAAGGTTAAAATGACAGTGTTTTCACCGTGATGGATTAAAGGAGATTTTATTAACTGTCCTTTTATATACAGGATGTGGACCTTGATTTCCTGGCAAAAATGACAAATGGTTTTTCTGGAGCCGATCTGACAGAGATCTGTCAACGAGCATGTAAGCTGGCCATCAGAGAGTCCATTGAAAATGAGATAAGAAGGGAACGTGAGAGACAGACTAATCCCTCAGCTATGGTGAGACACACTACAAATAGCTACTTGAACTGGGTTCAGTTGTATGTGGGTTAGTAGGTAATGTTTTCTTCTTAATATGTAGGAGGTTGAAGAAGATGATCCTGTACCTGAGATTCGTAAAGACCACTTTGAAGAAGCCATGCGCTTTGCTCGCCGCTCTGTCAGTGACAACGATATCCGCAAATACGAGATGTTTGCACAGACCTTACAACAAAGCAGAGGATTCGGCAGCTTCAGGTAGACACTTTAAATGGATACGGGCCAAAATGTTTTAGTGTTGCAGCTGTAGATGTGTTTTCTTATAGGCAGCATTGCCAGAAGGTACAGCTTTACTTATGATGGTACTAGCATTCAGAACAGTTTGTTTAAAACTTCGTAAATGGTCTGTTGTATAAATAGTTCATCTTCATGTACTGTCATGTCTTTCAGATTCCCCTCTAGTAACCAAGGTGGTGCTGGTCCAAGCCAGGGATCCGGAGGAGGCAGTGGTGGAAATGTATTCAGTGAGGACAATGACGATGATCTCTATGGTTAACCTGAACCACACACGGTGGACCAAAATAATCAATTCAACCAGCCCGTGTTGTAAAAAAAAAAAAAAAAAAAAAATTACAAACTGAAACCAATTTGTTTCTATGACTTTTTTTTTTTTTTAACATATCAGCAAATCTATCTGCTTACAGATACTGGAGAAGAAAGCATGTAGCTACTTGTCTTTACCATGGTGTATGAAAGAAATTATTCCTGTACCTGTTTTTAATAGATGGACAAAGAGGAATGTGGCATTTAAGAGAAATTCTCAGTAGGGTGGGATTTTTCTCTATTTTCTAATATGCCACCATGCATTTTGGGCCACACTAGTGAGAGTCTAAGAAGAGAGGACGTCGGTGATTTTTTTTTTTTTTATAAACTTAGCATAGGTAATGTATTACACCTTTGAGAATATTATTAAAAAATAAAATCTTAAATGAAACAAATTAACTAGTGATAGTTCCCTGTGTAATGTGGGTTCTTAGTCTAATTTTGTAAATTAAGGTAAATCTGCAGGTATGTAATAGTGTGTGTTTTTCCTGAAATGTCACTCTAGACATTGTTTGCAATTAAGCTTGTATTAAGGGACAGAAAATACTTTGGGAGCATAACATTTTAATCTGAGGACAAGTTAGGCTCTTCAATTCTCATTAAAAGAAAAATACAGAAACGCTTGTTTGTTGACTAAAATGAACTTTTACCTATTTTTTCTCCATAAGTTTTCCTTGTAAGCTATATGCTTTGTGATGCTGGTCATAGCTTCCTACTGTAATTTGATCTCTACATATTCAAAGACTACATGCTATGCACTGTGTGCAACCTAAAGATGGTTAAACCAATCTTTGTAAGTCAACATATGCCACGCATCGCTTTTTCTACTATTTAATATATAAGATCTAAAGATGCATTAAAATCAAGTCGTGTTGCAGTTAAGTTGTATTATATTTCGTTTAAAGTGAATGAATACATTTAACATTAAGGCATACTCGGTACATATTTATGTTTGGAGTATATCAGCATTAACATATACTTTATACATTTGTAGTGGTAATATAAGAAGCCTCAAACAGTACATTTTCTCTGTACAGCCAAGAGGTACATAGTATGGGTTTAAAAAGTTTATTACAATACAGAAACTTTACAATCATGTCTAAAATATCTAAAATAAGATATTAACTGCAACAAAATGAGAGTTCACCAGCAAATTATGTAATCCGTCCAAAATCGCAATCCCAAAAATCTTGTAAACAAAGTGTGAAAAAAATGACATCTGTGATATTTATACATGCTCAATTTGAAAATGTGTGGTTTTTAAAAAATATAACATTTAAATAAAACATAAATCAGAAGTAACGTACAGTGAAACAACTTCTTAACGTCTTGAAAGGTAAAGTACATAAAGATCTTATTAAACTTTTGGTAACATTTCAAAGTTTGTTTTTTTTAAATCATAAACATGAAATATATATTTTAGTGACACCTAGTGGTAGCTGTGGTACATAACATGTAAATAACATTAAACCCAGTACTGCTTAGTGATGACAGTGGGCATGTGAAACATGTGTTTGGCTATATTATTTTGGCTGACATAACATGGATCATAGTAGTCCCACTCCATAGGAGATGACAGCTGTGCGTTGGAAAAGCCGTCGCTGTCACAAGACAATATTCTGAGGGAAATACCTACGACAGAGATTAATTAAGCAATTAACATATGACCTGCAAATGGAGATGTGGACCAACCAACATTAAGAAGTTTGATCATCTACCGAATAAAGTTCGAATCTATATATAAAAATATAAAGGAATATGCTAAAATGCAGTCACTTGCCTGCGCTTGCACCAAAATCGCTGTCCAATCCTGGCCCCACAGTAGAGGAGTTGGCTGAAGCGATGAGACATAAGTCATCGGGGGGCATACCGCTTTCATATTCGTACTCAAACCCGGTACCGACGGTGTCGATCAGTTCCATCGTGCTACTCCGCCTCATGGGGCCCATGTTTGCAGGGCTCTGGAATTGACAGTTAACATGCAACCGTCAAGACACTGCACGCCACTAACGGTGAACCAGTTTACGGTTACCTAATGTATGATCTTACCCCCGGCGGCGGTCCATTCAGCACGGGGGAATTGGGTGGTGCAGTGTTGCCGCGGTCCGTCTCCGAATCGCTGTAGGGCGTCATTGCGGGCTGCAGTCTCCTCCCGCCTAAAGAGCTTCTGCTGTAAAGCTGTGATCTGCGCGGTAGATCCGCTCTCGTCGTCGAGTTGGTTGTCGACGTAGTGGCTAGGATAGTGCTGGGTGCTTTCAAAGACTCCGATCCTCCTGTTGTGGCTCCATCGGGCTTTCTGGCTCTGCACCTCTGGCCCAGCGCGGCCCTCTCCTTAGACGAGTTGAGAGATGAAGACCCTGCGGGCTGCGCCAGCACGGGCACCGGGATAGAAAGATAATCTTTCCCGCCTCCATTGGTCTGGGATTGGGTCTCTGAGATCCTGGTAACGTGTCGCGTCGATAGAGTGGACTGTAAGAGCGTGGTTTCAGACCCCCCTCGTCGCCGTTTCCTCTTCTTTTTAGATAGAATAAGTATTTTATATCCTAAAAACATGCAGTTCAACAGCAAGAGGAGAACCACGCAAGGTATGAGTAAGAGAATGAGTAAAGTTAAACTGGAAACAGGTGAACTCTCATTCGAAGCTGAGGATGTTACCGACGGGCCTATGTGCGACATTGTGTCAGACTTAAGATTTCGTGTGAGGTTTTTTACCATATTTTTAAAACAGACATGTGATATTGTGGAGAATGATTAAAATTATGGTTTATTTATGTAAAAACTGCGATTCCAGTCAGATGCAGGTGTGCAATATTTCCAACACGTGATTTCCGTCCGTTTTGCTCAAAATACTGAAACCCTCTGTTAGTTGTGTGGATATTGCCGAAGTTATTCAGTCTCCGAGTTAATTTAAAATAGACTAATTAAAGGCTCTCATGGCTGAAAGCGGTCCAAATGAGTGCAAAAAAACATTCTTAAACCAGGCAAAAACCGTAAAATGTGAAAGTGCTGGAGTAGTACACTGAAATACGACGTTGAAGCGGCCTGCGGGGAATAGTTTTTAAAGCCTGATAATCAGGATAGGAAATGGCAACAAATAAAATTAACCTGTTGTTCATCCCGTTTGTTTATTGTGAGCTTTAGCCATGAATAGAAATGACAACTTTTATGTTGTGAGACCGAATATATATACATTTGTGTGCAACTTTAAGGGAAACAAACATGGCTGACAAGCGGATCATTAGGCACATTTGTTTTCGCATAAAACACTTCTTGAAAAAAATCAACATATCGTATGAGAACTGATGGAAATTATGACTTGAAAGTTTATGTTTTGCTTTAGACTTGAGTCCACAGTTGTGCTCTTACAGTTCTTCCCCCAAAATGAGCTGCGTTCAAGGTGAACAGTCATGGTTATAATAGATTGTCTTCCAGTCTGGAATTAGTTATTTTCTCCATGTTCTGTCCTGATTGTAGCTTTCTGTCCTTGCTAGAGATTCTTCATATGGACATTGGTTTTCCTCCCTGTAATTGTTTTGTGGGGTGAATTTGCAGCATGGCAGCTTAAGGCCCCAACCACTCAGGGATAAAATGAAAAGCTTGATTATAATTAATGTGCTGACCATGGTCACTTCTAACACCAGCATGCTAACTGACTCGTATACGTCATATAAGTCATCTTTTGGCATGTGATTCCACAGTAGTGTTTTTTTTTTAGCTGCCACTTTTGGTTTGTTCCTGAACTTCTTAGCCATCTTGCCTCTCTTTACGACCAGCTCATGAGTGAGAGAGGGTGACCGACGCCAACGAAGGCCACTCTCAAGCAATAAGTCGTGATTTACAGGTTTGTTCAATCTGGTCTGCTTGCCTGATAATATGGGGTGTCTGTCTGTTTCGTTCTCTAAAATTGTATGAAGTTTCTAGACAAAGTGGGCCATAGTCCTAGTCATGCAGTTTTCGACCTTTTATTTGTGTGTCCATCTTGGTCAGATTGGATGACAGTGTATATATAAATTAAATGTTTTAGCCCAGGGTTCTTTCTGTAAGGATTCCCTCTATTTTGTGTGCTGGAATTATTTGGCTCTGCTGGCCATTTTCAGATTTTTTTCCTGTTAAATCTGGCACTACACCTCAAAATGCTATTACCAGTTTGATGCCTTGGTGTTCCACTGAGTTTTTCTTTTTTCTGTTTGAGCAGCTATTAATTATTCCTCAAGGATTAAGATTTTTATGTGATTACGAAAAATGCACCTTGCAGATTGGCATTCTGAAGTATCTGGCTGTGTCCTTTAAATATTCCCAATGTATTTTTTTTTTGTGAAGATGGGTATTAATAAATGTTTATGAATGTGGACTGTTTCAGTGGGCATTAGTCCTGTGTTCTTGTTATGCCCTCAGCGTTAATGAATGAAATGCAATCGAACGCTGCAAATTTATCCACTCTGCATGCAAGATTCACTTTATTGAAAAATTATTTGTTGAATATGCAATTTATACTTCTATTACTAAATCAGTTTATTGTGTTTGTTTTAACCTGGTCAGGTCACTTTCAGACTTTGTCATCCTGACTAGCTGGAGCTGGCTCATCGGTGTTAATTTTTGTTAGTGTATAATAAAATTATTCATCAACATATTTTTAATTGATGAAAATTTAGATGATAAATCATTTTTGATGCTAAGAACTATGACGAAATGTAGTGACAAAAAAGAGAAAAATGTCTAAAGAGAGTTTGAAACTGATCCAGTCAGAAGTGATGTCTTTTATAAGTGTTGGTTGTAGTTGCACATTATTGGATAATGTTGGTCTATTTGGTTTCAAGCATGTAAACCTTGCACTTCTGTTTGTAAGCTTATGTCTGTACTAGGCTTGGCCAGCTTTTGTGGGGGACTGTACAAACTCTGCAGCGGATCTACCGCGCAGGTCACAGATTTATAGCAGAAGCTCTTTAGGCGGGAGGAGACCGCAGTCCGCAATGGCGCCCTACAGCGATTCGGAGACAGATCGTGGCAACACTGCACCACCCAAGCTTGGTCTGTGCCACATCTGGCTTTAGGTAGGAAAAGAAGCACAGACATATTGATTCAAGTTCAAATTTAATCTCCTAAAGAATAATACAATAATAACAGGTAATATCACTAATAAATATGACATAAGTATTTAAGGAGTTAAAAAGTTCAAATGTGTGCCATTGTAATAATGATGTGGGCTATGGGAACCAAGGTAGTAGGTCTTTCAATCTACCCCAATCAAATGAAGGTCTGTAACCTACAACACAGGAAGCATATATATCCCCAGTCACTGACAGTACACCTAACAAGTGTTTTTGCATGAAGTGACAGTTGCAAACACTCTTCCATTCATTGTTCTCTACCAGTTGTAAAATGTTCAGTGTGTACATGCTTCAACATGCGTGGTCCAAGTCAAGCAGCGAGACATGCCTGCATTGACGTCCAACAAGCGTTAATCCGTTCCTTCTGGATATGGTTGGGTTGGCTGTACAAATCAGGTAGTGACAGACAGGATGAATCTTAATAGCAAGAACGCAAAGATCTTGCTTGTGGTCTCGTCTTGTGAACAAGCCTTGTGAACTTGCCTTTCAAGAACAATCTCTCAGAACCACGAGGACAGAGAACGCACCAGTTGTGGAATGAGACAGATGTGTTCTTGCTGTTCCACTGTGCTGTACGCCCAGCTGATTATCTCTGACGTACTATTTATCGTACTATTTAATAAATGATACATAATGTATCAGTCTAAATGACTATTCCTGGCATGGTTATTGTTGCTGTTTTTTAACAAATAAAGTTTGCACTTAAAGTATTTGTATTTATTTCCACTCAGTATCAATACTGTACACAGCTGTTAACCATTCCAGATCAGCAGTCTCACAAGCCAGAAAAGTGAAAAACAGCAAGAATATTCTATCTGACAGGAACAATGGAAATGTTACTTTGATTAAGGTAATACAGTTATGGTTTGCGCCTTTTTCCTCTGCCATCACAACAGCATGCAATGAATCATGGGATTGTTCCTGTTTGACAAGGACACGCCTGATACATCTTTGATATTTTGGACAGAGCAAGACCAACATTGAGGGATTTTTTCCGTCCTCTGATTTTGTGACTTTGGTATTGGAACAGGTCATCAGCAATGGAAGATAATGTCCAGTATACATATTGAGATTCAGCCACAAAGAATATCGAGAAGGATCAAATTTCAGTGAAGGGTGATCCCATTAAAACAGAAACACCCGTCATCGTTTTCATTGGTTCTTACTCCATTATGTTAACAATACATATAATTGTGCATTCACATTACAGCCCCCAAGTATTCAAGCTTTTATTGAATACAATGCATTTTTATTCAGGCATTATTAAATGCAATGTCTGTCTGATTGGTGTAATACAACATGCTTTTTTGCATCAATGACTTTTGTCATTAATTTAGTTCCATATTGTCCTCTGCCAGTACACAGAAAAGCCTTCTTGAACCACCTGCACACTGTTATATGATACACATTGCTTGTGACATGGATTCACCACTCGTTTAGCTTCTTTTTAAGGGCTGATCTGCTAGGTACGTGTGTCCCTGTCTGACCTGCCTGAATGCAGCCACACCCCTTTCACTAACCCCACCCCTCCCCAGTTCTGCTGTTGGAGATCCACATAATTCCCTTATGTGGTCAAGAAAATCGCCTAAGTCACAAAGTCATCCACCAAAACATGTTACGGCACTGGAGAGACATTTCAGCTCTGAGTGCTGCTGAATTCTAGCCAGGAAACGGAGTTTACTCACAGCTTTGGCTGTCAGAGACTGTGGGGAGCCCACTGTTTACCTTTCCTCTTCACAGCTGTCCTTATGAGGTGGGCCTTTTGGATCTTGTACATGTATGTATGTGATGTCTACTTATAAATGTCTATTGACCTGTAACAAGTTTGTTTTAGAACATTTTCGTGTTAATGATAACTTGATACTAAGTTCAAGTAGTTCTCAATAGGTAAATATTACAGTAATGTAAAAAAAATCCACATGCATTGTTGGAATGGATCTGATGTGCTCAGCAAGGGCTTGGGCAACTTTTTCCAACACAAAAACATTGCATGAAACTCTGTGTGTTCTGCCTAGTGGTGGTTTTCTCATGCCACCTGAGTGTCTCGCTAATGGTTGTTCCTGAGAATTTCAGGAGTCAACTGTTTTACTGGCCATTTCACTCTTTCTACAGGGAGAGCAGTGTAATTTTCCATTCTGCCATTAGGATGGCTTTGACCTACAGGTTTTTGTTAGCACATGAGAACTGAAGATGGCCCACTTACCTTCCGTACGTTATATTCTTACCACGCGTGATGGGTCCATGAGGCTGGTGTCATCCGTTTCTGGATGTGCAGCCATTAGTGTAGTAGAGTAAAGTGGGCTGGAGAGCATACAGCCTGGTGCTGAGCCTATGCTGCTGCTGCCCTATTCTAAAATGTGGGTGTCCATGCGCACATATTGCCTCCTATTAGTATGGAATTTACAGGCCTAGTGGCAGAGGGAGGTTCAGTTCAATTTGAACACTTAGCTTTACGTGAGTTTTGTAATAATGGAAATGAAGTCTGAAGCCGTGTGTTTAATCCATCCATCCATACTGCTTGTCCTGTGCAGGGTCACAGGGGTCTATAGGCTACCCTGGAAGTCAGGGAATAACCCAGGATGGGAAGCATGTTTAGCATATGTAGATAAGTGTGTCATATGACCATTGTAGTGAAGACCCATTATAACATTTTAGCATGATTTGCATATTTGTTGGCCATATTTAGATGAGTAGATGATGAAGCTAATGGCATTATATGGTGGAAGAAAATGAAATTTTTATAATAATGTTAATTCTAAGGGGTGGCATGGTGGTGCAGTGGTTAGCACTGTTGCCTCACACCTTTGGGACCTGGGTTCGAGTCTCCGCCTGGGCTTCCTGTGTGTGGAGTTTGCA
>JABFDZ020000118.1:11603531-11614973 GCA_019775955.2 Pollimyrus isidori | reverse complement strand
CCCCCCCCGCCCCCCCCCCCCCCCCCCCCCCCCCCCCCCCCCCCCCCCCCCCCCCCCCCCCCCCCCCGCCCCCCCCCAGCTAAATATAGCAGCCACTCTCATTTCTGAGGACTGATGAGGTAGCTGAAGAATCAGCTGATGCCATGAATTATCCGGGGTTTGTCAGCCAGCCTCAGACTGAGCAGGGGCAGGCAGGGATACAGTGTGGGCAGACAGAGTCGCTCTGGAGGGAGGGAGGCAGAGACGGAACAGAGCACAATATGTTCCAGTCAGGATGTACAGAAAATCACCTAAATTACTTAGGCACGTACTGTTTCATGGCATATCTAGAATATACACCGAAAGATGGATTTAAGGCACAACCAGAAGGCATTAATCAATTCAGTCTTGCACGATTCCTTGAAATTGTGGCTTATGGTGGTATCTTTTTGTTCTGTTCTTTGAGTTTCAATGGATACAGAAATTGTGGATTTGCCATCAACTAGACCCCCAATATAAACATCCCCAGACATGGCGAGATTGCAGCTGCCGCAGGGGGCATTAAGCATTCAGTTGCACTGACATCAGCTGCCTCCTAATGGATTGCCTTGAGGAATGAATGGAAAGAAATAGGTTGTTAAAAAAACTCTCAAACATCTATGCTTGCAGACGGAGCAGCAAGCTGTTCTGGGACCAAAGCAAACGCGCTAACCAGGACCTCCACTGAAACGCACGGGGCTTGATTACAGGGCTCATAAGGAGCTGAAAAAAGGTGGTGTCTCAAATAATAATGGAAAAG
This sequence comes from Pollimyrus isidori, assembly GCA_019775955.2. Lineage (NCBI taxonomy): Eukaryota > Metazoa > Chordata > Actinopteri > Osteoglossiformes > Mormyridae > Pollimyrus > Pollimyrus isidori. Next base: position 11,614,195 of record JABFDZ020000118.1, on the reverse strand, counting down.
GTGTCTATGTCCTCAGTCTGAACCACAAGGGGGGTGTACAGTCAGGGTATACGCGACACCTGCATTGTATCTACAAAAATAGAAAAACCAATACCAGCAGCAATGGGTATAATGGTGCAACTGATTCAGAACATTAGCACAGAGCTGCTGAACTAAAGGCAGATTTTAATTACAATGCGACTCCATAGCCCATATTCCCTGTTTCTGGGCAGAAAGAGGCTCTAGTGGGGCCAAAACTCCTGGGTTGGAAGGTGGCAACAGGATTCAGTCTAACAAAATATTGGCACCACACTGGCCAACTGTTATTTGCGACAACTATGACGGCCACTCACTGGGGGGACAGGAGGTACTCCCTGCCGGAGCAACGACACTAGAAATCATTAGTCGGATCGGCTCAATAGCATAGGAGAACGAAGATGACAGTGTCTTCCTGTTGGGCCAGAGGTAGCTCAACATGATGGAAGTTAAAAGAAATGTACATAAATGATTCTCTTCAGGCGTACATCCTATTTAAAATGACACTTGTGATTCTCTACTAAGCTACACTGCTAATCCTTACAGCAGACAACAGAGGACATTGGTTTTAATTCAGCAGTAGGGTAATATGCTATTAAAATTTAACTCCAATCTTACCCTTGGTTCAGCTTTAAAGTAACCACAGATTATCTCTTGGTAAATGGCATAATTTTGCTTTTAGTATTAAAAACTGATTGAGTACATATTTCAGGCCACAGGTGCAATAAAAATAGCATGGTTTCTCACATTAGCCTTTGATGCCTAGGAACCACTCTCGTGGGCATCTATGTTTATCTCAGGAAGGGAGTCTGGCTATTTGCTCTTCTAAATAAAACCAAAGGCATGTCTTATTACCAAGGTGCTAAATATTGACAAATTGTTCAAAACAGCCTCTGTCCCAGGATAACACTGCTAACTTGATTAGCATCAAGTAAAATTGCTATTACTCCAAACATGTCCAGCACTTCACGGATTCATTTGTGAGTGTATTATGGGATGACCAATTCACAGTAATATGTGATAGCATGGAAGTGTGATAGCATGGAAGGTTTTCCCCTTGATGTTTTGCTTTCAAAGGGAGATATACAGAAACTGCAGAAGGGCTTGGCCCACCAGCACAACTGTATTATGTATGAAAGCTACCCCATCCCTGCCAATAAATTAATAGCTGGTAAACAAAAACCTCCATATAATGATGTAGCCCAGGGCCCATCCTAATAGGCTGAGTGCAGCAGAATAAAACTGCTGTGTGTAATTATGTCAGCCTTCGGGGAAGCGGGCTTGCTGCAGTGAAACTCCGCAGCTCACGTAAATCTGGCAGCTGGAGATCAAGGCACTGCAATCACTCACTGTGACGTGCTCAGTTGCACTCTGCAGACCCAGAGCCCTGCCGCCCTTTTTTTTGTCATGTTCCAGACCGTCTTCACTCTCAGGACACGGATGGGCTCCTTCCACTGTACACGTGTGGTGTAGGGGGGCTGATCCTTTGAAGATTTTGGCTTGCATCAGTCATAGCAGTGATGCCAGGTAGATATGGGGGTAAAACTGCTTATTTTAGGGCCCTCTGGATTTTGAAAATCTACACCCAATTTAAAACCCAGCCGGTTTAATCAACCATTCCGTCCCCGTTCAGTCTTTTGCCGTCTGCTGGTGCGTGGTATCTAAATAAAGTCTGTCACACTCGCCTAACAGAAAGCTCTCCTCCCCTGACTCCAGCTAGGCACGATTCAACAGTAACCTTTACGGGGGGCTGTAATTTAATCAGCTGCCGAGACACGGAATCTCGGCACAACTCGCAAGGCGTCCAGAGCTCTGCTCTGTCTGTAGCAACGCAGCCGGCACTCTACAGCGCATGCTAATGATGAGAGCTCTGCTAGGCAGAACACTCACAGCCACTGAAACCAACAGCACGAAAGGAAAAAGAACCTCCATTTTGTAGATCAGCGTGGTGATGGTCCAACAAATCTACACTTAAGCTGCTGCTGTATGACTAATATTAAACGCACTGTAAATGGCCTTTGAAGATAATCGTTCCTTTGTAATCCCAAATCACTGACACACTGCAGCAGTGCTGGAGAGCTGCCTTTCTTGCAGTCTTCACAGTTTAATTTCCCTATGAACAAAGACGCATCTTCGCATGCTACTGTGGTCTCTGCCTGGCCATACTTGTATTGGCCTATTCAAATTGAGGTTTGTCTGTGCATGACACCAAGGCACTAAATTCCTTGACGCACACACACCCAAGGGAGAGAGTAAAGTGGTCCTCGTGCCAAAATCTTTAATGTTGGGTGGTCACATAGCCGATTGCAGGCCACTTTCAGCAACACTGACATGCTATCAAGTAATCAAAACAAAATTTAGAACATAATTTTTAATTATTCCAGAAGGGAATGATACTTTTGAAATCTGTAAATGGTTAACAACGTTATATCATTCTGTGTAACCGACAAATTAACAAGAATTTGAATTAGTCTTATGTCCATAAATATTACATCTCATCATGACTTTATTGACTTTGTGCGCTATGCCTCCCTTTACTTTCAGGCTACATTAGGGCATCTCCAGTCACACACTGCACAGATGAATTTAAATTTGGTTTGGAAAATATTTATATTATTTTTTAATATATACAGGCTAATTTTTTTGCATGCTGTTACTGTTAGCCACCTAGCATTAGCTAGATATCTCGAAGTTGTGGCGACAAAAGAGTCTGTTCTTACCAATACAGGACTATTATACTGGGGTTGAAATGCAAGAATAGAAACACTGAAATATATATATTTTTTCTCAGAAATAACTTAAAATATAAATTTGAGCCCTGTAAGAGCTATAGATTCAAGAACTGTAGTATTCTATTGGCTTTTTGCCACTTAAGTTATATGCCATATTTTTATTTTTCATTTAAGTTGTCAATCCCTACAATACATCAAGAAAGGATGGTTACTGCAATAAATTTTTCACCCTTAAAAAGGTGCCCAACCTTGTCTCACTTCTAGTGTCAGGCGCTCAGTACAGACGTCCTGCAGTTTTGTAATGGGTATACAAGAGGTCAGTTGAGCAGGTGTGTGCAGACACATAATTGATGATTCACTTGCCGACGTCTAACCTCACACTCTTGTGGCATCGTAGGCCAGATTCCTAAGATGACTACCTCATCGTACTGCAGACTTTAAATTAATGTACAATCCATGGAAGCCTGGCTTTCAAGCACAGCCCTGGAGAGTGGATAAGCTATCAAACTCGAAACCCAGGTATACTGTAGGTTGCTGTGTGTATCATATCTAAACGCAGAATACACAGTTTATTTTAATTTGTGTTAAAACTCTCAGTTAATAGGAATATAAAAGATGCCCTATCTCCATTTACTAATGAGGTGTGATCTAACTGGAGTAGTCTGAGGAAGGCAACAGAAATGGTAGACACCTGAATATTGTCATTTCCTGATGGTTAATGGCAGTTCACTAAGATTTAAACCACTCCAAATGCACTGAATACAGCTTTAAATAGTTTAAATGGCAGCAGGTGGTCAGGGGCTACAGGTCGAGAATCCCGCTGTTTGTTTTAAGTCATGTCTCTGAGGAGACCATGCGTCTGTGCACAATATTTGAACTGTAGTTGCCCATATGACCTCAAGCTGTCATTTCATGTAGAACATTTTTTATGTTAAGGAATTGTCTGCTACAGTGTTGGCAATCCTGAATTTTAGAAACCTACCTCTTTAAGACTGATCTTGGCGGTGAACACTATGTTGGAGCCATCTCTTTTGAAGTGGGGGTGCCCTTTGTCTTTGAGGACAAAAGCTATGTCGGCAGGAATGTTTTCTGGTGTTTCGTCACCCTCTTTAGGGAAGGTGATCTTGGTCCCTTCCTTCCAGCCCCTCTTGATGATGATGTTGAGGATCTTGTCCTCTGCGCGCAAAGTCTTGCCGTCGGGGTTGAGGCGCCGCCGAGTGATTTTCATGCGTTTGGTGCAGCCGTGGAAGATCTCCTCCAGGGAGACTCGGAGCTCGTGCACCACCGGCGGGTCCTGCACCTTGCGGCGGCTGTGCAGGGCATCGGCGTGGTGACGACGACCGCCTCCGCCACCATGGTGAAACCCGTTGATGCCATTGAAACCGAAGCGGCTGAAAGCGTTGAAAGGGTCGTCGTCCCCATCCAGCTCGATGTCCATGTCATGGTCTCCAAAGCCATTGTTAGAGCCTCGGGTGCGGCTTGACCCGAAGAAAATGTCAAATGGGTTGGAGCCACCAAAGAAGGAGGCGAAGGTGGCATGGGGGTCTCCATGGAAGGTGTAGTGGTAGGTGTTCCCCTGGCCTCCAGTTGATCCACCTCCTCCAGCTTTAAGACCTACAAAGCCAAATATGGGAGGATTTTTACATTCATTTACATAAAATAGTTCATTAAACCAAGACTGACAAATATACAAGTATCCCATTACATCCTAAATAACATGACAAGAAATGGCAAAAGTAAATCAGTCTTCGGGATGCATGAAACAGTAGAGTTTGCTTGCACTTGAGCGGATTTTCTTCACTTCTGGATGTGAACAACCTCAGCTGTTATATGAACTCGAAACAACATTTATCATCTCTTGAATAGCTAATCACTATACAAATACGTATTTCTATTTTGAAACCTGTACAAACACAACATCCCATAAACCATGTCATTTAGACAACATGGCCTTTTTTAAGGCTAATGATATTGGCCATGTCCATTTCTCCACAGGAGGATTACAAAGATTTGGTTTATGTTAAGGAGAAGGTATCCGCACAGGATACTCTATCAGTATCTATCTTCTGCAGTCCATTACTCTTTAACAGAGAAATACATTGGTTAAATATAGTATAGAAGCACAATGTTGTGTGACTCCTAACCAAAGTGTCCTCATGATTTTTCATATTGATATCAGACTTATTTATGTATGCATTATGTATTCTACTTATTTTTGTTTAAATACAACACCTGGTGAGTTGTCCTGCATTTTGAACATCCTCTCCAGCTCAACTTTAAAACGTTTGTACCTGACATCAAACTGAGTAGCCAGAATTGTAAATTCAATTCAATTCAATTTATTTTTATATAGCGCCCTTCACAACAGAATTGTAAATGCAGAGTGCAGCTGGGCTCTGAAGGACCGGGACCCCATGAGCACCCTGCCGCATGATTATCCCACGGATGAATTTAGCAGCGTTTGCTGTCACTTTGAATATATCAGGAGCATCTGCCTGCATTTACTGTACTTAAGGCTCTCCTCAGCCGAACAAAGAACTGACAGTGCCTCTCATGGCCAGTACACGTTACTAATTTTGACAGTCCTCATTAAATTTGTCCTGTAAATATTAATAGCATCGGTTGCAAAAATCTCTGTATGGTTCTATTCTGTTGCCGAGTATACTTCCCGGAAATCCTGATATTTTACATGGAAGAAGTAACTGTGTGACAGGAAGTAAAAGGACCCACTGTTTGTAGTTTTTGAGTGCTAAGGTCACACCAATCTGTATACAGCTAAAGATAGATTGATCATCCTGGCACTAGGCATGACATAGAGGGCGTGCGAGAGAAACAGTGAATCACAGTGTGTGGCCTAAGCTGAAATCACACTGTTACTTCAGTCTTATTTTTGGTTTTTCTGCACTATGCAGCCAGTTTATTTCTATTTTGGAAGCTGAGTAGTATTCATTTGTGCTATCACCTTCAAAAGATCTCATCCGCTTCATGAATTCTGTAACATATCTATTTTGGCTTACATTACTAATGTAAAATAATTTTGTCTCGTTTACAGTTTCTTTCACAATTGATAGACATTTATTGCTTCCAAAAATAATTAGCCCACCTTGGATTTCCATTATATAAAACTGCTTTATTCATAACGGTTATCATCAACTTGGCACTGATTCCACATAACACAGCTAAACTTGACTGAAAGTTAAAGAAGTTCTCACCTTCCTCCCCAAACTGGTCATAGATGGTCCTCTTCTTTGGGTCACTCAGCACCTCATAGGCCTCTGCAATCTCCTTGAACTTCTCTTCTGCATTGGCGTCCTTGTTTTTATCTGGGTGGAACTTGAGGGCCATTTTTCTGTATGCCTTTTTGATTTCATCCTCATTGGCACCAGACTGGATGCCCAGGGTTTTGTAGTAGTCCTTCCCCATAGCTTTGATGGACAGACAGTGCACTTCTGGGACCACCTTGGCTTGCTAACAAACAAGGCCATGAGAATTAGCTGGTCATGCTACCAACAGCTGAGTAAAAGCATAGCAAGGTACATATCAAGTTAGTGGATGAATGCACAAGGAAATTCAATGAAAAGCTAATCACATGGAATGTTTGCAAGCTACTATAAAGCATTGTGACTGGGTGCACTCCTAATTCCCAGAAACAATTAAATTAAGAAAATAAAATTATGAGCAATGAAAAGTGATGAAGAGTATGCATTCATCTGAAGTACACAGCTGAAATATTTCATACTAAACAGTGGGGAGGTACTGCACATAAAGAAAAAAAACCCGTTTTCAATTCAAGGGACATAAAGCATCATAAACTGGTCGGGGTCATTCTATAGAATTCTACAGATAATGCGTTTGTCACAGCATTCGGGATACATACTAGAAACACAAGGACAACTGGTTAATTGGGTGTTCAGTCTTCTAAAGATGAAAGTGCAGAACGGCTAGTTTGCTGCCGGTCTGCCCACTTAAAAAGTCGAAATCCCAGACACATTAAATCGTCTTTTACTGTACATAATTGTTTTCAAACAAATGCGTTCTACTGGGTAAAGCGATACCATGATATCATTATTACCGCTTCTATGGAGAGGGTTTATTGCTAAAGACAAATGATTACCTAATGCACATGCATATACATCAACAAAAACTGTCTGATACAACAAAGCTACTTCTACAGTACAAGGAAACACTCACTGTTTAATGTCGATATGCAGCGGATACCAAGTTGCAAAGACAACCCGTAAAATACTGGCGATATAGGCAATTTGTGCCATAAAAATTATCCGTGAATGAACAAAAGATCACCGTGTGAATGGCTGGCACCGGGAATGCGGCAACTCATGTGCGGCCGAAAAAGATCCATTTGACAGAACGAGAAAAAAAGAAACCGGCATATACAAATGCTGTAACATTAACCTGATAGCCAATACACCCAGACTTGGCAGTGTAAGCATACATTACAGCAGCGTTTTACCTTAATTCCTCCCTAATCGCGATCAGCCGGTCCTTTGGGAAACGACTGACGGGATGTACTCCCCAAATATGAAAGAGTCGACTATACTACCAGGCTGACGTCAAGTAACTCCTAAAATAACCCCGGATTACCGGGAACCATGAGCATTTTAACTAGGCAGAATTTAAAACATCGTTCAGATTTAGAATAATACAATAAAGACATGTATTTTTAACAGAAAAAAATATACAAGTAATAATAATAGTTTTCCAATCCTCAATTTACATCCCTTTTTATCTAGTTTCAAGAAAGCACATAACCAACCATTCAGATCAGTAATCTACCGTGTAAAATGCATTGCATCATTAAACTATCAATCAACTATATGGAAACCTAGAATCTAACCAACGGTTATCATTTGAGATAAGATACTGTAGTATGGATAAAAAATCAGTATAAAATAAAGAAATACTCTGCACTATAAAAAGTTGATTCTGGAAGAATACGCTGTACAGTCTATAGAATAACTGCTCAACAGAAAATGTTTATCGCTTTGAAACGTTTATGTCTGTTAAGTAGAAGTTTTGTGAAAACGCTGAAGACTGGCACAAAAATCACTTGTAACAGGCATGATACCAATAATGACAAACAAAAACGGCTTGCGAGGTAACATGAATAAGTATTAATGCATTAAATACAAATGGAATTTTAAAATGATAAAAACTATGAAAATCATGAGTAATAGTTTTAAATCTTACCCCCATTATCCAGTTGTCATTTCTGTGTATAACACGAACTTTACACTTTAGGTTTCTGTGTTTTAAACCAAACTGAGTCCAAATCAAAACCATTTTGACAATGAAGCAAATCTATATGCGCGCCCGTATTTTATATAAAACCCTAGGACCTTACCGTGTCCGAGTACCGCTTTGCTGACTGCCAGCCTCCGCTTCTCTTGTAACCCTATTCCACAAACTCCGCCTACACAACGCGGCTCAGGATCCCGGAAAATCCGCTGTCTACGTACTATAGGGAATTACCATGTCAATCGACACCCCTCGCCAGTCATTGGGTTCATTATCCTTCAATCACATCTGATTCTCCGCCCATTTGCCCTTGAAATGTACGTTTTCCGGTATTCTCTGCATGCTGATTGGTTTTTAACTTTGCAGGGATTTTCTTTTTTCGGATTATTTATATATTTCATACAACGTGGGAGTTTTTTTTGAACAAAATCGGCGTTTTTGTAGTTAATTACAGAAGATCTTATGTCACAGCTAAGCCTTGATTGGTATGAGCCGACAATCCCGCCCCTCGTCGACATTTTTACATGCCTGGCCAGAAGCTGCGGCATACCCTTGGTTATGAATCAGAATCGGAGCTGCGGGGAACCTTCCTGTCTTTACATGGAAAGTAACGGTGTATGACCAGTTTGCCAATGCCTACATAACCGTTATCACGAATGACATGTCGAATGCCCGGAAAACTCATCTTTCTTGCTTATTAGCATAAAAAACTTTAAAAATGCGCACTTAAATCCATAATTTAGTTGAAACTGCACAAAATATAATGGAAAAGACGCGGGTAAAAAGTGGCTATTTCTTTCAGAGCTACGTTGATGTCATTCATTCAGGAAAACTACATCACAGTATCATTTATGATGAATAAAATTTGTAGAGAGCAAAAAATTGTGAGTCTTGCGTACATTTTGCAATTTACCGATGAACATCTTGGTGTCGGATTTCCTCTGTAGTAAACCAAAAAAGTAATGTAGCATAGTAGAATATAAATTGCTGGAACACCGTGATTTTTAATAGAAAATTACACAAATATTTATTATCTTGTTAAACATTTCCAATGGTACAACAGAAAAAATATAAGTAAACAAAACAATGTTCATGTATATGAATGGACCAGCAAGGTAAGGAGATTAGTTATGAAACAGCGCGGTAAGGTTTTCTGCGAGTTTGTCTGCAAAGGACATAAATGGTTATACTTCCTGTTCCATCGCTCAGCCAATAGGATGGCGAGGATTCTCCACAAAAAAGGAAATAGAGACAAATTTGGTCTTGTGCTCATTATTAGCGTCAGAGAGATCCCCGCGGCTCTTCAGCACCAAATATGAAAAAGAAGACCGGAATTAAGAGGTATATGCATTACACAACTATTATACAACAAGTAATAGAAAAAAAAAACATTTCAGACATTAAATACATGTCTTAATAGAAATCAAATTTGCTTATATGACATTTATATCATGTACTTTTTAGCCAGTAAATATCAAAATGGAATTTCTAAACTGCAATACATTTTAATGGAATGCATATGAAGGTCTGTAATTTGTTCTGCTTTGTTCAAATAGTCAGAGGAATCTTACTGGATAGTAAAGCTAATCTTAGCAAATCTGTTTGTTCAATTTTTAATGATGAGAACCATCCTCTTAACATACAGGTATATGAAACTGGTTGTGTAGTTGGATTGGTAATTGCATTCAAAATGAAAATGGTGATAAAAAAATGTTCCATAGATATAGCAAAGCAGTTGGCACATTATTTCTCTGGCTTCCTCTGATCCCCACTAAATGGTTTCGACATCTCAGTGTCATAAATCTTCTGTGTTCCAATATTTTTAAGCAATCAGGAATACATTTGCATAGCTGGCACGCATATCTCTTAAGCTTATTACCCAGCCATTCCATACATGCTGCATTTTAAAACATTTTTGCATTTATATTTTTATGCTATGACTTATGTGCAGAATTTTCTTGGAAGTAATCTTTATAATCATGGTACATTTTGTATTCTCTGAATAATATGCTAATTTCATCTGTCTGATATCAACTACACTGAAATATTTAGGCCTTTTTTATTTGTCAGCCTTCTGTGGGGAGACACTTAAAGTCAGGTAAAGTCACATAAATCTCCAAGGACGAACATAAGAAAAGATGAGGCACTAAGTCAGGTATTACAAGGCTAAAGTTTTTGTTTTCACTAAACGCTTTTATGCGGGAAAGTGGATTGCTGAGGGGTGAATCAAGTATAGCTTTTGATTATCTGGTCAGACTCAGTATTTCAAAACACCCCTTTTGACAGTGTGAGTATTACAAGCCACAATAGATAAATCTCTAAAATTAAGTGGAGACAGAGGAATACAATATAGCATTGCTGCACCACACCTGGGGGCTGTATTCAGTCCCCCTTTGTCATTTGGGTTTTTTATCCACTATCCATGAACATGCAATTACATGAGAGCTGTCCATAGCGTACTGTATGTGTTTCATTGACTGAAATCCCTTTCAGGATATTTATCAGGGGGCGGCATGGTGGTGCAGTGGTTAGCACTGTTGCCTCGCCCCTCTGGGGCCTGGGTTCGAGTCTCCGCCTGGGTCCGTGTGTGTGGAGTTTGCATGTTCTCCCCGTGTCGTCGTGGGGTTTCCTCCGGGTATTCCGGTTTCCCCCCACAGTCCA
>JABFDZ020000118.1:11576699-11603431 GCA_019775955.2 Pollimyrus isidori | reverse complement strand
GTTGCTTCCGGGATAGGCTCCGGACCCCCCGCAACCCAGTAAGGATAAGCGGTTTGGAAAATGGATGGATGGATGGATGGATGGGGTAGACTCTGGGTCCCCACAGCACACCTGTGCTATATAAATATTTATACTATGGATGGATGGATAATCATGTTGTGGAATTAGAAGTCAACAATGATGAATACCTGTTTGTGAAGGGTTATTTTGGAGTATTTAGGGAGTATTTTAAACCAACATGAGAGACTGGAAAATACATGCAAAGCACTAGAGGCCATTGTTGACATGGATGAGGTTGAATGTTCATGCAATATAATTAGGTATCTGTTTTGCATGCTCAAGGAATTATATACAAAATGATATGTGTTTATAAGTTGTCAAGAAAATACTTGTGGTTAACCTGTGAATAAAAGATCTTCATTCTGGTTTCTGGTTGTCTCTGTGACTCTCTGTATTGGTTTTGGACTCTATATATCGGTTTGAATAAATTATAAGTGGTGCATTATTATCTATAATTGATAAGGTGGCAATAGTGGTATTTCGAGATGGATAAACATGTACAGTAATCACAGGTTCACAAAAACCCAGAAAAAGGGAATAAATAGCAGGATTATGTCAGTGAGTGAGAGTGACACGCATCAGCGGTTAGGCTTTATTTAACGCTCAGTGTCAGTCTTCCTCACGGGAAGTACGAACAGACAAATATGAGATGTGTGGGGGGGGGGGGCGGTGGGGGTGCATCACTCTCTTGTCCGTCACGAACGTGGAGTGGCAGGGGGTCGGCAGGGGGCTCGTGCCGGGAGTTGGGGGCTCACGCGGACAGGCGGCGGTGCGTGACAAACTGCCACTGGAGCAGCGGGAGAGGAGGATCGTGGTGTACCGTGGACAAGATGTACCGAGTGAGGCGGAGGAGGAGGCTGCCGGCGTGACGTCCCATCAGCTGGGCCACTGAGTCACCCCCCCCCCCCCCGGGCAAAGGCAGCGGGGAGGTGTGAATGAATGGAACGGCTCGCTTTCTCTGTTCTCCCGATGAAGGAGGAGCATCCTGTAGCCGGCACGGTGGAAGTGGAGCGCCTACTGGCTGTGCGGCATGCGCTCCCACACAGCTCAGCAGCAGCACTCAGCCGCCGTGCTCGAAGGCTCTCTGTCTGGCGCAGGCTGCCAAGTGCTGGAAATATCAAGCCGCCTTTATAGCCTCCCCAGTTAGTCACGATATAAATCCACCAAAAATTGTAGCTAGTAGCCTCATCCATGGTCAGTGATTGGTGCCCTTCAAAGGAATACAGATGTTATTATTTTTGGAAAACTATAATCATAATCATGGGTGTTGCTAGACCCCTACTGGGGCATGTGTCCCAGTACTTATGTGCTGTGTCCCAGTAAAATCTCATATTCAAATCATATGGGTAATGGGGGGTGTGGGGCCTGTTATGTGCGTTACGTCTTGCAATAACTCTGATCATAATTATAAGCACAGACTGGGGAATATGAACTGGGAGTATGGGGAGATGTGTCACCCCAATATTTAATTGGGCTTCATTCATTCCCCTAATAAACAGACCTTGGTATTTAAAATATTAAGTTGTGTCCCCCAATATCAAACTCTCCCCTTTGCCACTGAGCACAGAATATGCATAGTGTGAGTTTCTCTGTGGAAGGAGGTTTACATTGAATGGTTTATTAGGTAAGTGATTTATTCCTTTCATCTGCAGCATTAGATATTTATTCATCCATCCATGTTCTAACTGCTTATCCTGGTCAGGGTTCTCAGGATCAGCCCCTGCTCCCTCTTTGTTATGTCAGTTTCCCTGTTGGCCAGTAGATACTGCTGGTCACCCCAGTGATCTGATATCTTTGTTATTTTAGTCTTTCCTGGTGAATCCTTCGTCTGATTGCCCTCACATGTGCTACTGTGTCCTTAGTGATTATCAAATGCCCACACCTGACTCTTGTTCCCCTAATTGTGTGTGTATTTATATGCCTCCCCCAGTTCGTCTCGTCAGCGAGTCATGGAGTCAGTTGTGTTGCTTTGTGTTTGGTCTCAGTTTTGCTGTGAGTATTTGTTATGTAATTGTGTAGTCTGTTCTTATGTTGCTCCCTGCTGTGGTTAATTGTTTTCTACCTACCTACCTGTGTTTTAGACTCCTCGTGGTTCTTTTTGTTTCTAGTTTTGCTTTACTTTACTGTAAATAAAGTCTATTGTCTTGTTTTGAGCCTCAACGCAGATTGTCCCTGAATAGTATATCAATTTTTATTAAATACTATAAATCACAGAATGCAGCACCCTCAGTACAATACATTACAGTTAGAATTCAGTGCAAAGCTATGCCTGAAATGGTCCAATCAACCCAAAATGTCATTTTAAATTAATTGAGTTTGCACACGACCGCATCGTATTCATCCATCTTTTATTTATCTAGCAAAAGGTCATGGTGAGCCTGGAGCATATTTTATGAAGCAAGGGATGTAATGTAAGGGGAACCCTGCTGCAGTTCATTGTAGGGCACACACTTACAGTCACACACTGTGGACCGTTTGCTTACACCAAGTCAAATGCTGCCTAGTGGTTGAATTTGACCTCTGCTCTGTTTGCATGCTCTTCCCATATGTGTGTGTGCAGTTTCTCTGCCCGGGATGAGCTCCAGGCCTCCCTAAACTCGACCAGAATGATGGGTTAGGAGATGATGGATGGATGGATATCAGTGATGTTTACAGACTTTTCAAGTGGCTGGTGCTTGAATGGGGAGGGGGTGTGGCCAACCGGCCCTAACTGTTTAGGTGAAAAAGCAGGTGCTCAACACACACATACAGGTGTAATTCAAGGAACCAGCGTAGGGAACAGAGAGTACCCAGATGGAACCCATGCAAACCTTTACAAGAGCATGTAAGAAGCACACACAGGGCTGGGGGAAGAAATGAAACGCAGGCTAGTGCCATCTACTGAACTGCACACAGCCCATTTTTTGGAGCTATATTTGGGGAAAAAAATGAAAATGGTTCACAATTGTCCTTTGGTTAAGAATTTGATAATACTTGGGAGCAGCGCTGGACAGGATATCAATTTTTACTAGCCATGGGACTGAAAATAAGTGATGCTCCAAAGCTCACCAGGAATGTTATGACTGTGTACTGTCAATCACTGTCTCACAGGGATCTTCTCCAGTGGGAACCAGGGAAACCAATGGGAAGAGCGGTAAGACTCTCAGAGACTGAGAACGCTTATAATCCCGCATACTACCAGATCTGAAGCTTCATTTCAATGCTTCCTTTATCATACGGATCCAGATACCCCTACAAGGCCGGAACATGGAGCATCTGTTGTTTATAATTTCAGTGTTTTAGTCATAGTTTGACATTGCTGATGTTTGCAATTATAATAGGCATTAATTAACAATGACATCTGCTCCAGGTGTCATCAGGACTGTGAAATGAATGGATCGGCCCCTTAGGGATGCATCTGATTTTCATGAAGCTGAATGACTTTAAAAAAGAGATTCAGATGTCCTTGCATTGTTCTAGCCTCCACACAGAGCAGCACACACACACGTACATATGTGCTGCTCAGGCATTCCAGGATTATTTATTCATCAGAAAATGCATAACTTATTAATTCACTGTTCTGCCTTGTTGAGAATTTTCAGCAGGCAAAGACCGTGACCTGAATTTGCATCCTCCTCCTCCTCCCTTTCCTTGCACACCTTCCCTTTGCCTCCCCGACTCTCCCCGGGAAGCACGATTCAGCGAGAGCGACGCCCCGGCCCACAAGCAGAGGAGTGCAAACTCGAGCCTCACCGCAGGGATTCGCTTGGCAGACAGTGCCGCAGCAGAGCCTCCCTCCCTTGGCTGGCCGTGCCACCGGGTGCCCACTGAATGCGAGTGTTGGCGTGAATCCGCACACGCGACTGGCTGGCGACGTGCCTTTGCCCTGCAGTCCAACTACAGCCGAGTAGAGAGTGGGAGGTGGAGGGATACCGGTAAGTCTGGAGAGCGCTGTGCCAGCGACATGGCCAGGATGCTAATGAATCGGAATGGTGACCTGGAAGGTTTGTAGAGGAACACCAGCAGGCAACTTCACATGTCATCTCTCTCTTTTCCTAGAAGCCATAAGCCGACCAAAAAAAAAAATAAATTCCTCATGATCTGACTTGTTCTTTTCTTTTGTTTTTTTCCACCGTGGACCATTTGCATTAAAGTTCACTAAGAAGCCTGTGAATATACAGTATATCCACAAATATGAAAATGGATAAGTAAAATGCATCGGACCAGGAATTAATTCCTGTGGTAGCTGTATTTATGCCAGTGATGAGCTCCTTTAAATTTAACTTGGAGGTACCTGAATACATTACATAAACCACTTCCTTCAAATAGCTACAGACAATTACAGCAATTTGTTAAGGCAGAGGCAGCACTTTGCTGATGGGGTGCCACTTTAGATGCCCAGACTGCTATAAAGTGGGGTCTTCTTCTCTCTATTTATGCTAACATGTTTTAAGGTGTCAGCCAGGTTACTTTTATATAGGGTTCTTGTACAGCAACTCCAGTGTTATGCGTATACTAAGCATTTGCTTTTTCTCATATTCAAACTGTGAATAGTATCCCTCCTGCTATACTGATTTTATTGATTGGGGCGAGTATTAGTGCTACTCTCTTCAAGCACTTTAAAGGACACAAAACTTACCCAACACCCATTTTTGACAAGTTCATTGCAACCCTGCATTGGAAAAGCAGGTATGGAAATCTGATGGATCCATAGGGACACAAGTCTATCCAGAGAGAAGCTGTTGACAGGAACATGTATGCATATTTGGCTAGAACATATAGCAAACACCATGAGTAGCTCAAAAGAGCTGTGATGTTTTTGTCCCAAAAACAAACGATCTAATAAAAAATGTGTCCGCATCTGTGCTGAGAATTAAAATAACTAAGGCAACCTTTAAGCTAGAGAACATCTCGAGCCTCAATCACAACTCAGTGTGTGAGAACACTCACTAAATGGCATGCCAGAACACTGAGAGTATTGGTGAGATCTGCTGTGTCCCTGCTATAAATACCTGGGCAGTGAGCCAAGGTGCCAAATGCCCTCTATGCATCTTAAACCTACATTAGAACAGGCAAACTTTTCTAACTGGCTAACTGGAGAGTTTGATACTACACGGTGACCTGACAATGGAAACATAATGTTTGGATCAGAGAATATTACAAAACTCTCAGAAGAAGTGTTATCATAACAAAGGATCCTTTCCTGGGCTCACTGGCTTGTCTTGCTGTAAAACATTATGATTAAATACCTAATATATTCTTTATAATGTACAACTGGGATGGAATAAAAGAGCTCTGATAACCAATAATGCACCCCCAGATTCATATTGTTTGCAATTCATAGCTATAAAATGGATCTTCCATTATATGAAAACCACTGCTATGGAGGTAAACTGGCACGTGATTTGTTTTACTGGTGGTGCAGTATTGATTGGAGCCTCACAAGAGAACGATTTGCCCTTCACACCACTGAGAACTACTTATTGCATATATAAATCATATTTATTCCCATTATTGCACCTTTTTGGTGCAGTTATGTAATGAGTACACTGTTTCATCTATTGGCATGTTTGTGAAAAGATGTCATGGATTCATTTAGATTTAAATGTTGCACTAGATGTCTTGTTCTTTTTTTGCTTTCAGAACTTTTCTCTGAATTACTTGAATGACTGAAAAGAATTCATGGTTTTAAGGACAACACTATGTAATTTAAAAGGGATAACAGGTGGTGTAGCCATGATGCTTCTCATACAGACAGAAGATTGTAGGTTGAAAATGGCTTCTTTTCAGCTGCATTAGATGTATATTAATGTAATCATTCAGTGTTATTAATACCAGAAAATAACTGTTTGCAATTTTTTTCTAAGAAAATGTTTCAATTTCTATAAAATGATCGTGTGCTTGCATGTTTGTATTCATCTTATAATCCTAGAACGTTTCTTTGTATGAGAATACAAAAAAAATCTGTTATATGGGAAGCTCAAATACAGCTCCAAATATACAGTAATCATAATCACAAACATTTTAAAAACAACATGATTAAATTGTTTCAATAGTGTGTATAGTTCATGCCAGTGCAAAGGAAATTACTAAAAGAAAACAGAGGAAATGAATTTATTGGATACATTGCTGAAGTGAACGTTGTTTCTATGGAAAGTATCACACACACTGAAGGCTGCCCTGACCTGCTATTAATATTCCTTAGCGTACTATGATGACTGATGATATAGAAATGTATCAGGATTAGACACGTTAAAATCACAAGTCTTACCTACTTTCCCCATTTTGTTGCATGGTACTCAATTCATTATTTTGTAGGTCTAATCTAAGGTCTTCAATTTGACCCTGGTCGTCCTCTTACTGATGGAAGGAGATTAATGTACTCTTTTCTTTATGGAGAAAATATAGACACAAAAAATGTACGAGTGTTCGCTTGGTGCATTGCTCTAACAAAATCTGCTGTTTGCTTTTTCAAAAAAAACAAAACAAGATTTGTCTCCTTAAACCATGGTTGACATATGGTCAACATCTGCCTAACATTGTGCAGTCAGTCCTCTCACACAATATGGAAAGGACTTTCAATTTGGTCTTTTCTGAAACCTACCATGGCAGATTTCTGCCTGGCCAAGTCCTTTACTGCTCTGTACATATTTGCATGCAGACACACAGAATATGGTCTAGCAGTTCAATTTTAGATGACAGTTATGTAAGACACTAATTATTATTTACATCCATAATAAAATATCCACAATAATAAATGAAGCAGTTGTGCAAGGCTTTCAAACAAATTTGAAACACCAAAAAATTTAACAAAAAGCTTTGGTAAATTGTGTGAAAGCTTTACTGACTTGCTAGAAAAATGCTTAGGGTCAGCGGTTTTAAGCTACATTAGAAAACAGACCGTTCCTTATAATTCTCTTTCCATTTGTTTAACATTCTGAAACAAAACACAAATCAACAGTCATACAGGGGCAAGACTATGATTTTAGGTTGAGTATTTGGGGGTTTGAGGTCTACAACCATGTAAGGGGGTTCGGGGGGTTGTTTTGGCTGGTTTTGACTATTAGGGGGGTTACAACCCCCATAATTTGTGGCCATGCTCAGGATTACAAGAACAAGGTCTTTATGGAATCCTTTCACAAGTCACAAGTCTTGGCTACTTTCCCCATTTTTTGCATGGTACTCAAGTCATTACTTTGGAGGTCAGAATAGAGTCTTGAATTTGACTTGGTTGGTTGTCATCTGACTAACGGGAGAAGATGAAGAGAGGAACAAGGGCATGTTACCTGGGAAACCCAAAAAGAATCAAGCAGGTTTAATGCATGGAGATACCAAATGTTATAAAGGAAGAATGTGCATATCTACCTTAAATTACAACTTGCAAAATGTATATGTGTTAGTCAGAGAATGAGTTGGCCCAGGTATACAGTCATGTGAAAACATTAGGACACACTATTACATATTTAATTATTTAAGAAATATCAAAATATCAATCGAAAATTTTCTTTCAAAATATATCTGTAGTAAAGGTGATGTAATTGCTTCACCTATGCAAATACAAGAAACAAGTTCATTTATTTAACAAAGGAAATTAACTAAGATGCAATTCCTACTGAGGGAAAAAATTTGAACTCCTTGTGCCCTAATAGCTAGTATTTCCCCCTTTGGCTGAAATAAACTCAATGAGACACTTTCTATAACCATCTATCAATCTCTGACATCAACTGGCAGAAAGTTTTTGCCACTCTCCAATGCAGAATTTCTTAAGCTGTGGGATGCTTGAAGGGTGTCTTGCATACCCTTCTGCTTCAAATCACCCCACAGCACCTCAGTAGGATTCAGAGCCAAGCTTTGACTTGGCCATTTCAGAACATTTCTTTCTTATAAGCCATTCCTTGGTAGATTTATTGGAATGTTTGGGTTGTTGTAATGTTGTATGGTCCACCCCCTCTTCAGATTCAATTATTATATAGATATTATCACTTTGTCCTCAAGCACCTTTTGTTGAAGAATTCATAGTGGATTCTATGATTTTGGGATGGTGTGCAGGCCAGATTCTACTGCAGCAAAACAGCCCCAAACCTTGACATCTCCACCTCCATGCTTCACATTTGGTATGAGGTTCTTTTGCTCATGTCTTTGGTTTATGCTAAACATGCCCTCTGTTACTGCACCCAAGTACAGTGGTACCTCAATTCTCAAACTCATTAGAACTCAAATTTCTTAAAAGTCAAACAGAGGAGCAGAGGAGCCAGAACTACCTAGAATTCGATCTGAATCTCAGAAGTCAAACTTGTACCCACGGTGAAATGAGTCACGCAGCATGTCTCTCGGTGGAAACAAAGGGTAAAGCTTCAGTCTCAGCCTCGCTTTCGCTGTGATAGCATCGTGCATGTTTACACTAGCTGAATACATATATTTAGACAGTAAAAATACAAAGATAGACAGTATCAGTAATTATTATTATATAATAAAATACATTTTAAAATAAATATTTCTTATCCATCCATCCATTATTAATTATTGTAATATTAATAATAAACCATTAATACATTAAATTATAATAATATTGTCATGCTGAGTGGGGACAGAACAGAGAC
Organism: Pollimyrus isidori; assembly: GCA_019775955.2. Lineage (NCBI taxonomy): Eukaryota > Metazoa > Chordata > Actinopteri > Osteoglossiformes > Mormyridae > Pollimyrus > Pollimyrus isidori. The sequence goes on along the minus strand of JABFDZ020000118.1, from coordinate 11,594,792 downwards.
AAAGGTGCAGACGTCAGGGTATCGGGGAATACAGGGTTTAATTACAGGTAAGGCAGGCAAAACGCACGGACTGGGGAAACAAACTGAAAGGCGGACTAAATACAGAGAACTAATGACAACAGCCAGAAACAGCTGATCCCACAGGGATTCCACACGGGGTTAGTGAGGGGGCGTGGCACGCGGAAGGAGGGGACGACCAGGGCAGGACACACTGTTTTTTTTTACTTTATACATTGTTTGGATACATTTATTTTCTTACTTTACAAATTATTGTTTTGATAAATATGCTTAGATGTGTTTAGTACAGTATATGCTGCTCTTGTTTTATCTGGTTCACTTTGTGTTTAAATGTTAAAATATTGTGTAATTTTTGGGGGCCGGGAACCAATTATTTGGTTTTCCATTATTTCTTATGGGTTAAAATTCGATCACAACTCAAACTTTTTATGATTCAATCTGGAGTTCTGAACAGATTAAATTCGAGTTCTGAGGTACCACTGGAATTCAATTTCAGATTCATCTGTCCAAAGTACGTTGTTACACAAGTTTGTCTAGGTGGTCTCTGGTAAACTTTAGTGTTGCCCTGACATTTTTTTGACAGCAAAGGTTTGTTCCTTGCACAGCTCCCATGTAAACCAAACTTGTGCAGTCTCTTTCTGATGGTAGATGCATGTACCTTGACGTCAACTGTGGCAAGAGCTTCGTGTATGACCCGTGATGACATTTTAGGATTTTTGGAGACTTCTTTCAGCATCTTGCCGTCTGCTCTTGGTCTTATTGGGTTTAAATAAGACAGGCTCCACGAAAAAGCTCTGTAACAATGTTCTAATCATTTCTCCCTGATATGGTGCATCTGAATCTAATTCTAGGATTTTTAAATAATGATGAATGTGAGGTTGTCCTAACTGTTTCCTCAGTGGAAATTAGCATCTCAGTTAATTTCTTTTCATAAATAAGTGAATTTATTTCTTGTTTTTGCTTAGATGATGCAATCACCTTTATCTACAGATATAATTTGAAAGAAGATGATAGTATGTTACCTGCTCACAGATCTGTCTAACAATGCCTCCTTATCTGCCCTCAGAACCCACACAGCCGTCCATTTCAGTTCCAGTTATAGACTGGAGTTGCCACCAAGTCATAGACTGCAACTCCTCTCAATAATATCCAGGGTTCCCTGCAATGTGAAACACCTACTTCTGGAAACACCAGCAACACCAACACAACCCACAGCAACCTTCAGGGTCTTATCATGGAAGGTTTCTCACATCACATTAGAGTCACCAGTCACACCCAAGTCTGCATGCAAACTCATCAAAACAGCTTTATCTTGGAGTCTGGCTAAGTCCAGCCTCATTATTGTAATACGTGGTAGCCTTTTGGATCTAAGCTGAATCTTCAGTGTAGCAACAACAAGTCCGTGGGCAGAATTCACAAACTGGGCACTTCTGTAGATCCAGTGAGCCGCAGCCCCTGACCTTTTTGCAAAGTCAAGGCACATGGAGCCACTTTCACCCCCGTCTCCATACCCATGGAGACTGACACAATCCTCATAGCTAGTACTGTCAGTGCCGGTGGTCACACTGATGTCACCCATGACCAGAGGAGTGTCACCTCATGGGTACCCATCAACTGCTGAGCGAAGTTGCGAGTAAAATGTCTCACTCAACGAGACATCTCTCTCCGCGGTGGGAGCATACACTAAGAGAACAGACAAAGACACCCAAGGGGTGCCTTAGCCTGATTCCCTTAATACGCTCATTGAAAGGAGTGACATCAGACACCATCGGGAGGAGCCGATCCGCTACAGCAACAGCTAATCCCTGAGTATGGCAGCTATCAGAACAACCAGACCAAAAGTAGATATACCCATCTACAGAGATCTGACCACTCCCCAGTCTGCGTAACTCAGTGAGTGCCACCACCGAAACGCAGAGTTTACATACAGCAGGGGAAAATGGTCATCTTGCCAGAGAGACAAGTCATTCCACATGCCTACCCGGATGGGTCACCTCAAATTGGGACCCAAGTGCCACCATGCAGCACCAGCCCTGATCTCCAACCGGCCTCACCCTATTTGCTCTCCAACAGTTTCGACTCGTTCGGGGGTGAGGCCCCCGAAGACTTTCCCCCATCCCCTTCATGGTGCGTGCAGCCTTCCTGCGGGTGGCTACAGCAGAGCTACTCCCACAGAGAGCAGAAGGGTATCCTGCCTGTTTAAATTGAGCAGTTGTGAGTTGTTTTACAGTGGCTGGAGTGCCAATCCCGCCACCAACCTCCAAAAATTGTCTCCTTGCAAGTTGGAGGACCGCTTCAGGGCCAGATGAAGCTTAACATCATATCCAGAACAGGCATATAAAATAAGCAATTAAAGATATTGGTAACAGATTCTGCAAAAAAGTTAAATGTTAATATGATAAAGGACAAACAGTAGTAGGCCATGTTTATTAATATATTATAAGGTATTAAGTAAGTACATCAAGCTAATATAAAAATGTTAATTTGGGCCTTGAATTTTTATTGATTAGCCTGCCTTCAAATGCAACTGCTGGTAACAAATGGCGATGGCTCAATCTTCAAAGTAATACCTTGGTTCTCAAACTCACTAGAACTCGAATTTTTTGAAAGTCGAACAAACCAGTTTGACCTAGATCTGAATATTAGAAGTTGAACCGTGAACGCTGACCTAATAAAAATTGTACGCGCCAGGAAATGAGTCGTACTGCAATGCAATTCTTACTTGAATGCCTTCTTCACAGACTGGACGATTAACCAAATAAAGCAGCGCAATATTACAGTAACTAACAATAAATAATCCACTAACTTACGTGTACTATTAGAGCATTTATGTCATTTATTTAAACTTTATTTTAACAAGTAAATTAACTGAAAACCAGTTCTCAGCACTTTACGTCATATTAGGGAGAAATAGTAGATTACACATCGGAACTGCCTGGGATACAAATGTCATGCGTGTAACTAAACTCTTCAGCCAATAAGGGCAAAGGGGTGTCGTCACGGAGGCGGTTCCAGTTTGTGCAGGTCGCAATGCATCTAACCGCAATGCGTTGCGTCAGGGTCAGAATGCATTGCTTTAGGTCAGCTGTAAGCAAGTCCAATGAACGAACTAGGTAAACAAACTGAAATGCGGACTTAATACGGAGGACTAATGACTACAACCAGAAACAACTGATCACAGGGGGATCCCACACGAGGTTAACGAGGGGGCGTGGCACAAGGAAAGAGCGGACGATTGGGGCATGACAGGGGTAATGTTGGGATGAGATCTTTATCGTTTCGGAAGCCATTAAGAAAAAAAATGCTCTTCTTGTTTTATCCTGTTCATTTTGTGTTTAAATGCTTATAAAAACATATTTGCCTATATTTTTCGGGGGCCGGGAACCAATTAATTGGTTTTCTATTATTTGTTATGGCAGAAATTCGATCAGGACTCCAACTTTTTAGGATTCCATCCGACGGAGTCTGGAACGGTTTAAGTTCTAGAACCAAGGTACCACTGTATATGAGTAAGTTACACTTTTATTTGCTATTGATGCAATGCTTATTCAGCTGTACAAAAGTATAATAAAACAGACAACACATATAAGAAGGATCGGAATTCAAATATAAATTCATGACACTCTGTGGTAATGACTCAAAAATGGTTTTATCCTCTCAGAGCATGATATAAATGGTAGGCTATATCAAACAAACAATTCTGTAACTAGGAATATACATTTCATGTTTTGTAATGCAATGACTTCATTGTAGGGCACAGTGTGTTAATCGATGCCTGAATACCCAATTTGTCCATAAAATGAAGAATCTTTGGAGTTCCAAACTTCTTCCATGTAACAGTGATGGGAACCAATGATAATTTTTCCATACCCTTTTCCAGACCTAGAAACAAAATGTATTGTCAATGGTTGGGTAGCAGTGGAAAGTGGGTTAAAGGCCTTACACAAGGGTAACCAATGATATTAATACTCTGTGAGAGATTCGGATCAATAACGTGGGATTCAAACCAATAACCCGTTATACACAAACACAGGGTCCTGTTTTTCAAGGCCACACATCACCCCAGTGTATTTACTCCCACAATCCTCTCTCAGAGACACACTTAGCTGTGGGAGCGTTCTGTGCTTGTAAATCCATCTATCCATTTTCCAAACCGCTTATCTTACTGGGTCACGGGGTCCAGAAGCAACAGGCACGGAACAACCCTGGAGAGGGGGCCAGCCCATCGTAGGGCACACTCACACACCTATGGGCAATTTAGCAACTCCAATCAGCCTCAGCACGTTTTTGGACCATGGGGGGAAACCGGAGTACGCGGAGGAAACCCCACGACGACACGGGGAGAACACGCAAACTCCACACACATGAAATCCAGGCGGAGACCAGAACCCAAGTCCCGGAGGTGCGAGGCAACAGTGCTAACCACTACACCACCATGCTGCCCCTGCTTGTAAATCATGTCCAGTTATGCCAATTTGCCCGGTGTGGATACAATCAAGTAGTAAATACAACTGAAAGATAATGCAAAGAAATAGGATGCAGGATGAACATGGTTTGCAGTGTTAGACTAAAGGGTCTGAATAATGACATGGATGATTAATTCATTCTTTTATTTTACCTAAATATGTTTTCACTTTGTCATTGTGAGGTATTGTACGTACATTAATGGCAAAGAAATATCAATGAATTCAATTTTACAAAATGTGTATGACTCAACAAAATTGTGGAAGGGGTCTCAAAACTTTTATTTGAAATAGAATAGGATGCAGAATCACTCTAATTAGAACAGAATTATTACAGATGCACATGTATTCTCGCTGACCTAATATTCCTGAAAAGCTAGTCTTTTCTATAATAAGTCTATAGTCACATGTAATTTTTCCCTTCTAAAATTTAGTTTTTAGTTTTTATCTCAAAATATTCTGGTCGTGCCAGGATAAATATGTTTGATTTAATATGTCTGGCAGCGTTTTTGTGTTGTCATGCCATGTCTCTGAGGACCCAGGTTTTCATTAGAATGAGGTCAACCATCTGTGCTAGTCTCTGTTAATAGGAAGGACAGCTGGATCTCCCTGCTGTCACAGAGAGATGGAAAGTACTTTCAGTGAAGCCTGAGTAGTGACATATAACCTCAGTGGTAGGTAAAGAGGGATGAGTTAAAGCAGGTGTGTGAGTGTAGGAGTGCTGACCTGTTTAGCAGTGCTGGCTTGAGATATCCTTTGTCAGCCTGCTTTGTTCTTGTATGTACTATAGCAGTGAGAAAATGCAGTGACCTGTACAATTTTTCATGAAAACTGTATAAATGTATAAATTATTCTGCAGAATAATTTTACATAATTTATTCGGTCATGGCCACTTTCTTGTTCTATTATCATGGAAAATTGTTCAACAAAACTATGTTCAGCAGGAGCGATTCTGAACAAACTCGCAGTACATTTTCCTCTTAGGGCGACGGAGAACCTGTGAGCACAATCAGAGCATGAAATTCTCAAGTGGCAAAGTAAAAAAACAAACAAACAAACATCATTTTTATCGCTTAAATGGTATTAAGATTGCTTTAAGGTGAGGAACAGTAAGTGATGTCATCTGATTTATTATCCTTTGAAAATTTCATTAACAGTTTCTTTGCCCTGATAGATTACAAACTTTTGTAATTCTCCACAGTCCCTCATATGGTTGAATAGTTGGAATTTAAATAGATATTGTGCAATTAGTAACTCCTTTATATGTATCATACATGTATGTATGATGCATGGTCATTCATCGTAGTAATTACATACATGATATATAATACGTCACAAAAATACATTCATGTATTCATATAAAAATGCATGATTTTACATGTTATTGTTAGTGCTGCTGTAACAAGATAATTTCCCATTAAGGCATTAATAAAATATTCTCTTTCTATCAACAGTACCAGCCACTGCACCACCCTCTCACCTGAACCCAATCCTAGAAATTGGCACAGGGGTAGGGATAGGATGTCAGTCGATTGTACAGCGCCCAAACAGAAAAACACATACTATTGGTTATTAAGAGTTGCCAATTCATTAATGACTGCAGGAAAAAACAGAATACTCATAGAACATGCCCACAATGACGGGAGAACAGAAATACTCCACACAGGGCAGGGGTGGGATTTGAACACCAAAAAGTAGTTATAGTAGGTCACAAATGTACAATACAGTTTTGTTAATGCAAATAACAATAGCCCATTTTATATTTAAGGAAAAAAAAACTTTCTCTCTTCCAATGCCAAATCACAGAGAGCCCAAAATCTATGCTAGGAAAGACAGCATACTGTAGATTGAAAACTGATCCATCAAAAGAAATACAGACACTCACGCAAGGAGTCATCAGTGCATCAGTGCCTTTCAGCCATGGGAGGAAACCCACACAAAGAGAGGAGGAATATGCACACTCACCGCTTAGAGGGCCTGGAACACAGCTAAGCCTACAACCTACTGCAAAAGCTGTAACAACTAAAATTTGAATAAGGCATGTGACGTCTAACTTGATTATTTAGCATCTAATGTTAAATATTTCTTTACTCTTTGTTTCTTTGACAAGTCAGTTAGAACTCAAACATTGTGTACAGTGGTACATTGTGGCCGCATGGAAGTAAGACATGGACAACTTCTGCTCAAAAGGTAGACAGGACCAAGAAGTTCATTAAATAACTAATTAGAATGGCTAATATGTGTGACCTAAGCAAATCTAAATAAGGTGTGTTTCTTGGAGCTAGATGCCGTGGTGACAGCATTTCATAAACAGCCATTCATTCACTTTCTCAGTACATTTACTGGTGTGGGTCATGGTTGTACCATACTGAGCAGGTCAGACCAGTCCTGTTGTTCCTTGGCCACAGTGTCTAGGTCCCAGGAAGTCTGGAAGATATAATCCCATCAGTGTCTTATGACTAAATGCTCAGCTTATCCCCATGGACCTGCTTTGTGTCTGCTGTCACTGAATTGATCTACCTGTCAGTCTCACATTCCCTCACGTACCATCACCTGTGAGCAAAATCCTAAGGTACTTCACCACACTAAAGGAAAATTCCATCCCTCACCTGTTGGGAGCTGTCCCTGTCCTATGTCAGCTCCCGGCTTGGCCAGCAGGCTGCTGGCTATCCCATGTCCTTAGTACCTAACGTGTTCCCCTCTGCTGCGTAGCTATAAGGGCTAAACAGATGACTTCAACCCAAACAACTAATTTGTTGTGGGTTCAAGGTTGGCTAGAGAGCAGCCTCACCCTGTTCTTGCACCTTGTTTACTTGTATCTCTGTTCAGACCCTTGTTTTGTACCTTAGCTATTCCAGATCGTTGTCTCTAGTCTTGTAATATGTTCTATTCCCATGTTTTAGTTTCTTCTTCTGTTTGCACTCTTGTTATAATTTGATTATTACCCACACCTGTTCCTTGCTGCCCCTAGTCTCTTTTGTTTGGTTGATGGTAAATGGCCCACATCTGTAGTTCGTCTTATGCTCATTATCCATGTACTGTATATGCGCTTGTCCTTGTTTCTCAGATGGTCACTGTATGGTTGTTACTGTATGTTAGTAGCTGTGGTAGTTTCCCATGTTTGCTGTGATTGTACTTGTGCTGCTCCTTGCCTTAGTTATCGTGTCTTTGTTTTCTGGTTCCCTTTTTGTTCTGTTTTGTGTAATAAAAGCAGTGAGCCACTACGTGGATCATCCCTCCTTCATCATACCCCATCATAACATCTACCCTTACCATCGGGGGTGCTTGGTCTCATCATTGCCAATTCACACTTGGCATGATACCGTGAGTTGGAGTGCCTGATGGAAGAGGCCAGAAACACAATATCACCTGCAAGTAGCAGGGTGGTCATTTATAATAACAGTGGTCCTGGTGCAGAACCAATGACAGTACATTTACAGTAAGGGTATGCGATCAAAAGCAAACCTTATTCAAGTCACAATGTTGGTGCATTGTCACAAACCCTCGCGCAGCAGTGAGAAGGAAAATTATGCCTTTTGGGCACTATAATTTCTTATTTTCATTCCTATGCACTTTGTCTTACCGTTTTTGATGTCCACTAGTTCAATGTGTTTAAATGCAAAGACAATAAAGTAAATTCAATTGAGTTATGTTGCTTTGGCTGAATTATTAATGCGATTCATTAAGACCACCCAGATCATACACAGCAACTCACATTTCAGCTCTGTTTTATTTTTTTTCAGTGAACTATAGAATATTGCAATATATCGCAATATCTACAGCATCACAATATATTGTGATTTAATTGTATCGTAAGCCATGTTTGATTGATTTACTTTATTAATCCCACAATGGGGAAATTCCTTAGAAACAGCGGCAGTAGTAAAAAAAAAAAAGACAGTATAAAAAAGACAGTATAACAGGATCCATAGGATCAGCAATATGATATAAATAAACAAACAATATAAAATATAACATTATAAAAACATATATATAATATATAAATAAGATATATGTACATAAATATAAAAACAATATAGACAATTAAAACAATTGAAAAATGGACTGCATTTTTTTTTTTACAATATCTCAACTGTATAGATATTAGTAAAAATATAAATGCCAGTAATATGGATGAACAGGGAAGGGGATGAATATGTCACTGCAGTGATGTGTTGTACAGTCTTATGGCTGTGGGGAGGAATGATAGATGGAAGGGCTCCTTCTTGCACTGTGGGTGTAACAGTCTTAAGCTGAAGGAGGTGCTCAGAGCCTCCACAGTGTGGGTCAGGGGCTGGGAGGGGTTATCCATAATGGATGACAGTGTATCGTGATACGTATCGTATCGTGAGGTCCTTGCCAATATCCACCCCTAATCTGACGGTACTGGGAATGTAATAGCCTGTGCTAGCTGGATGTAACTAATCAGTGGCCACTGACTGGATTTTCACAAAACACAGTAAATGCAGTAAAAGCATTTTTTTTCTGTACGTGTGATGATGAGCTGCATGGTGCTGTGGTGATTAGCACCGTAGCCTCACACCACTGGGACCAGGGTTCGAGTCTCCGCCATTGCTCCATGCATATTTTCCCTACATCACATTGTGGGTTTTCTCTGCATATTCCGGTTTCCCCTCCACAGTCAATAAATATGCTGAAGTTAATTGGAGTTACCAAATTGCCCGTAGGTGTGAGTGGTGTGTGAGTAAATGGTGTGTGTGTGCGCCCTACAATTGGTTGGTGCCCCAGCCTGAGTTATTCCCTCCCTTGTACTTGTAGCCTCAGGGATAGGCTCTGGACCCCTCAGTGACCGTGAACAGGACAAACAGGAACAGAAAAAGGATTAATATAAATGATGTCCTCATGTGCCCTCTGTTAGACTATAAAACGTGGAAAACCGATGGCCACAGTTTCTTTATGGTTTGAATCAGCATTTTGTAGTTCAGGGTTACCCAGTGTCTCAGTTGGTGGCACCGCTGCCTCACACCTACATATTCGAATTCTACCCTTGCTCTGTGTATGGAGACTGTAAATTTCCCTCTTATCTGGCATTCTCTTCAGGGATGTCCTTGTGCCTTAAGCTCTAGGCTGGCTGGGTCCCTCATGACACTGCACTGAATAAGGGGTTGAGCAATGGATGGCTTCAGTAGTCCTGGTATATATGAAAACACTTTGCCCAAATCAAACTAGGGTCCTGCTCCTCTAATATGTACGAACAATATGCTTGATTAATTGATTCATAAAAGAACCATTTGATTGCATGCATTGCTTTCTGTAGTTTCAGGAGGCATTGAAATGCCCTTACGTCTTACATTGCACACTGTGGCAAATTCCGGTCACAGCAGATGATTCTGCTCATGCAGGAAGATGTTCTCCTGCACACCTACACACCCACAGAGCACAAAATACACAGTACATCTGTATGCCAAGAGGAGCCATCACAGACGGTGTCTCTCACCATGGGTACATCTCACTGCATGGCTAATATCCTCGGCAGGTCAGCTTAATGAAAGTCGTGAAACTAAAATGGCTAGAAATTTCTGGGATGCATTATAATATAAATATCTTAGTTTTAGGCAACGGGTCAGATTGTCACTAACTTAATGAACCTTTTGTATTGTCCTGTAACAAAAACCTCATTCATATAACTGAAGCTCAAAGGATTTAAGAGCAGTGCCGATAAACTTCAAAGTTTAGCATCTTGTTTTAATTTAATGAGAATATTCAGTTCTTATTTATTTATTTAGTCCTGATCCCAGCATTTGACTACTTGACACTCCACAGCATCATTGCCGGTAAATGAATCAGCAACTATAATCACTTTTTTTTCCATTCACTTTTGATGCATTCTGACACTGGCTATTTCCTGCAAGCCGTCCTGTGTTTAGCAACATCGCACCAGCACACATAACATGATGAGACGTTACCGGCTAAAATGGCGATGGCTTTCCCTCTGTGTCCTCAGAGTACTTGCGAATAGATCCATCTGCTGCTAATACCGTGGCATCGTGTTGGCTGGGAACACCGCGTTCCTATTTTTTTCTCTGCCTCGCTACAAGTCTGCACAATGTCTGTACATCTCCATGGCAACCACCGTCGCTGCAGTCTGGGCACGAAAGGTCTAAGCAGCCAGACAAAGTGATAGACTGAAATTGTGTAATCATGTGGAACACATTCTTAAGTTGGAGCTTCTTTCTTAAACTTAAGGTGAAAGGAAATAACATTTCAAAAGTTTACGTAATACTTAGGTCCTTGTAGCCATATTACTATCTTTCATAGCCACTGTCATTTACATAATGCATAGAAATAGAGAAAAAGGTTCCTTTGGAATCCTAAATAATACAAAAGCTTTGAATTCTGTCAAAGGTATAACTTGAGTCTTGATAAGGATTTATGAAGCAGAACTTCCTGGAAATTATATTTAAAGGGAAGAAAGCACTTGCTTTAAAGTTCAGAAAGACACATTATAATTCTGTAATTCTGAAGGTATAAAGCAGGGGTCTCCAACTCCTGTCCTGGAAAGCTACTATCCAATAGGTTTTTTGTCCCACTTGGCTTTTGATGAGCCACACCTGTTCCTGGTATTTACCTGAGAACAGGTGTGGCTCATCAGAAGCCAGGTATGATAGGAAACCTACTGGATGGTAGCTCTCCAGGACCGGAGGTGGAGACCCCTGGTATAAAGGGTTAGTGTGTGGCTAGATGAGTTAGGACACTGTATTCATGATTGGAAGGTTGCCAGTTTAAATTGCAGGGCATGCAGACTGATACCATCATTGGGCCCCTGAGTAAAGCCCATAACCCCCAGTTCCAGGGGCACTGTACACTGGCTGGTCCTGAGCTGTGACCCCAAGCTTGCTCTCACCTTTATGTATGTTTCATAGGGAAAAGAACTTTTATACCATTTTTATAGGGAAAATTTTGGCAAGAGGATCAATAAAGGTTCTCTATTACATGAGCAATGCAATATTGTATGTGTGGAAAGCTGAACTTCTTCCATGGATTATTAACGGTCCCAAAATATTCTTCTTTTACTGGGCAGTATCTAGTAATAATACACTGACTGTTGATTGGAATATTGCTATGGTAAAGCAAATAAGGGATCAGAGATGGCATATTATACAGCATCATGCATTGCAGTAAGTATACTGAGATCATGCTTGAAAAAAATCTCTGTACTTTACCCAAAATAGCTGTAACACTTCATAGCTGTAGGATTTTTCAGAGGTGGAACCAATTTGGAGGAAAATCCAAGGAGCAACAATAGAACAGCAGGGGCTTAACAGTAATGCTGGATCCCTATTACTGCACAGCACCTTTCCTTCCATAAAAAACAAAACAAATCACAACAGAAGTCCACTATGGATTTAGAAGTCTGAGAAAGTCTCTGCTACAATAATAACAATAATAATACATACATACATGCAAACATACATGCATGCATGCATACAAATATACATACATACATACATGCTTCTTATTAAAATTCCATGATATATTTCAAATTGAAGCCTCTAATTGTAATTCTAATGAATGTAATAAATGATGGCTCAGCTAAAGATTCTGACTATATGAAAACCACTCACAATACACGTAGAAAAGCAATTTAAATACATTTATTCATAACTTTCAAAATATTTTCTTAAAGTGGTATGTTTTTCATATTAAGATAGAAACATAACATAAATCATCAAACCAGCCAGTGAGATTTTTGTTCAGAATTACAAATACAGCAGGTCAATAATCAGCTCTTAAGCTTATTCTGACACCTACTGGTACTTCTGCAGTGATCATTTGTCACTAAAAACCAGTGCTTAAAACTTAGGAAGACAGGAGTATATTACTTCCTGTATTTATGCTTGTTCATTTTGCATATATTTGCATACATATCTTGCACATTATTTATTCAATTTTAATTTTCAATATATTGTAATATATTTATCTTAATCAGATAAAATGGTACAGCATTCATACAATCAATCCTATGATTGATAGGAACTCATTGGATCATTCTTTATACAGTTCCATCAGCTTTATTCTCCTAGGTCAGGTCTTGTGGCAGGCTGTTTCTGGCTGATCCGTTCGGTCTTTATGCTGTCCACTAGCAGCTTCATCTCCACATAAGTTTTAGCTGCATTGTGATCCATACATGGATTTTCCTCTAGTGCCTCTTCTGCACCCAACAGTATTGCATTTTCTCTTCCCTTGTGCAACTTCTGCTGTAGCTCTACATTATTCATAGCTTTTCTCATTTCCCTGAAATACCTGAGGTTCTTCTCTGGGTAAGATACTTTTGAAAGGGGTACTCTGTGTATGGTTTGGGTTTCCATAGTAACCAACAGGAAGGTGAGGGCCGAGAGACAGAAAGGCCATGTGTAGGCAGGCAACCCAAACTGTTGAAAACAAAAACAATAAAATGGACAGGATGCACAGACAAGAATTACACTTACAATTACAAAACATATATATACCAATACCTCTTCAAGATCATATGCTGAAAATACTTCATTGACAATAAGATTATTTATAAGACATTATAACAGTGATCTGTCTTTAGGTAAGATTTATTTCTTTTTATTAGCTTTTAATGATTAATTCCTTTCAATTTTCCATTGTCCATTTTATTTGAATTTAATTAACATTATTTATGAATTTATAAAAAAATACTCGATTGTATTCTTTGAGTTGCTTGTTTTTGTAAAGTTTGCCTGTTTGTTCAACCATTTAACACTATCTTCCTGACCTTTTGTTTCATTTAATAGTGTTTTGATTTTATTAGTTTTTATTTCAATTCATTTTTATAGTTTAATCTTTCTATTCCTTGATCTATGCTTTATTATGTGGTACTTTGGTCAGTCAGCGTATTTGAAATTGGAAATGAGCTATAAAAATAAACTGATTGACTGATTAATTGATTATGTGATTGTAAACACTAAATGAGTTTTTAAGAGCAAAACCAAGGAACATTGAGCCAGTCAGAAACACCTATAAGAAGCCGCATTTCCCTAAATGTATTATTATGCTGATTATTTCAATCTGCTTGGTGCAGAATATTTAATTGTAAAATAATTACAATATTATTGCACAGGAATGTGCATGTCCCCTGTTCATGAACTGTTATACATAAAGTTAGTCATGCAGAGGAAAAATTCCAGCACACAACTTTAACATGCGCAATAACTTTGTCTGCTAGCTGTTAACTAATGTAAAATCTCAGAGTGTGTTCAGAGGAGGTTTAATTCCTATGTCTTTTGTTTAGAAATATTAAAGTGCAATTTTAAAAACAGCGAGTTTGGCACATGCTGAGCTGGTCACTGCACACCCAGATTCCCTCCTCATCACAGTATGTGACACAATAGATTTTAGCATATTTGTACAGTAGGGATATGCTCATGTATAAGCCACCCGTCTATGATAACACATCATGCCCTGATGCCACCGAACCAAATAAAATATACTTACTGTACACATGACATTTGCAATCGCCAATCCCAGGTATGCACAAAAAAATGCTGAGAAAAAAAATCTGGATTAGTATTATTTCTTTTGTTCACCCTTATAATAATTTTGCTCAATGCCATAAACACCCTTAAAGCAAAACTAATCAAACAATGGGAGAGAATGGGGGAGACTGACCACATGCAATGGCCAGGAGGTGGCTGTGCCAGGTCAGCACGTAGAACATGCCTCCAACAGCAATGCAGGCCAGAGCACTGTTGTAGCCCCAGAGACCAGAGTAGATGTCCTCAAAAGGTGCAGCAAGAGCAAGGCCTAAATAACATTTTAAAAGACAATTTTGGCATGTCACCTGTTATTGAGATTGGCATGGAATTGAGTCTAAATGCACAAGTGACAAGACTAAAATGTCATCAAATAATTAGTTATGGTAAGAAGCTACTACCATATAGGTGTCTCAGCGGTCAACACAACTGTCTCACCCCTCCAGAGCTGGGGGTTCAATCCATGCCCTGTATGTGTTGATGCATCTAGATTTATGATAATAAATCATGTAATCATGAGGTTGCAGGTTCAAACTCAGCCTCAGCATGTCTGTCGGTCCTTCAGCAAGGCCCTTAACCCCCAGCTCCCTGGGCGCCACTACAAGTGTCTGCCCTTCACAGACAACTTACTCCACAAAGAGCAAGTTGAGGGAGGCGTAAAGACAATTTCCCCACGGGGATCACAATCTGGAACCACAATCTGAAAGTGTATTCCCTGTGATGAACTTGCACACCATCTAGGACATCCCTTGCCTTATTCCCTGGGATAGACTCTCGGCATATGCTCCAAGGTCATTGTGAACCTCTACTGCAGGGGTGCCCAACTCCAGTCCTGGAGGGCCAGAGCCCTGTGTAGCTTAGTTCTTTCCCTCTTCCACCATAAATGATTCAGCTCAAAAGCTGTGTGGTAATTAGCACAAGGAGTTGAATCAGGTGTGAAACCCAAAAACGTGCAGGGCTCTGGCCCCTCAGGACTGCAGCTGGGCACCCCTGCTCTACTGGATAAGCAGATTTGGAAGACGATTTGTTTCATTATGCAGCTGAGAAGTGCATGTTCATCTACATCATTACCTGTTTTCTGTCTTTTTTGGGGATTGATTCTGACTGTGTGTTAAATGAGAGATTTCAGAATAACCTTCCAATTTCAACATAATATTGATCAAAAATATAAATATTGTCATTAACTCATTATCAAATGATCAAAATCACACAATATACTTGAATGAAAATCATTATAATAAGGGAACATTTTCTTTTGAAAGGAATGCGTACAAATGAGTATCAATTCCCTACCTGACACCATGCCAATGGCTGAACCAATAACTGCATGCAAACATATGATTGGAGATGAAATAAACAATGCAAAGGTGATAATGCCTCCTGTCCATGGACTGTCACATCCATACACTTGTCCAATACCAACAGGAACTGCACGGAAAAGCTAAATAAAGCATGTCAATGAGCATTATTGAAACAATGCTGTAAAATATCTATGCCATTTTAAGAGTGGAATATAGTGGGGTTTCTGTCTTATTGTGTAAAAATAATTTCACCTATAAAACAAAATGTCTTTCTGTTGAAAACTTGACAGCTGGACCTAATTTAATTTAATTTGAATATGACCAACATACAAGAACTATACTTAGCCAGAAAAAAAAAATTACCAGAGCTACATCCACATTGGACAAGTTGCTGTTGTGGAGAGAGAATCTGGGTTCAATTGGAACCTGGGGGAAGTAATTATTATAGGGACCAACTGCCACTTTGTGGATACAGACCAAGACGTTGAATGGCAATGTAAAAACTGGGAGGTCCCATCTGCTGTTAACTGAACCCAAGGCACTGGAAAGAACTGGGCTGTTAAAAAGAAAATGGCTGGTAAATGTAATTTAGGAAAATAAAGTTTAGTGATGCACAAAGTCAAGCTGATTTCTACATCAAATGAGAATGATTCCAATGTAATATAAAACATCAGAGAAAATGGATAATATATTTCTTCAGAACTTAACAGGAGCAGTATGAATATTATCATATTAAGAGTTTTATTTTCAAAGGAATGAACTTGCATTGTATAACCAAAATGTGGATCATCCACTGTGCATGAAATGGCATATTTTAATATTGCTTATAACTCTGTGATAATATTACTGATATCTCAAGGCTCCAGTAAGAACATATATTTGTCAATACAAGCACTCACCATGCCATTGACATGAAGATATTTGGAAATAACAGGAACCAATACCAGTCTCCTTTTTCTGAAAATACTGCTATTAAAAGACCAACCAGGATCCCATTATAACCATGCAAACCAGAAGATATAGTCTCCCTGAAACAGAAATTACAGAAAAGCCACCATAAATATATATATATATTGGCTTTCTCTGCTTCAGTATAAGAAAATTATACCACTTATTTTTTATATCCATCCATCTTCCCACAACTCCGAAAAAGTGTTAAAGGGGAGGGGGGGGGGGGGCTGGAGTTTAGTCCAGGCAGCACAGAGCAGAGGATGGGGTACACCCTGGATGGGATAGCAGTGTATTGCAGGGTACATATAGTACCATTCAAAAGTTTGGACGTTATAAGCTGCCTACAAAGGAGGATGATAGACTGTGTCTGAATTCAGGGGCTGTATCCTTCTAAGGCTGCACTCGACGACCGAATGTGTCACAGCGACGCGACAAGGCTGTGCCATTTCAAAGGCTCTCTCAAATGCGATCCAGAAATGCATCCTTCCTTTCCTGCTCTGTGTAGGATGCAGCCCAACATATCCCAAGATTCACTGTGCAGAGGTAAAGTGGACGTGTCCCAGCTAGGTGACAGGAACTGTGCTTTGTGACTCAAGGGAACGGATAGGAAGAACTGCTGATGCAAATAAGAAATTACTTGTAGGCCAGACCATCCCATTTAACAATGCTTTCTGTTAGACCTTTGAAGGATGCAGCCCCCGAATTCACACACAGCCATAGAGTGTCGCGCCACATGACCTGGGCACCTGCCCTAAGCACAGTAGAAATTGTTTTGGAGGAGTTTCACCTGAGAGTGAAGAAAAAGTGGCCAATGAGTGGGACCTACTTCAGGAAAAGCATCCCAGGACACCTTAGAACCCTGGTGCACAGTAGGGTCAGTCAGTCCCGGGAGCAGTTAAGGTTAAGGGCCCAATGGTGGGATCACTTTGTTGATCCAGGGGTTTGAAGTCACAACCCACAGAGCTGCACCCCCGACAAATATATGTATATATATATTTAATACTTTCATAGTCAGTGCATAGTTCTATATATATGTTGTTTTATAATTTTGATATTTTTATAATTATTCTAAAATTAGAATACAATAAAATCCCGTTATAGTGGACTCACTCATAACAGAATTTCGTCTGTTTGGTGCCAAGGGCCAATTTTAGCTGTAGTTCTGTTCAACTATAACGGACATGCAGTTCCGCCTACAAGGTGTAACGGTAAATCCAACGCAGATACGTACGTAGTCAGGATTATTAATAGTCACGCATCTGGTGAGGTAAATTTGGATTACTACAATATGTACAATATAATAATCTATACCACAACTGTGGCTGTTGGGGAGTGGAATGAGTAAATGGTGTCCTGTAGTTGTGTTCTGGGTTTAAAGCAAGTCTGGGTATAATGGACTTTTGATATAACGGATCTTGGATATAAGGTCCCTTGAAGTTCATTATAACTGAATTTTACTGTAATATAAATAAACCATTCTATAGATATGTATGTCCAAACATTTGACTGGTACTGTATGTTACTCTTACTGCAGGTTTTTTAGACTGCAGCAGAATCCTGGAGAATCTACAAGAAACCCAAATGCACACAAGACACAAAAGCAGGCACTGAACCACCAACCTACTGGAACAACTGGTAGTCTATTTGCATGATCATTGCATATTATTTTATCATGACTATTCCTTTCTTCTTACAGTCTTTCAAAAAGTTTCCAATTTGGCAGAAGGGCCCCTTATAGGAGGATTTGGAGGTACAAACAATCTTGTGGGGGGGGGGGGGGGGGGGGGGACAAGTAAAAAATTTTATAAAAAAAGTTATGGTGGAAAAACCCCCCAACAAAAAGGGGGAAAAAACACCAAA
>JABFDZ020000118.1:11561688-11573722 GCA_019775955.2 Pollimyrus isidori | reverse complement strand
TTTAACAACTCTGAGCTATTAATTAAGTTCTCCCCAAGCGAGCTTGATGGGCCGAATGGCCTCCTCTCGTTTGTATAGTTCTTATGTTCTCTCATAATATTCCACATTCCACCTGCAAATTACAACTCCATAACCCTCAAACAAACCTATTTGTAAAAAAAAAAACCTATTCATACATTAATCTGGAATTAATCTGGGTCAGGCTAAAATTGTTAAATAAGGCTATCCTTCACGTCTTATTAATTTCAGTTTAAAGTTTCAAGTCATACATTTCTGTCACCTGAAACACCACAAAATGTTCTGCAAACCATACAGGTAGTGTAAATCAAAGTTTTCTGTTGTCCTGGCAAATATGAACATAACATTAAAGATGACTTGAAAGCAGACATGGTATGATTATCGATTTATATAATAGACAGCACAGTAAATTGACAAATCAGAAGAAAATACTTTAAAACCGAGTTAATTCTTGTTTATTATTTAATGGCACAAAGCAGTGAGAGCCTGAGAAAATCACTCTGTGATGTTTTCAGGTTTACCACCAGAGACCACTGCAGTACCATCTTAAAAAATTGTAGGCACGTATACATTCCTGTGATACAATATTTGCACGATCAGTGTCTGTATGAAAAACATTTTTCAGTGATGTTTGTGGTGTACATATACACCTCTATATTGTGTTACTGTGGGGGTGGTGAGTGGTTATGAGAGTTACAACATGTGGTCAGATGGTCACTAGTTCAGCTCCCATGACTGCCAGAGACATTTCAGCATTGTGCCTGTGTACAAGACCCACAAGCCCATAAGCTCCAGGGACTGGCTGACCTTGCCCTCACACTTTCACCATTAGACAAAATATTAGCTAAATAGAATAAATGCATATAAACGAAAATGTGAACTTGGGTGTTAAACTAATTAGACTAAGCACTAAGAACACACAGCAACAGTATTACTATCAAAATCTCAGTTTTGGTTAAAGGTTAATTTTAGGTGTAGGAAAACAGACACAAAAAGCATTTTGTCATTTAAATATAAGCAAAGCTGGAGGATGTGTGTTAAACCTTGAAGTAGTTCCTCTCCTTTGCAACATAAATATAACATTATAGGTCATTTTTAAAATTAATTATTGAAATGACATTCTGAAACGCAAAGGAAAGTCTCAACGAATAAGAGTCACCACAAAATATTGTGCATGGTGCATAAATATTAGTGCTGCTTCGAAATGTTGGGAAACTGACAGATCAATCTAATGGAGACACTATCACGTTTTTATCTAAGGTTCCATAAAATAAACGTTACTTTTTCAGTTCTAATTAATCTTAAGGTAATGTAAATTAATATAATAGAATGTAGTCTTATTACTAGTAAACAGTAAAAACCATATCACTCCAACTAATTATCCATGAAGATGAACAAATTAACATGTAGCACATACAATAAAATCAACTATAACAACGAAGCGGGTGCTGGGTTTGTTTTCGAGGCAATAGTGAGGATTTGAGAATGCAACCTGATAGGAATTCGCATGAAAAAGTGTCTTAATGCGTTAAACTCACTACGTTAAGAAGGGCTGCATTAATTATGATCGGGGTAATACCTGTCTTTAAGTTCATTATTCAGTTGCAAAATGAAAATGCAGCCTTAAACACTTAAAAATGTACCAATAAAAACTCACACGAATTAACCTGGAGCAGTTCTGAAGAAACCCGTTAACTCCGGAAGATTCCACCGAACTTCAGGTGTCCGTTTCCAATAATGACATGTAGTAAAACTCACTGTGGGTGTTTTACACCAGGCCCAGAAGTACAGTTTGTGACGATTAATACTATACAGAAGTCTCAATAAGTATTTAGATTCATTTCGCACTTGCTTTCGTACCCGCGAGTGCTAGTCGATACCCTAGACAGAGGAACCGTGTGATTGGATATCTATTCTGTCTGTCTCATCCGTTAAGGCCAATTAAAGATCAGGAGGCGTATCCCTCTTCATTTTTTGTAGTTCTCTTGCGACCTCAGAGTTAATGTTTTTCTAGCTACTGCAAACACAGTATGTACAGCGGTTTTGTGCCCGGGATTACCCGTTACAAATGTTAAAAGTAGTTCACTTAAATTACTCTTCATTGATTTAAATAATTCATAACAACAACATCTATAATATAAAGTTATAGCCCTTTCTTAAATGACTTATAGAATTATACCATATGACAGTTTTTTGATTTACTGGACTTTGCTTTAATTGTAGGGTGTCAATCACATACAGTAGCAATAAAGTAGCAGATATATAGTTGAAGATGGCGATATGATTTAGCGTTCTCACCTGAGACACTGGTTGAATATTAATTAATTAATGGCTGGGTAGAGGTCTACTAAATTGATGATCATTATAAAAATAGAGAAATGGGTGGCACGATGGTTTAGTGTGTATAACTGTCACTTCACCTTGAAATATAGCAATTACTGTTTGTGTGTGTGATTTGCATGTTAATCCTGTGATGTGTGGCTCTCAGTGTCACTTCTTGTACCCATGGCCAGAAGGTTGCCAGTTTGAATCCTGTGGGTGACAGAATGATGTCACCATTATGCCCTTGAGCAAGGCTCCTAGCTGCAGTCGCTCCAGTGGTGCTGGATGCCAGCTGGCCCTGCTCTCTAACCCTGAATCTTCTTCTTATCATCACATACTGTACATCTGTGGGTCTCACAGAGAGCAACTCCCCCACAGGGATGAATAAAGTATTACTATTTTTACATTATTATGTCTTGCTTCCTTAGCCCAAAGCAAAAAAGTTAGGCTAATTGGACTCTTCAAATCACCCATAAATTGCTCCAGGTCCCCTGCAAATCACACAATTTTATTCTAATTGTAGCACATGTGCAATTTTCCTTATTGTCGCTGCTGATAAAATGACATGAAACACATAAAATAGAATATGACTGGCATTTTTCAGTTGTTATCGGTTGGCTCACTCATCCTTGATCTTGTCATTTTGATCCTCTACTGTCTTCTTTATAATGTATAACATGACAAAACTGGCAGCAGAATCTTCAGAGAAATTCTAAAATTGACTTACACTGATGTTGGTGACAGTGGGGAGTAGAGTTTTTTTTGGGTAGGGAAAATAGTTGAAGGTGTCAGTGTAAATCACTAAATATGTCACATTCATTTTATGTTAACACTTTAAAAAGTTCAATACCATTAGTGAAAAGAAGTAAATTAAATAATGCCAGTGTGTGAGTGTGGACTGCAGAGGGTTGGAGCCCCTCCTGGGTTGTTCCCCACCTTGTGCCTGTAGCCTCCAGAATAGGCTCCAGACTGCCCCCGACCCAGAAGAGGATAAGCGATTTCAGAAGATGTGTGGATAGATCGAATATTCCATGACATTAATAATACAAAAATTCCCATGTAATAGATAATTGTGGTTTATTTGATGCTTTGATACTGATGATCTAGTCTAGAGGAATCTGAGTACATTCTGAAAGCATCTACAATGAAATATTTAAATTACTTGTCAGTAAATCCAGACAGCAGAGGGTACAAAGCTAGGGTATATGCTTAATGGGATGAAAACAAATATGGTATAATGATTTGAATCATTCACTACCTTGTTCTCCACAAAGCATCACATTTTACGTGAATTCTCTTGACATGTTTTACACCTGTCTCTTAATTAATGGTTCAAGGAGGGAAGGGTCTTGTTGGTTCTGCAAAATGGTGAAGTGTTTTTATTTTTTTGTGTGTGTGTTCCTGAGAAAGTGTGGTTATTACTAAGCGGTGTACTGGAAACGAGTGCTCATCATCTTACATTGCTGCATTTCTTTCCTGCTGGGATAGGCTGTGAATGACATGCTCTCATCTACAGAGGGCTGATTTTATCCATATTCTGTGATTTCCTCTATCTGCAGACTAGAGCTCAAGATTTTTTTTGGATGGATATAAAGGTACCCAAATTAATGTCATGCCTATAACCAGTCATATGAAACTGGAAATTAGAAGACTGGTTTCTCATTCGTTTTATCAAGTATTTTTTTTTTCCATTTCTAAGAGCCCTGCATAAATCATAGCTCCAGACTGGATAGCAATCTATCAGTCAGTCAGTCAGTCAGTGGGTCGGTCGGCCGGTTGGTCAGTCAATGAGTCATTCAAAGTTATTTTTATTTGGTAAGAGAATTACTTCTCCTGAAATACCCAAACTGAGCAATTATAATGTTTGAATAGTAATGTTTTACAAACAAAATGTTATAAAATATTTATATCTTATATAGTGACAGTTTATATAGTGACAATTATAAGCCTTATAAACTGGCATGGTAACTGTCTACTTTACAGGCTACAATTTTAAAATAACGTCCTTGCTTTGTTTGAAATGCCATCAGTTCTCTGCTGTTGCATCTCAGCTATCAAATTACGCTGCATAATTTGTTGCACCTTCACCACTAATGAAGGGAAATGCATGACATTTTGGTAACGGAATTACTTCAGCAAATTCAAGCAAAAACAGTTTGAGTGTTCTGAATTGCTGATAAATATAAATGGCAGGAAATCAGGTATCCTGAGCCTATGACGAAATCTGTGAACTGAAGGGTGTTACAACAGGGCATGATTGACAGTCCACTAGGTTATGAACCCTAAACACTCAAAAACACTAAACACTCAAATCTAAAGGGACCACAGAGATTCTTATCAAAGAGTACATCATAAGTCGCATGATAGATACGTGCTCAAACACAGAGCCTCCATATCTGGCCTCAGAGCATCATCCAGCATAACCAAAACATGGAGTCCACATGACCATAGCACAGGTATACTGTACATACAGCCCAACGCTGCTCCTGTGTCAGAATGGGGTGGGTATGTGATGCCAACCAATATTATGGAAACTTTAATGGTCCCAGTGTCTTCAGATGTCTAAAATGAACGTGTTATAAATAAAAGTGCAGTCTTCTTCAAACAAAACAACCTACAGTTTCTAAGGTGATGTAAAATGTTCAAATAAAAAACAATGGGGCTGTTATTTTTCTACTTTCACAATTTAGGTTCCTTACCAGGCTACAGTTGATTCAGCTCTTCTGCCAGCTGATCCCTCCTTGCCCGCGCTGCAACTGGTATACACTCCTTTGTTGGCATCGGCACATGCAGTTCAGCATCATGCCTTCTAATGTCCTCTTATGTGTCCTCATTTATGTCCAACAGGCATCCATCATGTATGATAATGTTACGCAACGTACAACATGCCACAAAGAGTACCGTGACCTTCTGAGGGCTGAACTGTAATGTTTACATGACTCATCTAAATATCTGAAATGCATTTTCAGCTATGTCCTTCCAATTATAGTACCTGCTTAACTCTGATTATGAATTTGAATGCTTTTAGATGTACTCTATAAAAAGTATATGAAATAAAATAAAATAACAAAAAATCACTGCGCCACTTAACTGCAGCATGTTGCCACACCCACCACACAGCGAATCTCCTCAGGATCCCAGCTGGCGATCCCCCTGGCAGATGCACAGTCCAGTGTCACCCTCCGGAAATGACCATCCATTTACCGGAGCCAAGTGTTATGTGGGCGTCCCCTTGGCCTGGTCCAGCCTGCTCACCCTCAGGGAAACGTAGCATATGGCTGTAGTGCAATAACTGATGCTCCCTCACAATGCAGGTAATATGGTTAATTCGGGACTCCTCTAAGAACCACTAGTTCAACACAAAGTCAAACCAGCAGTACCCAAGGATTCTCCCAAGAGACACAGTACTGAAGGAGTCCAGTCTTCATCTCAGATCACTGGATAGCAACCATGTGTCACAGCCATACGGCAAGACAGGGAGCACCAGAACTCTAAAGAATTGGACCTTTGTCCTTTTACACACAACTCTTTCCAACAACCTCAAGACCCCAAATCTCTCTCATTCCATCTGCAGACTTTATAGGAAGAGTCACCAGAGACATGGATGTCACTGCTGAGGTAAGTAAATCATAATTAATTAGTACTTTTATTGATCCCCAATAGGAAATTTGTCTTTATGCCTCCCTCAGCTTGCACTTTGTGGAGTAAGTTGTCTGTGAAGGGCAGCCACCTGTAGCGGCGCTCAGGGAGCTGGGGGTTAAGGCCCTACTCAAGGACCCACAGACGTGCTGTGGCTGGGTTTGAACTGGCGACCTCATGATTACTGTCACACAGGCTTGGCCCACTGAGCCACACGCTGCCCCTACATTGCTTGACAAGGTTGACATTCTCCCCATAGATGGCTGGATATTGGTCTTTATCCAACAGACACGCAACTGCAGACACTCAAACTTCTCGCTCAGTCTCTTCGGAGCCCCAATTTGAGCCTCCATTGATGCTACTAAGATTACAGCATCATCAGCAAAGTCAAGCTCAGTAAATCTTTCTTCACCAACGGATGCCGCAGAACTGCTGGACCCCACAACTCTGCCCAACACCCAGTCCATACAAGCATTGCACAGAGTAGGAGCAAGAACACACCCTTGGAGAACCCCGGAATCAACTGGGAAGAACACAGAGGTTCTCCCTCCACTCTACACAGCACTCACAGTACCTGTGTACAGTCCAGCCATGATGTCCAGCCTGACTCCCAAATGGAAGCAAAGATTGTCTGTCATGCCAGAAGGACAGCCTTACCACCAGCCTGGAGCAATTCACCCCAGATACCACAGATCCCTGGAGCCTTCCCTACCCTCAACTGATCCACCACCCATGCAATCTCACTGAGACTGAGTGGTTCACAACTGATTGGAGAACTGTGGACCAAGAGATGTCCAATGTCCTAGCTGGAGGGTCAACATTAAGCAACTGCTCAAAGTAGCCGGCCTAGTAGGTCACAACTGCAGTGTCATCCGTATTGACTGTTCCACCACCCGCCTTGACTGCAAGTCTCAGATGGAACAGATTCCGATGTGCGTAACGCTTCAATTACTCTGTAAGCAGGACATGGGTCACTAAACCACAGATGGTGTGTCACCTGCTTATAGATTCATCAACAAATGCCTCCTTATCTGCCCTCAGATCCCTCACAGCCGTCCTTCTCAGTTCCTGGTGCAGACTGGAGCTGCCACCATTGTCGTGCATTGTGACTCCTCTCGATAATATTCAGGGTGCCCTGTGAGATGAAAAACCTCCTTCTGGGAACAATGGCAACACCATTATCATAGAAGGTCTCCTACATCACATAAGAGTCAGCAGTCGCACACAAGTCTGCAAGTTCGTCACACAAACTGTGTGCAAACTTATCAGAAACAGCTTGATCTTGGAGTCTGGCCAAGTCCAGCATCACTCTCATTGTAGGTGGTAGCCTACTGGATCTAAGCTAAATTTACGCAATAGCAACAACAATTCTGTGGTCAGAATTCACAAACTGGGCACTGTAGACCCTGCAGTTCTGCAGGAGCCTCCAGTATCTGCCCATGAGGATGTAATCAATCTCCAACAACAATCCAGGAAGGAACCAACAATCCAGGATCCAGCGACCCATAGCCTCTGACCTTTTGCAAAGTTAAGGAACATGGAGCCACTCTCACCCTGGTCTCCAGACCCATGGAGACTGACACAATCCTCATAGCCAGCCCTGTCAGTGCCGGTGGTCGCATTGAAGTCACCCATGACCTGAGGAGTGTCACCTCATGGGTACCCATCAACCATCAAGCAAAGCTGCAAGTCAAGTATCTCCCTCAACAAGACATCTCTCACCGTGGTTGGAGCATACACTAAGACCGGTCTGCATACCTCAGAGTGCTGCCACCAAAACACAGAGTTTACGAAACTAGAAAATAGATGCTAAGATTAACACAATGACAAATTATTTTTCTAATAAACTTGTTGTAACTGATTTAGTAAAATCCAAGGAGCATAATTTAAAAACTATTAAAATTTAATCTGCAAAAATTACATTATTGCTATTTCTCAAAATATGTTATATTTGTCTTCCAGTTTAAAATGATAGACTTTAATTTGTATATAAGTAACTATGTCATAATACTGTTTAAATTAGTTTGTTATAAAGCAGCATATAATAATGTCACATAGGTATAATTTAATTATTGCATGCACGTATTACAATACAAGTATCACTGCATAGCTTCAGTATGTATATGTGATAATGGATGGAACTATAATGTATTCTACATTGCATTGTATGAAAAATAAACCATCGGTAAATATCAAAAGTTAAAATGTCTCTGGTGCTCTTATGATGAACAGATAACAGTATCATGCAATAACTAAAGAGAAGTCAGGGAACCAAACATGCAGATGATTTAATTTTTTTAATATTTCAATATTTAATATTTTGTTTTGCACTGCTGAAAGTTCAATGCTACAAATGTAAATACAAGCAGCATAATTTAAGAACTGCAATGTAGATGCAGTTGCATCATCCACTGCTGTAAAGAAACTGGAAAAAAAAATACAACCGTCTCCATGACAACTGACACAGATTGCTTATAAAAACCACAGCTCTTGCTTGCCTTTTATATTTATGTGAAACTAAAAAAAATGTTTTATTGATGGTCATATACTAAGCATACATAAACACATTTTGAAAGGGTATAAAAAGGATATAAAAATATGCATTAGACCCTTTTATTATGTCAGTGAGAATGGATGCTGAAAAAACAGAGTGCATGCAAAGTAAGGAAGCGACATTTTATAACTTAACATGATTTATTTTTAAGCACAATAAAAATCATCCTTCTGTCCTTCCATCCATCTACCATAAGTGTGGGAAGCAGAGTGCCGAAGACACTCATGCAGTCTGAGGAACACCTACTCACTCATGCAGTCTGACACTATTCAAAATTTAGAAACACAGACTCTCCTAACTGGATGTTGGACAGAAACTGCAACTCTTTGATGAAGCCCATGTAATCACAGGGAGAAACCCAGGAGCTCAGTCAATATTCTACCTTGGTTATTCTACAGGGGCCACTTTTAACCATAAAAACAAAATAAGTTGATAGCACAATTATTTCTAAACTTTATCTCAAGGAAAACATTGGAAATATCTGCTGATTTTAGAAAAACACAGACCAGCCATAACATTAAAAACATCTGCCTAATACTGTGCAGGTCACCCTGATGGTGAATGCCCTTGAAGGGTCATGTGATATCTGCCACCAAGATTTTAACAACACATCCTGTAAGTTGTGAGGTTGGACCAAGATTGAACTTCTTTATCTGGCACATCCCAAAGAGACTTGACTGGATTGAGATCTGGCGTATTTGGAGGTCAAATCAACACCTTGAACTCTTTTATCATTTTTCTGAAACCATTCCTGAATAATTTTTGCAGTGTGGCAGAGCACATTATCCTACTGGAAGTGGAATATGAAAGATGTCTGCAATAACATTTAGGTAAGTAGTTGGTGTCAATGTAATATACACATGAATGCTAGAACCCAAGGTCTGCCAGCAGAACATCACACTGCGTCCACCAGCTTACCTTCTTCCCATAGGGCATCCTGGAGCCATCTCTTTTCCAGGTAAATGACATACACACAACCAGCCAGCCATATGATATAAAAGAAAATGCGATGCAGCCCCAAACCCAGCAAGCTGCGATGCACAGTGTTCTGACACCTTTCTATCATCAATTTGTACTACAGTAGCTCTCCTGTATGATCAGACCAGACAGGCTAACATTCACTCCCTGGCTCATCATTGAGCCTTGGGCACCCCTGACCCCTTCGTGGTTCACTGGTTGGCCTTCCTTGGACCATGTTTGGTAGGTACTGACCCCTGCATACCAGAAACACCCCACAGGACTTGTTGTATTGGAGACGCTCTGATCCAGTCATCTAGTTATCACATTTTAGCCGTGGTCAACAATGTCATATCTTTACGCTTGGTAATTTTGATACTTCCAACACATCTACTTCATGAACTGACTATTCACTTGCTTAGTATATAATATACCCTTGACAGATGTTATTCACTTCACTTGTCAGTGGTTTTAATGTTATAGCTGATCAGGGCATGTTTAAAATTGATGTTGTAATATTCTCTTTAGGGATGATAGGTTATCTTTAATAAAAAAAAAAATGGATAGTTTATTATGAGATGGACAGAGCTTATTATATGTAAATTCTTGCCCTTGCAATGTGCAATGGTTAGATGGGATTGAGATATCAGCATATAAAATGCCTCATGCCCTTAACTAGTTTCTAAATCTCTTTGAGTATTTTATTGTCGATTTATTATTGTTTCCAAAAACGGAAAGGGATCTAATCTGGCAACAGACAAAGAAAGGGATTATAACCATCCTTCTATTTTCTGTTCAGTTTATCCAGCTGAGGGTCACAGTAAAGGGATTAGCCTCGTATCCACATTCTCTGTGGTTCTCTGTGGTTTATATAAGATCCTCTTATATAAATTTATCAAACTGCGCATGTCCTTGAGCTCCCCATGTGCTGTCTATGCATTCTTCGGTGCCATAGGGCATACCAATTTTTGTATCTTGATTAAATCAAGCCATGCCTTTTGCTGAGCTGTTGACTGAGTGAATTACAGGAAGTAAATCACATTAAAACGAACATGTTAGCTGAGGATTTGCTATAATTTTTCAATTTCAATCCATCCCCAGAAGATATTTAGAAGCAGAACAATTTTCCTTAAGCAGCATCTGCAATTTCTCAGAATAACAGCATGAAAAGCTGGAATATGATGATTCCTTATTAGCTGGCTTAAAAAAAATAATAATAATCATGGAGCCGACACTGCAAATGACTCCATTCACCCACAAAACTGTCATGAGTCACGCTGTTGCCATGGCATCCAAGGCATCTGCTCCTCAATTTATTTCCATAAAAAAAGATATTTCTTCAGAGCTCTTGACAGATAAGGTATGCAGATTGATCATTTTCAGCTGAACAGAAATGCAGCTGAATGGAAAAAAAGGCATAAGTGGGAATGAAATGAGGATACGATGGTTCAGTTTAAAGTCTCATATTATGTAGCAATTTTTAGCGAGGCTGATTCACACAGCGTCTGCATATCAATGTGACGTCGACACAGGTGGATCTATTTTTTTAGCACTTAAAGCCAATTGCAGGAGCCTAACTGTTACAGAATAATATGTGGCTTTTTTAGATTTTCATAGCCAATTAAAGTAATGTGCAAGAGTTTATTTCAAATCCAAGGGAGTTAGAGTAAAGTGGCTTTTCTGCAGACCTTCATTTCCTTGCGTTTGTAAGATGCCTTTATCGACGCAGCTACTTGCTAGCCTAATGGAAGAGTTAAATAATTATAGTTTTCACAACAATTCGAATGGTTTCAATCTGATTTATGCCTGTGTACTGTATTCTGCCATGCTTTCGTCAATTCTAAGGAAACCCATTGCTTCTTTATTTTCACATCTTTACACATCTTTAAGGAGACCACCACTTTGTGCAGGGACAATTTATGTTGCCTTTAATATAGTTCAAATCCCAAGAGAGAATTTTTGTGTAAGAAGTGGAAATAAAGTAATACGTCTTCAATATCCTACAAAAGCTTTTTGTGAGATTTTCAAAGGTAACCTCTCTGAAGAAAAAATGAAAATTGTGAATAATGTATCGTATATTTCTGTTGCACTGCAATTTGCATTGTATACAAGAAAACAAGACAGCAAAATAAAAAAATTCTATACACTATTTCATTGCTTAAAACCTCATCATTTAAAATAAAACCTAGAGCTATGCTACAACCAAATAACCAAAACTTCTGTAATTCTGTGGTATGTGCGGTAATGGTAATGAGTACGGTAAGGGAATCAAAATCAATGCAGTATCAATGCACTGGCGAACAGCTGTTAGTATACGTTAAATCTGAATGCTAAAAATAGTTATGTATTACATCAGCCTATTAAGTCATTCAACTAACAATCAAATTTGACAGTCTAGTTTTCTGTGAAAAGTTTTTGTGGGTATGTAACTGTTACGATCTGCGTCCTCCGTCCCGGTTCCAGCCCGTCGTGTGCCACGCCCCCCTCGTTACCTCCTGTGTTCTCCTGATGGTTTCCACCTGTAGGCGGAAGCCGCCCGCCAGT
>JABFDZ020000118.1:11531931-11557000 GCA_019775955.2 Pollimyrus isidori | reverse complement strand
CTTTGGGATGTGGTGGAACGGGAGCTTCATGCCCTGGATGTGCATCCCACAAATCTCCATCAACTGCAAGATGCTATACTATCAATATAGGCCATCATTTCTAAAGAATGCTTTCAGCACCTTGCTGAATCCATGCCACATAGAATTAAGGCAGTTCTGAGGGCAAAAGGGGGTCAAACACCGTATTAGTATGGTGTTCCTAATAATCCTTTAGGTGAGTGTATATTATGCATGCTTAGGGCACCAGCACAGAAGCATGCAAAAGTCAGTCTCACAACTTACCTGTAGAGAAATTAGGAATCTAAAAAGCAATCATTCAGCTTTAAACAGTATTCTTCCTCCCACCTCATGTCATTCTGCCCAAGCAGCCATTTTCTTCCGCCATAAGCCACCAGGCAAGTGGAGCCAGCTGGGGTAATTAGTGCTCTCCAGGTGGGGGTAATTACGGGCGTGGCTTGGTCCAGGGTGTTTGATTGTTGGTCCACAACATGGGTGCTGAAATTTTAACAGGTGGCTGCTATCCAGGGTGCTGAAGGAGAAGTGTGGCCACCTGTCAGTCGGCTGATCCGGTATAGCAGCTCAGGAGTGAGGTCTTGGATGCTACCTCCATCCTGTGTGTGACGTTTGCATGTTCTCTCTGTGTTGTGTGTGTACCCTGGCTTCCTCCCTTAGTCCAAAGACATGTGGCTAGGCTAACTGGCATCGCTAAATTGGCCATAGCGTATGATAGCCTGAGAATGTATGCTCCTTGATGGACCTGCATCCCATCCAGCTGGTATCCCAGTCATATGGCCTTTGCTGCCTGTCATGGACATGAGGTCCTCCTCCAACCCTGACCAGGATAAGCAGTGCGAAGATGTATATGTAATAACACCAACATCCCATGTGGCTCAGCGGGCTGCACTGTGGCTGCATACCTCTAGCGGCCTGGCTTTTAATTCCAGCGCCAGCTCTGTTTATGTGATTTTCATATTCTTTCTGTGCTTTGTGTGGGTTTTTGGAGTTCTCGGGTTTTCTTCCAATATTCCAAACATGTGGGTGGATCAGTGTCTGTGAATTGCCTCTTTGTATGTGTGTGTTCCTCTTGATGGATTCATATTTTCTGGCTTTAGCTCTAAGCTTGCCATGACCCTAGATTTGATAAAGTTATAGGAAATGGATAATAGTATGTAGAGGAAACATTCCAGTCAGCCAAAAACCAAAACATAAAAAGGCAGAGCAAAAATTACTACTTAATATGCTTTGGGAAATCACCCAAAATAGACAAGTTATCTCTCAAGTACACAATTTAACAAGATGTCCTGGAAACATGATAGCATTGATTAATTAGATGGCCAACCTGAGATGTGACACTATCTGATAGACCAGTATACTCTCCTTTGTCACTGTTACTATTGGAAATAACACAGACTGCACTATGTCTTTCTCAGGGCAAGTTGAAACAATGAATGCTAAGCAAACTGTTGAGTTATTACACATGAGATTTATACTTGGGTGAAGCCTTGCAGTGTAAACACAATGTGCAATAAAATGGAGCACATGCTTACACTTATGAATGGTGCAGGCATGCGTGTGTTATGTACAATGTTCTTATTTAGAAAATTATAGCACTTTAGTCTTATTTTTGGCTTTATCGCAAATTGCTCTGGTTTTTATTGGAAGCTATTTGTGAGTCATAGATCAAGGTTGACACGTTTGAGTCACCCCAGTCTGTTTTTTTGGTGTAAGATGAGTGCATTAGCATACTCCCACTTCCATTTTTTAATTAATTTCGCCCAGATGAGCTACAATAAAAGCAACATACACGCATAAATAATGGTAAACTGTTGAATTTAATAGATGAACATAATAGAATTTCAACTACAACTACAAAATAATGGCCTGAAAACATTTTGTAAAAAATGTATGCTTTCAGACTTGGCTTTCACTGTATTGTATTACCATCCAAAAATGGTTTAACAACACCCCCGACCACAGCCGCTGGAAGCTTGGTAAACCCCAAAGCCTACTGCTTTATTAGACATCTCTTTCCCTCCTGTTGTCTAAAGAAAGCACAGAAAATGATGTCTGTAGGTTGATATGGCTGGACTGCATGGACTGATTTAGTTTTATATCTGACAAGTTGTTTTTCTTTGTTAAGAATTTCAGTTTGGAGAAATTGGACCAGCTTTGCTTTTCCGTGTCTGTTTGTCTTTATAGCCTTGAGGGAATTACACCACATTACATCATCAAAAGACACTTTAAACAGATTTTTTATTATTTGTTTATAAGGAGTGAGATCAAATTTTAGATCTGATCTGGTCTTTTGGTGTTTTTATAAGACTTGAGATTTTGCTTTTCCTTTAAAAGGATTATGCAGAACAAAGCTGCTCTGTCTTTAATTAACTTATATATTATCTGGATTTTTTCAGTTATCATAAGCACTATACTTTTAATACAGGATCCTACCCAGCATCAACGCTGGAGAATCTACTAAAATTCATGTTATATGGGGTAGAAATGGAGGGGTTAGGAAAGGAATAAAGAAGGATGAAAAATCACACAATCAAGTTGTGCAGATAGAAGATGTCTGTTGGGGTCTTAAAATACTTACTGTAAGTATATTTTGATTCATTCTCAGCATTGTGGTAAAACCTTTAAATGTTATTACCTTGTACATCATGCCACCAAGCTCTGTTGAACAGAAATATACTAAACATTTTCATATTTCAATTTTTATTACATTTTTAGTTATATTTCCTTAATTGCATCCATTGTGCATGCATATTGATTATGCAATGCAGTGCACCAGTAGGGGGCGTACAATTGTTAAATATATAATTGTATAGACAAAATATGCATTTTAAAGTAAACATTGATTAGCGTAACAGCATCAGTGAGTAACATACAGAATGCTTTTAGGGGCATAGTGCTCATTTTAAGGTATCAAACAAAAAAAATTCTCTTCTAATTTTAAGATATTGAAGTTTTTGAATACATATTTATTTATCATAAGATAAATCCAGGTTCTGCTTATCCAGTAGAATTGTCAGGGTAGCTGGAACATTCCATTTCACATCTTAGTGAGTTTGTTTACACTGTGATACATACAGGACATGCACATGCCCTGTAGCAACCAGTAACCGTATGATTTTACCATAAAATAAACAACAATCCATCCAACCGCTTACCCTGGGCAGGGCTGTGGCAAGCCTGGGGTCTGTCCCAGGAAACGCGGGCTGTGATGCTGGGGATCCCCTGGGTGAGATGTCAGTCTTTCGTCAGGCACACAGTTTAAAGACACGTTAGCGGCATCTTTGGACTGAAACCAAACTGCCCAGAGAACATTACCCCAAAAACATGATCGCTCATTTGCATCTTATTCCTTTAAAACCTATTGAACTTACTGCTTGACCACAAATCTACTAGGCTCCAAGTAGCTAGCTTTATTATTGATTTTAAAGCTACTATGAAGAGCGATAATTTATTTTAATAGTCCAGCTATTTTATTAATAAAAATGTATATACACAAATCGTGCATAAAAATAAATCATTTATTAATAGAATGAGAGCTACTAATAGTATTAAAAGAAACTCTCTCCAGTGCAAATGGTGATGTGCTAGTTGGCTGAGAGCAAGGAAATAGTCCCTGCAGACACTGCCAAGGAGCATATTGGCAGTTCACTAAGTTGCCATGGCAACAGGAGTTTACAAAGTGGAACCAGCCTATAGTGAACAGAGTCCCACTTAACCTCAAACAACCACTTGTGTGGAAGTTGTCTAAGCCATTTTAGGTGTGCAGCACAACAGTTAGACAGCATGTTGTGACTGCAGGATCAATGAGTAAATTATCCTTTGATCATCCCTCAGTTAGTAAAAAAATAAGTCATTATTAACTGTTCTGTGCTAGAAATCTCCTACTCCTGTGGAGTTGTAACACTTCATTTATGGCTGACAAGGAGTCCTCATGCAGTATATTCCTATCAGTCTAATCCATAACACAGAGATTTGGTTACATATAAATGTGAATGTCATGTGGTACAGCTCATCAATATAATTCATAGAAAATTTGTAACACATTCATCCCTTTCAATCTTGCAGTATGTGGGTAGTGTCATCAACATATATTCTTAGGTCTTTTTTACGTTAGTGAAGCAGAAAATGATAGCATATTGTAAAACTCAGAGAGGAATACAAACATAATTTTTTTTTATTAATTGCAGTGGTTTTGATTTTAAAATAAATATCACAATAATTTTCTTGCTTGTTTGTTTAAAGGTTCCAGTAAATTTGGGCCCAATGATCCCATCCAGGCTAAATGGTTGGAGAAGAGGCAGATCTGATTGGCTTAGTTTAACTCCTTGTTTCTGACTACATCAAAATGGTTTTCGAGTCTGCTATGACTGCCATGATTCACTCAATTTGAAATAAAAAGCCATGTTCATGAAAACTGCCTTTCAGTCATTTTATCTTGTTTTGCAGAAAGTAAAACTACGAGAAAACAATTAGAGATTTAAATGATTTAAAAGTATGCACATTTTATCAAACAATATCCATATTTATAGGAAACTACTTGGTATTGTAATACTGGTGAACTACAATAGACAAGTGGAATTCCAGTGATACGATATGATGTAAAGCGATCCATTTGTAATACATAATTGGGTGTAGATATTGTTATAAAATGGTTTAACTAGCAGGGTAACAATGTATGCATGGAACCATGGACAAAACATTTGACTATATGATATTCAGAAGCATTATTAGACAATGCATATGTTTTGTGAACTGGCAACCCATACATTTTATTGTTAATGCCATTGTTGTGATAATACGAATAATAATAAGACAGTAAATATCAGGAGTCTGTTTATGAAACATTGTTAGCACAGTAAAATAACATATAACTTTGTATTCAGTTGTGGATGAGTATTTTTTTTATTCCCACACATAAAACAAAACCTGATAGCAGAAAGATTTTCATTAGAATAAACAAAGGAGTAAGACTGAAAACAGGACCTAAACTTGCAAATACCCATTTTAACAAATACGTACCTATATATAGATAAAGTCTGTCCAAATTACCTGACCATACTTTGTCATATTTGTCATAGTGAAACCAGATTATCAGATACATACATCTATTGTTTGTTAGTGTCTGCTATTGCAATATCCATATAATATAGAAAAATGTTTTATGAATTAAAATGTATTACTTACAAAGTATAAAATAATATACAAATGTTTCTACATGTTTAAAATACAAACTTACTGCTTGTTGAAAATGTACAAACATACAATCAAGTGACATGCAAAGAAACAATACAATAAAAAACTATGTATACAAAAAGAAAGAATGCCATTGTGGTTCAAAACTCACACTGTGCTCTTGCAACTTACATCCATACATATATATTTTATTCAAGCAGATACTTCATTTGAACATTACCATTATAAAATTATCATTTTCAATGTATAAAATTTATGCACATAATTATGCAATCTGCTTTGTTTTTTTTAAATTCTTTAATTTTTTTCTAGTTATATTTGTCTATCATGTAATGCCAATATATTCCAATAGACAGATTACATCCCATTAACCTGAACATGCTTTGTCAAAGCTAAACCAGATTATCTGTTACAGTAGCAAAAACACATTTCATAATGTCAAGGCACCAGTATGTTGGCTGGTATATTAAATTACCGGGTATCTTACATCGTACCAAAATGTCAACCATCAAGCTGTGACCTCACAGAACCATCAATTTTGCGTGCATCATTATCTTAAACAGGAATCCACAACAATGATAGAATATTTACACTCCAGGTAAGAATGGCACATTTAGGGTTATGTAGATTTACAAGTTTCTATTGCAGTAAAAACTAAAGGTACGGACTGTGAATTCATGGTATGGTTATCTGTTTGCTGAGGGAAAAATAAACACAAAGTAACTTTGGCCCCAAACAGCATTCAACTCACAATATTTAGAATTTTAAGCTAAGTGACGCCTGCATGGAACAACGAACTTCTTGGTCCAAGATATCATAAAACCACAGTTTGACTCAATGTAGTTGGATCCATTTCATCAAAAATATTTACAACAGACATTTGGTAAATAAATAAATAAATTAAGGCTGTGCTATTATTGCACGGATCACTACTTTGTGCAGTTTACAAGTTGCTGTTTTTATGGCAATCGTTTCACATTAAATTGTTTTATCCCTGTTTTCAAAACCATAAAATTGTATGCTCACTTTAGAAGGAACATTACATTCACAAAATGTTTTATTTTTATTTTCTGTTGATAAATTTAATGCACAGTTGCACATATTTCATTTATTACTATCTGGAATAAAAATATCTGTGTAAAAACAAAAATAGTGTACAATAAATTTTAGTAGTTTAATACGTAAAAGTAGTTGGTACAGAAATATAATGTTTAAAAATAATGAGACTGAATTTCTCATGTACACAATGGCATTGGAAAAAAACTATGAATTTATGCACTAATGCACATAAATTGTGGAATTCTGTCTATAATGATACAACTTCAATATAGCAACCAGGAATTCTATTATAGGCGTAGCTAAAACAGAGGTCCTTGGTTTCCTTACTATGTTTCCCATATAGTTCCCAAATATGTGTCAGTCTCCTAAACACATTGCAGTGTTAAGATCACCTAATACTTAAAAAGTGCTTCCCAAAGAATGGCTAGGGTGGCTCCAGAAATATACTGTAGATTTATGAATTTAAACTTTCAAATGCCTATGCAATTTTCACACATTTCTTATCCAGACGACTGAAATTAAAATAAATAAACACAGGCAATTATACAGGCAGTATTGAAAAAAGGCAATGTAATGTAACACCGATCAAACAGTAAATGCATGTCACTTTCACACCCGGAAATAGATTCTATGACCATTTCGAAAATCCAGCAGAAAAAAACAACTCATTAAAATTAGAATATGAGTGAATGAAAAAACATATATTATGAAGTTAAAAGCACCTAAAACTATTGTATATTGTACACAACAGCTCACCGTTTGCCCAAGATAAACAGTATACAAAACAATAAATGAACGCAAGGCACGTTAACTAATGCTTCTATAATGAGATGGCCCTTTAAAGGACATCTTACAACAAATACATTGCCTAGTTATGTCAGCGGTTTGCTACTTTCCAGGTATGAGTCTTTACATATCGCGAATGTTTCCCAAAACTGAAGAATTTATATTGTTTACTGTAATAAGGAAAAAAAAAAATCACACATAAATTAAACTTCTGCACATATTTGAAACAGACCAAAATTTCCTGCTTCCTTCAGTTGTAAATGATTGCCTTTATGGCCTAAATATGCAGGGTGTCAAGATTATTTACAGTAAGTAAATGGGACAGGGTTATACAGTCAAGTGCACAGGCCAAGGTCTTTTTTGCCAATAATTTTGCATTAAGATAGAATTTTCCTGTTCAGTGTGGTCTCATTAAAAGATTTTTTATGAATGACCAGAAGTGCTTCTCAAGACATGTAAATAACACAAAGCATTGTTTTGACATATCAGAATCAGGACTTCAGACTTAAATCTTACACTTATATCTTAGTATACATTTGCATAATAAGTCTATTATCAATACACCTTTTCAACCTTTGAAATATTAAAAGTAATTTTTAGCAAAAAATGTAAACATTCACGTTACTTCGTTTTGGTCATACTGAATTGGGAAAGTTACACATTACCAAAACAAATATTTAGGTGTTCGTAAAATCCTTTTAGCTAGATTTGTTTCAATTGCGTGACGCTGTCTTAACCGCCTTATATTTCAAGAACCACCAAAAATAGTCACAATTGATTACTCTAAAAAAAGCATTTTAATTTTGAGAAAAACACTTCCATTTAACCAAAATGAAAGTAATTCCAAAACAGCGATAAAATGACAATGATCTGTTTGTATACATACATATATCTATACTCAAAAAAAATGACTGAACTTGGCTGATATACAAAACTGCATACAGTACAAATGACCACTAGACACTTTATTCAAATACGAATAGGCTTGTGTCATTGTGGATTATTATGATTATGAATTATAATCAGAGTGTGGAATTTTCTTCTTACCATATGGTCATCAAGGTTGTCAAGTTACACGTGCCTTATGTTATTGAGGACTTGATTAGTATATATTTCTCTTGGAAAAAGTGGATGACAATTTGTTTTCTCACTAAGAAAAATGTTTTAATCTGGATAGAAATTCCAACACCCAGATGCTCTGCTAAAGGTATCTTTCCTATGCTGACAGTGTGTCTATTCAGATTGACCGATGAGTCTACAGATGCATAATTTGCTTTTCTAAACACAAAAGGCTGCATACAGACCATACATATGCAGACTATATAAGACCTTTTTCTCCGGCCCATGCAACCCACTTGCTATCAGATTTGTTTGCTCGCAATGCATTTAAAATAATTTTACATGTTTATGTAACATGTAAAATTTGTTTAAATCCATTTTTATCATGTTATCTACCAATTCACTATTCACAAATGTAGGCATTTTGACTGTTCTTAGGTACATGATTGAGCATACTCCATCAATGCACAAAGGGTGGAGGGGGGACTCAAGAAATCATGAATAAATATGGGCCCAAATTAATAAACGAGTATTACTTTTATTCAATTGCTCAAGGGACGCCTCATTGTTATCATGCTTTTGAAATGTTCTAGGAATATCTCAACATTAGAACAAACACATGCTAAGCATGTATCAAACTAAATGCACAAAATAAGCCAATCTGACTGGAGTCTGAGCTGGTGCCAGGCCATCATAGTCCATTGTACGAAAAAGGCACAGTGAAATGCAAAGACAGATTTGTTATTCAAACAATTATTTGAAAGTCTGCAGAACCTGCCCCCATGGGTCAATATCATTTCTCCTAATGTAGTTATGAACGTTTGAAATTAACTAAAACTAATAGCAAAAGAGAGACTATAAAGACTCAAACTTCAATACTGACTAGCGACTGCCCTTAATAATAAATAATGAAAAATGTTAATGCAGACAAACAAAAAGTGTTGAATTTATATACATTCCTATATGTTCTAATGAAATGGATTATAGTAAATGAGAGGGGAATGATTATTTTCCTATATCTTTATAATAAATGGATTGTGCTTTAATTAAAATCCATGGGAAACAAAAGATGGTTATACTGTAAGAACAAACAAACAATTGTCTATATACAGTTGCTGGTAAAGATGTGGCCAAACCACAGTTCTAAACACGATGATAATAACAGGACTTTACATGATGCTACAGCTGACATGGTAGAATCGATATTAGAACTGCACAATGCCTGCTCAATTTAAACAGGTTTCACTTCAAGGACTGCCTGTATCTGCCTTGAATCTCCCAAATACATTTAGATAGTATAAACAGGCTAAAGTGCCGAGACAGTTCAGGGTGTGAAGTGCAGTGATAAATGACTGGATGGCAGGCTGTAGAGGTTGGCCCGCTTCTTCCCTGTGGAGAAGCCCGCTTCCTTCTCGCTTCCTTGACACCATCGGAGCCGCTTGGCTTGAACTTCCACCCAGGGATCTTCAGGCTTACTCGGCTGTGGCTGAATCTTCAGACGACCCGTACGAACCACAGAATCAATGGTGTCCTGGCTGAACAACTCAGGCTGCTGGCGAAGGCACTTCTTCCCTGGGAGGTCTACACATTTTTCCAGCACTGGCATTTGACGCACAGGCTCCTCATCAATCAGCAAAGGCTGCTTCCTGGGTCGCCCTCTCCTCTGCTTCACTACGTTGTTGCCAGTCTTGGCTTGTCTTTGGAGCCGTTTGGCCTTCAGGATTTTGTTAACATGATCCAAATTCTTTTTGGTAGAGAGAATCTTGCAAGCATTTCTCATGCTGCAGTGAATCTCCTCATTTCCTTTTCGCTTAAATGTTTTCTTCACTGGAGCACTGTGGACTTCTGAGGAAAGAGAAATAAACATGGTTTAAGATCATACACCTAAAGTTATTGTTAAAGGAATATTTTTGTATATTCAGCAAAGAGAACTTAATAATATAAATGTGACCCTGCACAGGAGAAGCAGGTATAGAAAATGGATGGATGGATTATATGCCTGTATGTAAAAAATCATACACATATACACTTTTAAAAAGATGGGTTTAAAATCATTGATTAGATGTAATTCCAAGCAGACCTGTATTTTATGATTTCCGTTTTTGAGGGAGGATGGAATTATCTTTGTCATAAATGATAATTATGTCTGTGAACTTAATTTAATGTTTGTCTGAACATTGATTATGTATGGCTGTATACGTGCCTAAAAATACAATTAGTACAATTTCAACAATATATTCTGAATGAATGAAGAATTCTTCAAGGATAAAGAATTCAGCAAAAGACAAAACACTTACACATTCGGAAAAGAAAATCCAAGCTCACATAATTAAACACTACGAGCCCCAACTGATTATAATCAGTTATTGCTACAGATCTTGAATTTCCATTTATATGCAGACCATAAAATATGGCATCATTCGTAGGATATGTAGATAATTTGCTGCTTTCAACTCTATTCTGGAGGCTTGGAAAGTAGCCTTGACCTTAAAAGAAAACTACACTCATGCAGGTCTCATGTGGAAAAAAGTTATAGCCTGTGGCTGTCCAAAAGAATACAGGAGAACATATCATTTCGCTTCAGATGTTTGTAAAATGCTTTTTTTCTGGGATAAGGTAGTGGGAAATAGACAAAACAGAAGCATATTAGAAACACAAGAAAGGTCAAAATTTTTAATTTGTATTATTTTTTTCCTGAGTGTTAATTGGACACACATACTGTAAGGTGGACCTGAACGATCCTTGACCTAATATAAAACAAACCAGAACCGTAAAACTAAAGTATGTTCTTAAAATCTATTAATACTGTCATAAACAATACTGATTATATAGGAAATCGATCCAATATTCAAAGGAAATGGTTTTCAAATACAGCAAATTGACAGAAGGAGTATCTTGTTTGTTTATAAACAGGCACACCAATTATAAGGGTATTATTTTATGTGGGCATTTTAAGAAAGGGCCCTTTGCTGATAGAGCAACTCTGCTGTGAGCCCATTTCAGATGAATTAAAATACAACAGCATGGCTGGTATTTAATCAACTGAAATGCTCTTATGTTACCCGCTCCTAGTCTCTGTTCATTGAACAAGATAAAGTTCAAGTCCTTAGTATTTGCTTTCACAATCCATAATGGAAGGGCACCTACCTACAATGAGTTGTTGACCAGGACTCACATTCCATCTTAGCTAACTTTACCTGGCTTATTTATTCTGGGAACACATTGACTAACTCATCACTTAGCGATCCTTGATGTCCGCTTCTAATATTTTGCACACATCTAGTCCTCGTGGTATTTTGATGTAACTGACATTTCTGAGGTTAGGTTCTAACAACGTTTTGTACAGTTCTTATTCCAATGCTATCGTGTGCTTGTTACATATTATTCATTGGAGACTCAGCCTAAGGGTACTTGTACCTAGTTGGCTTCTTTTACAGGTATATGATTGTGATGTGTTATCTGCCTTTCTTGTATGTTGATTGGGACAGAATTGTCTGCTAAATAAGTAGATGTAAGTGCTAAAATAACTAAAATTGTGAGCAAGTTGGAAGTTCATCACTGCTTTACGCTTTGGCACACAAAGCTCGTTAAGTTTGCTTACAGAATCTTTAACTACAATGTGTGTAAGGAGGTACTTACCTTCTAAATGAGGAAGTGACAGCGGTGTCCTCTCCCTTTGGTCATTTTTGAATAGGGGACTTTGCTCCGTGTATGCACCATGGCTTTCAAGGGTTCGCCTCTTGTTGCTGGTACCTTCTCGAGAGAACTGTAGTCTCTCAAACAGGTCTGATGAGAAACCCTGCCTGGACTGTATGCTGTCAGTGTGTCTGCATTTGCTGACACTCTGTATCTCAGGCATTGGCTGCCCAGGTTGTTGTGGAAGCTTCCATTGCTTTGACTGTGCAAGAGATGATTTGTAAAAAGTATTTGCTTGGAAGATATTCTGAGAGCTTCTTTGTAGAGTGTGAGTGGTTTCCAGGTTCTGTCGCTTATCTTTTTGTTTAGGGTCATTGTGCTCATTTTCCAGCACCCTGAGCCTTTTACTTAGATGGCTCAGAAATGTAGGCTTAATTGTCCTTCTATAAAGCCCTCCCAAATCTTCGCTATGGCAGCTGGAAAGTTGATTTTCATTATGCTTGTGTTTGTGCTTGTGTTTGCGTTTGTGGTGTCGGACATTGGGCAAGTTATCGGCACTTTCTTTAGGAAATCTTAACAACGGCTGGACACTGTCCATTTTTGTGATGGGTAGCTGATGGGCGCCAAATCTGTGTTTGCTACCTGGAGTAAACTTTAGATGAGCTCCAGAATGGAACTGGGATGCTGGAACGACTGGCCTTGAAAAAGGAGGGGTTGTTGTCCCAAAAGTATGAGGAATGTATAGGGGAGCAGGATATTGACCATAGTAGCCTAAGTTCATCATAGTGGTTGCAACAGGCATTGATGTGTAAGGCATTGTATAGGGTGCATAGAAATTGCTGCTGGGAAAAGGATAGCCAAATCCATGGATAAATGGTGTTTTTGTTATCAATTCATCGGTTTTTCCTTGCTTACCACGCCGTTTTTTTGATTTAATTTCCAGATTCTTTCTAAACTGATGTAATTGGTCGTAAGGAAAACATGGAACGGGATAGTACTGGTCATAATGAATTTGGTAAGTGCTAGGATATAAATTCTCACAATATAACCTATAGCTGTGATGAGAAATATGGAACATCTGGAACTTGCTAATGAGTTCCTCTAGGTCAACTAGAAATTGAAGATCATTGTGCCTTTGAACACCCTTGCGTTTGTGCCAGTGCTTCTGTTTCTTCATATTATCTGGACTAAGAGGAGTTTCTATACTGGGTGCAGTGCCATTCTTATTATGCCAGTGTCCTCTCCTGGATTTGTTAGCACTGTCTGCTGCAACAACCTCAGTGGGCTCAAGGCTACAAAAGTCAAAAGAATATCTTCTTCGGCAAACAGAACCTTTCTCAGCTTGATCAGATATGCTGTTGTTGTCCGTGCCGATTCCACTATCACTAGGGATTGTCTCCTCACTGTGTGACTCACTGACAGGAGATAAGGTAACCTCTTTCAGGGAGACCACCTCAGAGAGATGCGAAGGTGAGTTAGTCATAAGTTGAGGAGGAGAACGCTTCCAGATGCTGGTCTTTGGAGTTTTCATGGGTAATCCACTGACAGCCTGAAGATTTGGCATGGTCCTCACCTCCTGTGTATTGGCCCCTTGATTGAAAAGGTATGGTGTACAGCCTGTTCCACTAGCACCCACAGTTTGGGCAGAATTCAACTGGATGGCTTTGGGAGAAATTTGCACAAGCGACCATGGTTTGGAAGGCACTGTAATGTTTTCAAATGAGCAAGAGGACAGTTGCTTATTTCTCATTTTGTCCTGGTCACTTTGGACTTGAACCCCAGACCTTGGCTTCCTACCCCTCTTTTTACCAATATAAATAGTTCCTCGCTTACTTATGTTAATTTGCTTTCCAAGCCTGGCCTCGATTGTTGATGCCACAGTTGAAACGGCATGTGATGTTGGAGCCATGGATTTTAAAAACAGATTGTTCTTATGACATGACAGAATTTCATTTAAGATACGTTTCATTTCAACTGATTTTGTTTTATTAGAAGTGCTTTTGTTTATTTTAGTGACCTTATTTGCCTTCATTTCTTTCACTTGGTGGGTATGGGACAAACTATCATGGCCCATCTTAACAAATTTTGCTAAACTTTGCTTCCTCCTCCTTTTCTTTTGTGTGTGAGATGTCTCCTTGGTAACTGGATTAACAGGACTGTCAGAAGTTTCCTCATGGATTGTCTCAACTGTAAGTAAAGGTTGCTTTTTTGGACGTCCGCGGCTCTTCTTAACAGGGGCGATGACAGTCAAGCTACCCACGTTGGTGTAGAGTGGGCTTGAAGGGGTGATAGGATATGCTGAGGGCAGCTCTGGAGCATTCTGAAGACTTGACTCTTTTAATTTTGTACATGACATTTCCTCTGCCTGCAATTTGGGTGATTTCTTGACTCCCTGTTCATCTGAAGCTGTCCTTGCATTGGACCTCCCTATACCATTTTTCCTCAGCCTGATCTTACTTGTATTAACCGTACGATTCACAGTTCCTGCCATTTTTGTTTCTGGTTTATGATTATCTGTTACCTTTGCGGCCCATGACCCTATCTTGTTCGGTACCTTTGACTCTTTGTCCCTTTTTTTGGCTAACTCAGGGGCTTCTTCTCTTAAGTCTTCAGAGATCACCGCATCCTTTACTGACTGTTGATACTGTCGCCTTCTCCCAGCGTGCCCCTTTGACTCATCAGTTTGCACAGGAGCATAAACTGGCAGCATTATGCTTTTCTCATTACAGTCTGCATCCCCTAAAGACAGCTCAGAATCGTCAGACTCATTAACTCGCCTCTCTTTCACGCTATCTTCAGAGATGCTTTTAGCCATTTTCCCTTCCACAACATCAAAATTATAGGATGAAACTTTTCGCTCATATTTCCTCTTAATATTCCCAAACACTTGCTCAGAAACCTCACGTAAACCTTTATCTTTCTTGTCAGGAGCAATTCTCATTACACTGTTGTCTGTCTTCTGAACTTCCTTCCGTGGAGGACTTGTAGGTATGAATGAGT
The DNA here is from genome assembly GCA_019775955.2 of Pollimyrus isidori. NCBI lineage: Eukaryota > Metazoa > Chordata > Actinopteri > Osteoglossiformes > Mormyridae > Pollimyrus > Pollimyrus isidori. The sequence goes on along the minus strand of JABFDZ020000118.1, from coordinate 11,542,252 downwards.
TGGTTATCTGGCAAGGGCTTCCAGTAACACAGAACCCAGAAGAAGGGTTACTGGCAACTTTTTTTTGCTGGGTTTTAGTATGGGTGTTTATCAAATCTGGCAGAATATTCTCAGCGACATTTGACATCTCTCCTGTAGGTCCAACACCTGTTCTGTTTTCTGGGGAAGAACCTGATGGTGCTTGTGACTTTGTGCTGTCCAGCTGAGGGTCACGTGTGTTTTGATTTAATTTCTTGAGGTCCACCTAGGAGACCAAATTAGAAAAGACATTAATAGAAATAATGTGAATTCTACAAAACAGTGACAGCTCAAGAAGTGCTTTACGTTAATGAATGAAGTTCTTCCTGAACAAATATGCAAATGAGACTTTACCATTATGAATAGCATAAAAATTTTATTTTTATGTTTTTTGTCTGAAACATATGGCCATGATAGGGAGAGGACTTCTACCCCTTTATATATCTTTTCTATAAATATACTTTTCCCCAAAGACGCTGATGTTTGAACTGTTAGACTAAACAAATGAATGTGTCTGCAACCAAACCAGTGGAACAGGGCCGATGTGGATTCATCTCATTAAATATTAAAGATGATCCAAAAAGAAAACTTTAATGAAAATGATATTCATGCAACTCTGCGTTGTTAATAAGGTGTAACACCGCAGTGTAACATTAATGAAATAAAAATTAAACTTGACACACATCTCCTGCTCATCTGGCAAAAGGCATTGACTTAACATAATTAAAATACATGGCTTACAACTACTGGTTATCTCCTGATATGACCAATAACCATGCCGTGTTTTTATGAATGATCCTATTGCATTATTCTGTTTTATAGATTATCTTCATTGTAGTGACTGGTTTAGTCTTACCTTATTATGAAAGGTGTACTGGGATTATCAGTTGGCTTGTGTTTTTTTCACATAATATTACATTTTAATGTCCATATCAGACATCGGGCAGCTCACTGGGAACCATTATTATCTAGGGCTGGGGGTATGAATCTCACCACCAACCTGCAGGTGGGAAGTTTACATTTTCTCCCTGTGTTCTGGGTGTTATCTGTAAATACTACTCTCACAGTCCAATAAAATGCAAATTTGTATGTGTAAAACTGCCCATAGTGTGATACTGCATGTGAGAAAAATCCTGTGCATTAAAGTGCAGCAAAAGTACCAATGAGAAATAACTTCCTACTAATCTCAACTTGAGAAAAAATGTAAATTTATTTATACAGTATGTCACAGAACACAGGTAATGGATTAGACCAAAAAACAGATTTTATTTTCCGCCAACGCCAAACAATACATCTGAAGATAGGCCTATGTGTATTTATAAGAACAAATGTTCAGGAATAAGGCTGAACGATTTATCAATTTCAAATTGAAACTGCAATTTGAAACAACGCTATTAGCAGATGGCAAATGCTGCCATTTACAATATGCATTATACAGCATGTCTGACCCAATGTTTAAAACTATCATGAGAACAGTTTTAGATATAGTTTTATATAGATAGTTCATGCCATCCTCCTTGTGTGACAGTCATTCACAACAATCAAAAGTGCCGTGCTCCTCATGAGAAATCTTACAGCAAATCTATCATTCCATTTTAAACATAAAATTAGCTACAGAAAAGCATTGGGGTTGTTTTCAAACCATACAGAATACCTATAAAGTAATAACACTGTTACATGTATGTAAATGTGCGTAGACTTGTCTCAAATTGAAAATCTCACACCAGCCAGCTGACCAAAGTTGGCAACCTTGTAAGATGATGCAACTAAGTGACTGGGCTGACCATTTTAGCAGCAATTATTTTTACAGGAATCCTATAAAGTAAATTAAGCAGAATAATTTAAATTACGCAATAACAAAGACAGGCCAAGCTACTCCGCGTAGCTTAATGGCACATGTCTGCGATTACATTTTTTATTTTTCCCTCTTCTTTTAAGATATATTTGCATTGCAGTTGTTCTGTGGTGATATTTACATTTTGCTTCGCAATGCTTACAGACACTGTATTTTCATTCACCTGTGACAGAAATTATGGTATTTAGACCCTCATATGCTATTTGCATCTTCCTTCCACCATACTGCAGAGTAATCAAGGAGAAAAATGTTACCTGATGCATTTTATTAATCAAGTAATAGAGTTTAATCAAGCAATATTGTCAGCTCTAATACTAGTACCAGAATGATATCTTGATTTTGATACCGGTTCCTGAACAAGAATACATTAAACATTACAACAATAACAAGTTCTAACAAGTAGTTTTGTTAGTTTGGTTAGTTACTGGAGGGATCAATCTCAATCGTAAAGGGATTTATATTTTTTAGGTAGACGTACTTATACTTTTGCTTTTTTTTTTTTTTACTTATGGTCAAACACTATATGGAGCAGGGGCATATCTGAGCATAAATGAAGGGTATATTTGCAAGTTGCACTGGTGCACCTATTTATAAAATTTAGTCCCACTGTCTCCAAAAATAGTCACAAAATGCTATTAAGTCGTTGTAACCCGGAACCCATGTGGAGCATCATGATTTTTTTAAAGCCTTTTTTTTTTATACTACACAACTAACAAAAACAACAACAACATCACACACACACACGAATCAGCTCAGAAGTTGGCCTCTGGGCATATGTTTTTCCTCAGGGCTATATGACGTGCTCATAAAACATTACGTTAGTCAGCCAATCGCCAGTGACTTTAGATCTTTACACAAGTGTGCTGCATGCGTACTACAGTACCTCACTACGGAAGCCCAGAGGGCCAAACGGTTTTGCTGGTGTGGTTTTGAATTTGCTAGGTGTGTTTTCGCATTCACTAGTGTGCTTTCGCTTTTGCTGGTGAGTTTTTGAATTTGCTGGTGTGTTTTTGAATTTGCTGGTGTATTTTCGCTTTTGCTGGTGTATTTTCGAATTTGCTGGTGTGTTTTCGTATTCGCTAGTGTGTTTTCACTTTTGCTGGTGTGTTTTTGAATTTACTGGTGTGTTTTTGAATTTGCTGGTGTGTTTTTGAATTTGCTGGTGAGTTTTTGAATTTGCTGGTGTATTTTCGCTTTTGCTGGTGTATTTTCGCTTTTGCTGGTGTGTTTTTGAATTTACTGGTGTGTTTTTGAATTTGCTGGTGTGTTTTCGCTTTTGCTGGTGAGTTTTTGAATTTGCTGGTGTATTTTCGCTTTTGCTGGTGTATTTTCGCTTTTGCTGGTGTGTTTTCGCTTTTGCTGGTGTGTTTTTGAATTTGTCGGTGTGTTTTGCCCTTCAGGTCTTCTGTACCTCACAGATGCTGAGATTTACCGTTTGTGCGTTGGAATTTGGCACCAAAAGTAAATTAATTTTTCAATCCTGGATACGATTGGGGCATTTTGGTCTTTTTGGTAATATAGTACTTAATAGCTTTAATGTACATTAGTAACAAACATTATATAATTATACGATTATAATATTACTTATTATCATATAATGTTTGTCATTATTGTATACTACAGCTGTTAAAGTATGTTAGGATGTTAAGGTATAACATCCTAGTTGCTTATGAATGTTATATGAATGCTTTAAGAATGCCTTATATAGGTCCACATAATGTTTTATGAATGTGTTATAACAACATTATGAAGGTGGAATTAATTATGAAATATTAGAATTCCACTGGCAAACCAATTAGGCCTATAGTATCAACTACAGGACGCAAATTTTAGAGAATTTAGCATCATTTCTCTGAGATCGGATTCATGTTAAATCTCACTTTTGCTTACAGGAAAAGCTTTCTTATGGAGTGACACATGTTCATCTGTGCTGTGTCATTAACCATGTGCAAAAAGAGAAACCATCTAGTTTTCAAAGGTAACTGCACCAGGTCGGTTTGAAAGAACCATCATTTTGTTAATGAAGGGCAGCATTTTGAGTGGCTTGGGGTCTCAGTGCTATGCACTCCCACAGAGATGGTTTGAATCCCACCACTGTTCTGTACTGTATGTGTGGAGTTCTCCCTGTGCTCCATGGGTTTCCCCCAGGTACTCCAGTATTCCTCCCTCAGCCCAAAAGCAATTTAGTGTTGCTAAATTGCCAGGGATGGTATGTATGTATCATGCAATGAACTAGTATCCTATCCTGAGTGCACCCCAGCTTTCACCCTGATGCTGCCTAAGGCTGGGCAGAACTCCCCTACAACCCAACCAGGATAAGCAGTTAGAAGTGGAAATTCTGTAATTTATTCTTAACTAGCGTGTGTGTGTGTATATATATATAAAGTCACTATAACTAGAATTTCTTGAAAGTCGAACAAACCAGTTTGACCTAGTACTCCATCTGAATATCATAAATTGAACCATGAACGCTGACCTAATATAAATTGTACGCGCCAGGAAATAACTGGACAATTAACCAAATAAAGCAGCACAATATTACAGTATGTAATATTAAATAAACCACAAACTTACGTGTACTAATAAAGAATTTATGTCATTTATTTAAACTTTATTTTACCAGGTAAATTAACTGAAAATCAGTTCATACTGCTTTACGTGACAATCGGGAGAAATAGCTGAGTACTCATCGGAGCTGCCTGGGATACCAACGTCATTCGTGTAACTAAACTCTTCAGCCAATAAAGTCAAAGGTTTTTTTGTCACGGAGGCGGTTCCAGTTTGTGCAGCCGGGTGAGAGGTCGCAATGCATCAAACCGTAATGCATTGCACCAGGATCAGAATGCGTTGCTTTAAATAAGCCAACATTGTAAACAAGTAAAACGCACCCAATGACTGGACTGGAAAAATAAGCTGAAACGCGGACTTAATACAGAGGACTAATGACAACAACCAGAAACAGCTGATCACATGGGGATAACGCACAAGGTTAACGAGGGGGCGTGGCACATGGAAGGAGCAGACGATCAGGGCAGGACAGGGGTAATGTTGGGGTAAGATCTGTATTGTTTTTTAAGCCATTAAGAAAAAATGCTCTTCTTGTTTTATCCTGTTAATTTTGTGTTTAAATGCTAAAAAAAAAAAAACATATTTAGGTGTAATCTTGGGGGGGCAAAAACCAATTAATTGGTTTTCCATTATTTCTTATGGGAAACATTCAATTAGAACATTTTAGGATTCAATCTGGAGTCTGAAACGGATTAAGCTCGAGAACTGAGGTACCACTGTGTGTGTGTGTGAGATATATATGACCTCCAGTGAAACAAAATGTATTTATTATAAAAATGTTGTCTCCTTTTTCATTTCTAACTAAACAACACTGTGTAACACTTTACATTAATTGAACCATGTTACATTAATAACAAATATTATATGATAATCAATTATGTTTATTACTAGTGTATATTAAAGCTGTTAAGGTATGTTAGGATGTTATGGTATACTTACATAATTTTGCTGCTCTTTTGTACTGTCCACTTTCTGCCGTTGCAAAGAGAATTTCCCACTTGTGGGACTAATAAAGGATTATCTTATCTTATCTTACATGCTTCTTATGAATGTTATATAAATGCATTATGAAGTTCACTGAATGTTCTATAAATGCATAATGAGTACGTTTTGAAGGTACAGTTAATGTAAAGCATTACCCAAAAATGTCCTTGAGAATCACCACTGGCATTTTGAAATGTCAAACAATAAATAATTAAATCTGATAACTGACAAAGAATTTGTCAACTCTGTAAGAAAATGTATCAAGGATGTATCAACAAAAAGAAATACTGCAAATTGCCTGCATATATGTCAATTTCACTGCGGTGAACACTGGGAGCTGAGTGACGGAAAACTTGTACACTTCAGTGAAACCGGTGAGCTTACAAAAAAAAACTCACCCACACACCTTACAAAACATGTCACTTTCACCTAGTTTTGATTTCTCAATACAATCATGCTGAGGTATCCACTGATCTGAAAAATATTCCCGTATTTGTCTGTAACCTGGATATGAATGCAGGGATGCTGTAGGGAGTGGCGTTAGGGATGGGCGATATGGCCTAAAAATAAAATCTCCAATTTTTTCCACAATAAATCCGATTTTAGATTTTAATCGATTTTCCTCTCCCCTACTCAAATTCAAACTACACATGACAAATAAATGGTTCAAAACAAGTTTTAACTTTAGTTTGTTGTTTTTTTACTTTAAAGTTAAAGTGCAATCTGACAAGCCAAAAAAGATGCTTGTAAGTGAGATGGCCGACCACGCCATTGTAAACACTTTTAGAAACTTGTAAAAACTTTTAGCATGTTAATGAATCCCGGCTTTTCCATAGTATGTATGGGCACCATGTCTTTTGCAATATACATCGTGACGGCGTTTGTTATCGCCTTCCACTGTGCCCCATCCTTATAATATGGCACACAGTGCGAAAATGTGTCAGGGACGGTTGCTTGCTTTGGATGTTGTGCTAGTGCTGCGGGTATTTTCATTTCGCTGGGAGCTGCACTTATGCCACTCCGCTTTATTTCATGAACTGTAAATTCGATTTATTGCCCACCTCTAGGTGGCGTATATTTTCTGCATATTCAGATAAGCCTTTGTAGTAGGTCACGTCTGATACTGAAATCAACTTTCCTGTTTGGACTAAGCGCATCATAATTCATGCGATTTACATCACACAACCATGAGACAGGCACATAATGACTACATAACACTACATTCGTTCATTACTTATGGCATAATTCAGTGACTCAAAACTGGTCTAATTACATTGCATATACAGTAACTAAGCATTTGTCTGAGTATAAATTTAGATGCCTCTTTAAATTTCAATAGAAAAAAAATAGAAGACCAGTTTCAGTTAATCAAGAGGATAACATCTGGAAGCTCTTCAGTGCTATGATGAAGTACTGCAACTGACTCTTCTCTACAGAACCATATAAGGGAAACCATATCCGGTCTGGATAATTACAGATTGTAAAAATTAACAGTGAATATTTATCCAGTGAACAGTTACTTGATGCAGATTCCTTCCACACTGATGACGAGTTCTTTTTAGATTTTCCTAATTACTGTAGGCCAGATGCATTTGCCATCATCAATCTCCTATATTCAAATAAGAGCGCTCTTCAGGTTTAACCCACTCTCTTTTAAAAATCACAGAGAATGGGTCCTTGCACTTTTACAGGTACTTGTCCCTGTCCTCTTGAAAGTAATTACCGGATTAGTGGATTAACTCTCCCTCTCACCATGCTACAATTTATATAGTCTCAGAGCAGTCACACTTTGCACTGAGCTTGTTGCAAATTCTTTCACAGCAGAGTTCAGTACAAGCTAGGCAATGTTCACTGGAGGAAGGTGTGTGTGTGTGTGTGTGCCTGTGGTCCAACCACTAACACCGCCTTCCAATCCTTGGTGCAGCATAATTAAATAACAGGCACAGCTGTGATGAATTAAATAGAGATGTTCCACTGCTGGTCGTGCTCGCTTAATTTATGCTTAGAAATGGCACAACCTTCTTATCTTCTTAATTCTGTAATCCATTGAGTGTACAGTCATAGACATAATGCATGGAGCTTTCCAGGGGCTGTTTTATTTAAATAAAAGGTTCCACATTGCGCATTTCTGAAAACAATAGAAACATTAATTGTATTACGTTTCCACGCAGGTAATATACGGTATCCAAGCCTTTATGAATGTGGTGGGTTGCACGCCAGTATGAAGAACCTTTATGAATGTAATGGGTTGCATGCTGTGTATGAAGAACCTTTATGAATGTAATGGGTTGCATACTGTGTATGAAGAACCTTTATGAATGTAATGGGTTGCACACCAGTACAAAGAACCTTTGTGAATATGGTGGGCTGCACACCAGTATGATGAACCGTTATGAATGTGGCTGGTTGTATGCCAGTATGAACAACCTGTTTGATTGTGGTTGGTTGTATGCCAGTATCGAGAACCTTTGTGAATGTGGAAGGTTATATGCTGGTATCATGAACCTGCGTCAAGACCGCCCATCCATTGCTTACAGTAAGTAATACTGCACTCCAAATTAAAGTTCAGACTGCTATTATACCTATTACTATTAACAGTAAATAGAAAAAAAAATCTGACAAATACAAAGAAAGGTATCATGGTATCTGAGCGCACAGATCTACAAAGTGAATGGCACCAGAACAAAGGTGGGTCACCGGAAGTTCTGAAAGAATTGCGAAGTAGAGTTGGAAATGTAAGCACTTTAAAACCAGCAAGCTCCTATATTGATCCACGATCATATTTTCCAGCCCCGATTCTAGAATTAACCTATATAACCTAGGAATGTAACGGCACGCGTATTCGTATAAAAAAATGTAAATATGGGTGTTTCGGTTCGGTACCATCGATCTGTATGTTTGTGTGTTTCACTTGAGCAACATTCGGAAAGAGGTGGATGAAGCCGCACCATTTTGAATGCGCGTGTCAGTCCTAATGCGAAGCTGGAAGTGATTACAGTAAAGCACAGGTGTTTGTTTAAATGCTGCAGCATAATGGATATTTATTTTGTTACGCTTTGTATTTTTGAGACAATAATCGTGTTGCACAGTTCTAATACGTAGCTGAAACCTGTGAATGTGAATACAGTACAGATCAGGTTCAGCTAATGTTCTATATGTGCACCTTAGTGGATATTTACTTCATTTTTGATTTACTTGAGATAATATTTATTTTAAGTACATTTCAGTTTTTTATTAGTAGGTTGCAGCAGCATTGAGTCCTATATTTGACATAGGGTCACAACTGAGCTGGCACGGTAAAAATTGGGTTGCGATGCAAAAAGGGTTGCGAACCACTAGAACCCGTAAGAGAAGTTTAAATCCTATTTAGATCTGTTTTGTTGTTACAAATCAAATTAAAAGTGCACGCAAGCATTAGAATGACTAGTTAAGGTATGAAAAGTGGTGGGGTCTGCGAGGGTGGATAAATTCCAAATCCTTAAACAATTACAGTAGTCTTCTCTGGGTTTACCCATCTTCTACCATACCTAGCTGATCCCTAACACAGCTTTACTCAGCTTTTGTCATGCTGGTATGCCATGTGTTTGTTCTGTAACCAATGGTTACAAATGGCCAGCGCTACATCCAGCCAACTTTCCCCTGGCCTGCCTGCCCCTGAACAGTGTGTAATATCCATTCTGGAAAACACTCTTCCCCCTTCCCCCGCCCCCACATCAGAGTGAGAGAAGCACTAGGCTGCTTCTCTAATTAACTGGCATGTGGGACTGATACCCAGGCTTCACATAACTTAAGGTCAAACATTCCCTGTGGCATTCTCTGTGTAAATCTGATATTTTATATGCATTAGGAGAGCGAATGCACAAGAAATTACATCATATGGTGCAAATCACAACGTGCATGTTGTATAAACTGCACTCCACTGGAAAAGTCTAGTTATGCCGAGGGCAGGACAACAGCAGTGCAATGGCGGAGCAATAGCTTAATTAGGATAATGGCCATTTCAATGAGGGGCAGGCTTTTTAAATTGTTTTACCTTTTCAGTTTTTTATGGCTTGCTTGGTTGTAAATTAAATGCTCAGTTTGGTGCAGCTGATAGACACACTTTAGTGATTTAGAGAGGAAACAAGGGATGATTCCAAATTTCAGCTGCAATTTTTTCCAAGGAAAGGAAATGGAGCAGAAAAGAGAACAAAACAGTCAATCGTTAAAACAAAAATATGGAAACAATGAAGCAAGCGGCACAAGAAGCAAATGGCTCTGTGTCCAATGGAATCTCAAAAGTGCTCTATATGAGTATGTGTGATACACTACCACTGTCCTTAGTGTGTACTTCTCAGTGTGTACTCCTCAGTGTGTACCCCTGTTCTGTCTCCTGTGCTACACGGGATGAGCTCCAGGCTCCCTGGGAATCAAGCCAGAATAAACGGTTAGAAGGTGAAGGAAATAAATGACAATTTGTTCATTATTATTCGTGTCACTAGAGGTCAATCAATCGATCAGTTAGTAAAAAAAAATAAAATTGGCATTGGCAGATTAATCAGACTACATGGTCAATATAGTGATGGCTGTGTGTGGGTGCGTGTGCTTGTGTTTGACACGCAGCCACACGGAGCACTCATGTGCTGTAGGGTGATTTATCAGCACCTATAGTAGGGAACCTGTGCGACAACCAAAGGTAAGAGGTTTTAAATTCCTGCTGCTTATACCAGTTTCACTTGATTAATAACACCACCACAAAGGGCTGTCGCGGTTATGAAATTTCCCTTGCGGTTTTTATGGGTGGCTCAATAGCGCGGTACGCGGTATTACCACTGTTTAAAAATAAATAAAAATCTTGATTTTACTGCATACAAAGCTCTATTGCTGAGTTATGTAGCATATATTGTTGCTTTTTAA
>JABFDZ020000118.1:11505837-11522085 GCA_019775955.2 Pollimyrus isidori | reverse complement strand
TTTTATACCGATGTTTAATCGAAAATTAGGGGTGCGCGTTATACACGAGTGCGCGTTATACTCGAATAAATACGGTAGTTGGCTGTTTTTGTCAAAAAATACAGTGTTGCTGGCCTTAAATGTAGACCATATATCATGTTAACATCCTCCACTACTTCAGGACAGAAGATATAGCCATGCGGAATTTATGACCGACCCTGCCCAATGATGGGATACAGTCTGCTGATTTTTTTCGCTAGTCAGTTTTAAAATATGGATCAACAACTGTACCATTTGATGTTTGCTATTGCATTTGGGAGCATTTATCTGGCTATTAGTCAAACAGTAGGTAACGTTATAAACTTTGGCTAACCGAACCTACCTAAAACATTTGTATGTACATAACCTAACATCACATATACCAAATGGTGATGATTTTCCATATGTTTAAGTTGGCACCAATTTCTACTCGAAGATGCTGTTATTTCTTCACATACCAATTTACCTATAATAATAACGTGCATCAATTGGGAATTTTAACCGGATTATAAGGCACACTGTCGGCTTTTGAGAAAATGAAGGCTTTTAGGTGCGCCTTATAGTGCGGAAAATATGGTAATTGTTATTTGTAGCTCTTTCTAGTCCCAGAGCACTGTATTTTCAGACGTGTTGAAGTGAGAGAAGACCCTGCAACTTAGTGTAGTTTGGGGGAAATGATAAAGTTCTATAGTTTAAACCTATACAACTAGTTTAACTTTTATTATGAAAATAAAATTTTGCATTGAAGAATAGTTAAACATACAATATAAGAAATAAGAGTATACTGTACATATATCTATTTTTTTTTTAATAGATATATGTATACTCATTTCTTATATTGTATGTTTGTCTCTGTCTCTCTTACTGCACTGAGCATATGTATGACACAAGAATTTCCCTCGGGATAAATAAAGTTCTTCTTATCTTATCTTAATTTTCATTTGTATATGCTGTCAATTATAGTTCTTAGAAAGAAAATAAAAAGTATGTAATAATAGTTATCAGCAGGTCACACTTGCAAAAAAAATGTAATGGCAAAGAAAACTGCAATCAGTGCACCTGTAGTGTAAACCATGCAGTTCTGTCTCTAAACTAGGGTGAATTTATCATGGGGGACACCCACCCGCTTGCTGAATTTATGGCTAGGGACCCCCTCTCAGCTTGGTGCATTTTATTAGCAAGATTTTAAAATACCGGAATAGCACTGCTTTTAAAAATTAGTCAAAGTACAGTATAACACTGTGTAATCTCTGGATGATATGACAATGAGATACCGCCCAAGCCTACTGTGCCACAGTCGTAATACCGACATATATAAATTTCACATTTGATGTGAAAGGAAACAAGACGTGCGAGGCAGCAGTAACGAGAAAAACAACGTGAAGCACAATAAAACGAATAGAAACAAACAGTTTCAGAAATTTTTCCTTTACTGTGTTTGAACTAGATATACAAATAAGCACAACCCAGTTGTTTTCACTAGTGTGGTACTTGTTTATGGTTTTAAGAGAGGACAATTGAGTTTTCCTTATTCCAGTTCTATGAATGAAGATGTGTCACATGCAAGTAGGCCAGTTTAGAATTAGTCCCATGTTTCATGTTAGAAACATAACAATCAATGTTCAAACCTATTGTCATGCCATAACAATATTACATTGGCCTGTCTCCTTCAAAAATATAGTTGTTAGAGGTAGACCAATATGTGAATGTTTGCAGTGCACAGAAAATTAGGTGAAATTTTCAAATATTGAAAATCTTGTCTTAGACATGACTAAACCTCTTACATTCATTAACTGCATAAAGTGTAGTTGTTGACTAAAACTAATTAAAAACTAAATAACAAACAAAACATGACAAACTAAACTGCATTTTTATCAAAACTAAAACTAAAACCAAATCAAAATTACTCTTAAAATCAACAATGAAAGTGTGCTAGGGACTACAGTACACAAAGTACTTATTTCATTATGCTTCCCTGGCTAGAAACTACAGTAGAGTCCAAAAAAACAATAAATAAAAGCTAACTGGTACTGGAAAGTTTTAGAGCAGGACCCTCTGCTAACACAGACAGCCCACCAGCTGCCAGAAGCAGGCAGAGGTCCAAGAGCAAGCTGCAGAATTCCAGCCAGGACCACAGCTGGAGCCAGGAGGTCACCCCACAGAAAGGGGAACAAGAGTGCTGGTAGTTCGGACCACAGCAATACTTTAGATCTTAGTAATCAACCATCAATGTACCATAATATATAACAGTTCATTACTGATTCTTCTTCACAAAAGGCAGAACAACAAGTAGAACAGATGTTGAGAAGCAATTGTTATTTTTCTGAATTAGAAATGCATCAGTTTCAGCACTGATTCAGACGTATTAGACCATATGTGACTGAACCACGTCTAATAATTACTTATTTAGTTTGTTTAAAGATATCTCCTATTTCTTGTTAAATCGATCTGTACAATCAATCACATGACAGCTCTTTCCTATTTTAGATGTGTTTTTTGTGGCATTTAAGCAGAATACTAACGCTGCCACTCAGTTTATTTGCCACTCGGTGGATGTGAGCGTGGTGAATTCCGCCTGCTGTGACATCATTCACATACCCTTTGCAGCAGGAGCGTAAGAAAATCACATAAGATAACGATTTGGGAGTATTTCTACTTTTAACAACAACCAGTAGCACTGCCGTTTGCAATCTTTGCAAAAACAGTGTTTTAAGAGGTGAAAGTACTGTTTAATGGAAAATCCTACTAAACAAAGTACATGCAATTGTGTGAGACAACGCATGTAATGTGAAAATAAGCCATGAATGATTTAAGAGTTGCTAGTTTGGGCTATTTTGCACACTCAATACAGGTTGTGATACTAAAATGGCTACTATCATAATGAAGCGTATGTCATGCTGTTACTAAAGGAACAAAACAAAATGTGGATCTAAATCACTTATAGTTTTCAATGAACATACTGCAAGAAGCCTAAATGTCCATCATTTCTAAAGAGGATAGAATAAGAGATAAAGACATTACTGGATTGTCTAATAAATAATGCATTTAAATGTCCTGTCATAATGAGGATAGAAACAATGGCTTTTTACATTTTTATTAAAGACACAAACTGGCCTTTTAAAACATTACTCATTAGTTCCCATTTCTGCTACAGGTGAAAAGAACCCACTCGCTTTTTAAAAATCTATTTTGACTAAGTAACCAGTGTGTTTATTCACTTCCCAGTCTCTGAAACTGGGCAAATGCCCAAAGCACTTCTACACAAAAAGGCATGCTTGCCGTTTGCTTCTTCAATGCTATCCAGTCAAAAAAACACAATTCTTATGGGTATCACATACTTCTGCTGGCTTTCAGACAACACTGTCCTCCTATTCACTTCCCCGTCTTCACTCATTCTCACTGTTAGTTTTACTAGAGGGCCGCATGGCTCTGTGGGAAAACGCTTATCAAAGGCCAACCCGTGATCACTCTCCATTTAACATGACAGCTTGTCAAATACAGTGGACACAAACAAAGCAAACAGCATCCCCCCAAGCAGGGCACACCTATGGACATTGACAAGGGTAATAAGGTGGGAGGGGGCAAAATGTAACAGGTTCAACAGTTTTCTTAAAACTCATTGGTCGGGTTCCACCCACCCCCTCATGATTCTGAGATTTAAAATCTAAATTTCTTCTCCGGTGAAAAAAAAACAGAAAATAGAGGAAGACCTCAGTGTACATAAGATGCTTTTAGTAGAAACTGACTGGCTTCATAGAGTACAGAATCAACAATTTTGTAAATGACTAATCTCTCTGGATTATATCTTATAAATTACTATTTTTTTTCTTTAGAAAAACCTTTACGTACACCAAAACATGGCATATTAAAGACAATTTCTTCCTTTTAAAATTTACTTTGGAAACACCAGTCAGCCCAAGTTAACCTACCGTAATTGCCTGTTTTACTCTTTCAATAATTATTATTTCATCGAACAAAGTCAGCTAGGTGGATCCAGGGAAATATGGGGGTTCCTCCAGGTCTCTAGCAGGCTATGTCAAGCTTTGTAATCTGTGGCTGTGAAATTATCCAAACGGCGGCAAAAGCTCCATTTGGTATGTTGCGAGTTGTGTTTTTCTGCACGTGAGCCATCCTGCCCTGTGCCTTTGTGGCATGGAGGTCTGCTGCAAGGCAGGACAATCTGCCACAACCTACAGAAAATGAAGGGGCTCAAGTTTGTGTTTTGGGTCTGCAGGCCCAGAAAATCCTCCCTCTCCACATCCTTACTGCGGCTAATCAAAAACAGGCGTTCTTTACCATTGGTGTTTCATTCTTACTGTTTATGTTATATAACACAAGAAAAATCTTACTGTATTTTCTACAAGATAGTATGACTGCTTTCACTATAAACAAAAGCTTATTCCTTTATATGTTAGATACTTTAAACTATATTTTTATATCTTAGAAAATAAACAGAAGATCAGAAGAATATACAAGTAGGCCTACACAACGATGATGGTGATGATGATTTTTATCATTATTATTATTATAATCATCATCGGCTTACTTGGAACATATGCTGAATGAATCCATAAAAATACAACCTATACTATTATGCTAAACATGATATTTTCCTAATGAAAAATGTATATGCAGGAGTACACAACAGCACGTCCTTAAGTGCTCAGCGACCTTCCAAGGACAAAACTGTGCTCACTTCAATCCCCCATAAAATCTTTACTCTAAACCTTCTAGCAGACACTTTCCACGTCTGGCCTGCCAAATCTTTCACCCGCAGACGGAGAAGACGTCATATGGAACAAGTTTAAAACA
The DNA here is from genome assembly GCA_019775955.2 of Pollimyrus isidori. Lineage (NCBI taxonomy): Eukaryota > Metazoa > Chordata > Actinopteri > Osteoglossiformes > Mormyridae > Pollimyrus > Pollimyrus isidori. Next base: position 11,517,255 of record JABFDZ020000118.1, on the reverse strand, counting down.
GTGCTCTCCGACTTTGTACGTTCTGCCATGGACTGAATGACTGAACTCTTTGTTTGGGAAGCATTATTCAGAGAAAGAACAGCACAGAAATTATGTGTGAAGATGAATGTGAATGTGCGCAGGATTTCACAAGAGGTGCTTCTGAGCTATTGAGGCTCAACCTGTAATGTAACCATTACTACAACACTTGAGATAATTTGTTTCCTCTTAAAATATTTTTCTCCATAAAATGGCCTCCATTCTGTTTTGAGCAGACAAATGTTAATTTAGTATTTTTTGCAACTGCTGCAGTCAGGTGCATTTAACTTGTCAGACGAGCTACCTCAAAACTGCATAAATATTTGGGTACGTCAGAACAAATTAAGTATTTCATGCACTGTGAATAAAAATGTAGTAACTTTTCCATGCTATTTCAAGCAACACGCTTCCCAAAGAATACAAAACTTAGCTTTCCTCATTGAAAAGAAAATGTTGGTTTTTTGTTAACGGCGAAAAGGACATCCATTCCAAGATTATGGACTATTTCTATTTATGGAAATGGCTCAGGCAATGTAATTTTGGGCAGAAAACAACAGAACAAAAATTTAAAATATGTGCCCAGTACCATTTATGTGCAATAAACAGACGGCTAGAATGTGGCTGAATGCAATTTAATATGAATGAAGTTGTTTTTGTTTTCCGCAAAGATTATTCACAACTCTGCTAATATTCCTTTTCGGAGTAACAGAAAGGAAATCAATTGCAGTATTTAATTGCACACAGGAGAAAACAATATTTTTACTATTTACTATTTAATGGCCTTAGGTATGGGTACAGGTTCAGGATAAGTAGCTGGAGGATGGCTATATGGATTGTTTTCAAACTATCAACAGCTTCAAGTAGCTCAAAGCACTAAACTGTCTGTCCATTGCATTAATCTGTACTGATTACAACAGAGAAACCTGAGAAAATAACTGTGAGACCTAACAAATTTTTTTTTCATTAGAAATTCAAATGAATAACATATGTAAGTTACTTCAAAACAATGATAAATTATTTACTCTTTCCTTAATTTAGCGTTTCTTTATATTTAATTTTCTACATTACAGTACTTTTCCTAATATGAAAAATGCCTTATATTTCACCCAACCATCTTCCAACCTGAACTTAACCTGAACATGGTTATGGTAAGCCTGTAACCTACACCAGGAGCCCAGGAAACATGGAGCACAAAGCAAGAGGCCCCAGACCAGCCTAGATAACAATCCACCACAGGGCACATACTATCAGGGGCAATATAGAGACATAAATTTGTTATCCATACATTTTTGTACTCTGGAAGGAAAGAGGAGTATCTACAGAAAATCTAAGCTAAGTGAACAACAAGTTTGTTTACCCAGTCCTGTCATTGGGTGGATTCGAATTGGTTACAGCGCTGGCTTAAAGCAGCACATTCTGATCCTGACGCAATGCATTACGGTTAGATTCATTGTGACTTCTCACCTGGCTGCACAAACTGGAACCGCCTCCGTGACGACACACCTTTGCCCTTACTGGCTAAAGAGTATCCCAGGCAGTTCCCAAACGTTATCTGCTATTTTTCCCGAATATCACAAAGCAGTGAGAACTGTTTCTGAGTTAATTTACCTGGTAAAATAAAGTTAAATAAATTATATAAATGCTCTAATAGTACATGTAAATCAGTGGTTTATTTATTTTTAGTTACTGTAATGTTGCGCTGCTTTATTTGATTAATCGTCCAGTCTGTGAAGAATTAAGGCATTCAAGTAAGAAATGTATTGTAGTATGACTCATTTCCTGGCGTGTACAATTTATATTAGGTTCGCGTTGACGGTTCGACTTCTGATATTCAGATAGAGTTCTAGGTCAAACTGGTTTGTTCAACTTTCAAGAAATTTGAGTTCTAGTGAGTTTGAAAACCGAGGTACCACTGTATTTTCATACGAGATATACCTGTAGGATGAGGCAATACTGTTTATATTCATAAAGTTTATGCTGCTTTAAAATTATGCCTGTAGAGCCACCAGGTCTCCTCTCTCTCCTCTCCCTGTCTGTTTCTCGCACAACTTCACCCTGTCTGACTCCCTCTCTGAACATAACCCGCCCCTCCCCCTCACTCATATGTCCTGCATGCAAGGACAGCATGGAGACAGACACAAGCTAATGAAGAGGAGCTGGTTGATAAAACTATATATGCCGGTAGTTTATTTTTGACCCATTTTTTTCATGCACATATACAGCTGTCTGTTAATAAAAGTGCCTGTGTGACATTAGGAACAATTGTCTCTGGCTTGCAACTTATTTATTCCCACAAAGTAAGAACAACAAGATGTATATTGTAGATTGTCATTTGGCTTCCAAACATCGAAATGTAATTTTTGGTCCACATCACCCAGCCCTAATTCAAACCTACCAAGACATTTAAACCAACTTTACTGAACTACACACCACTGCATAATTCAAGGACTTTCTTGAACTGAATGTCCTGCCAAACAAGATGATCCAGTGGTTTGAAAATTAATTACAGCAAGGTAGTAATGTAGTCTTTAAAATAGCAAGGGATGCTAATTTTAAGAGATTATGAATATGATGACATTAAATTTATTAGAATGTGAGACTAATCAATTTACTTAGTCTGAATAATCATTATATTTATCTGGATAATTAACAATAATTAAAGAAAACAATAATTTGACTATTGAATGGGAATTCTGCATTCTGCCACTATTCAAAATCTGGTTCATTTTCACATAATTCTCCAAACATGTTATAAAGATGATCTTAGAAATTGGCAGTTTTGACTTGCAAGAGGAAACTAGCAAGACAGCACTTCTAAAGCTGCATTTTGAATGGACCCATATTTATTCAGCAAGTTATTAATTTTTGGTAAACTGATTTAATAGTAGAACTTAATGACATTTAGTTGCCGACGAGCGGACCCTGCAATAGCGGGAACAACGCCAGGATAGAGAGAGAATGACATTTAGTTGGGGGCTTGTGCTCAGGTAAATAGCTAACAGTTGTCACAGGAGTAAACACTGTGAGGTCAAGTTCATTCCCCAAATTCTTTCTTTGGCCTCACACGCTGCACTCCTCCTGTGCACTTATGCCGGTGACACTCCCTTCCCCACAGCGGGCTCTCATTTTAAACAGGCTTCCCGTACGCCCAGTCTTCCCTGTCAGCCTCTCCACTTTGCCACCATCTGGCCAATTAGTTCAGCCAAAATAAAAAAAAAAAAGAGAAAGACCCAGACACAATGAAACATAGACACTTCCCATCTGCTTGGTACCAGACTCAGAAGCCATCACAGTACAAAAGCCTGGGTCTGACCCCAATGACACACATTGTTTGTGGAATCCGCTCCGTTCCCACTGCATCATCTCCACGTGTGGGGCTGACAGAGCCTGTCAGCACTACATCATCAAATATGCAAATATCCCATAAGTGAAGCTAAAATAAATGCTGCATTTTCACAGCTTAGGTGTATATGATATATTTCTTTCTGTAAGGCAGAGGCTATTAGCAAGCTGTCTAATTTGCCAAGCAAGTGCATTAAAATTAACACAAACATCTACACATTTTAAGTTAGGCATCTGATTAGATAAAATTTGATTAAATTAAATAAATAAATTTCCATTACGGCCAAATGTTAAATTTACCACCTCTGATGTTGTGAAGCACAAAGCTAATCAATGACTACTGGTGCTGAAGAGAGTTGTTAATGCTTGCATTTTCCTTTTGCTTTTGCTCATAAAGATATTAAATTATAGAGTCTGCACTATAACTCTATCCCTTTATGTGTACCAGAATAATTTTTCACAAAAATAATTTTTAAGTCTATGCAGGTAATATGTAGTAGCACAGAATTTTTTCTAAACTACAACTTGGTGTAATGCTCTCAAGATAATGCCTAACAATGAATCCTTGTCGCTCTGTAAATCCCAATTTCCAAACTGGAAACGAAAATTGGCAAATAAACTGCCTTCACACAATATGGAAAAGAATTTCAGAAATGCTTTTCAAAATTTGAGAATTTCATCCCTGTTAAACAAGCTAAGCAGTTAGCCAGGCTTTTTTCTTCTTTTGCAATACTTTGGTCTACTAAGCATACACTAAGCATAATTATGAGATCTTACCATCTTCTTGTGAATTTTTTCCTCTTCCTTTGCAACCTTGCTGCTCTTGCACTGCTTGGTCATCTTATGTTCCCCGGATTGTTTGATGGTTATGCGTATCTCAGGGGGACATATGAAGTTCTCGAGGCTTTTTGGAGGCTTTTTGGCCCGCTTGGTGGTCTGTATCTTCAGCTTGAGGCTGCCATCTGAGAAGTTGGCCTCCTTAATAGAAAACTCTTGCTCCTCAAGCCCATCCCGTGACCACTTTCCACTGTTCAGCTTCGACCCTCTGAACTCAGCCCCCTCCTTAAGTTGAACGTTCTTCCCAGCCACGGATAGCGCACTCTCGATGGTGTGCAGAGGACCTCCCAAGTCCTTGGGGAGGTCAGCCAGAATGGCCTCGCTTCTGCTTGGGTGCATGTCAGTCTCCCCCGCCTTCAGTCGGGCAGAGTTTGCAAGCTCTCTTTGCTCCATTGACGTCCCTGGATTCCGATTCAGATAGCGGGACTGCACCTGGGATGAATGGCTCAGCTGTCAGCTGTCAGTACAGACTCAAACGTCCCACCTTGCCATTGCCCCAGAAATCCAATGACATATGCTCATCTGCCAGAGAACAACTGGGAATAGAAAAAAAGCATATATTTGAGGAGGTATTGACCCACTGTAACTGCTGATAAGTTAATTTTATCAATATTCCCTCTCAAATGCATTTCACTTCTTGGGGACAGATTTCTTCATTCTAACCCTAATCTTCCACCTTAAACTACAAGCATATTAAAATATTTATTTAAAAAAACTTTGTTAAATCAACATTTAAAAAAATACAATTTAAGCCTATCACACAGTCCTCTTTAAAAGTAAATTCTGCATCATCAGAAATTTTATATGCCTCTGAAATTCTAACATTAGATACTTATGCACTGGAAATATGCATTGGAAATTTGACAGTCCAATTTCCCATGCAAAAAATACATTGTTAAAAATACGAGTTATACATCCGGGACACCAAGTCTAAGCAATCAAATCTTTGGATACGTTCGGCTTCATGCAGCCCCTTACAGCACAACAGCCTGTGTTTCCCCTGTCGCTCGCTGACTTGTACACGGTTTCGCGGTTGTTTTCATGTCTTTTTACGAAGCTCTTGAGGTAAACAACCCATATATTTTAAAACATCACATGCCTTTTCGATGTTTTTACAGATAATAAATGAAATTATTTAATTCACTGAATAGAGATGTTTCTTGATGAAAACGTTATAGTATTGCTTATAAGGCTATATTATGCGTGACGATCTGCTGTATTCACATGTAATAATGTACCTGTGTGATTTTCAGACATTATTTCCTGATAGACAGGGGAAACCTAGGGAAACCAAATTGCCCGGAACACGTGCTCTGACGTTTGTATCCCAGGCAGTTCCGAGGCGTTATCTGCTATTTCTCCCGAATATCACGTAAAGCAGTTATAACTGGTTTTCAGTTAGTTTCTGTGGTAAAATAAAGTATAAATAAATGACATAAATCCTGCATGCGGGTGATATTTGTATAGAATTATCTATACCCTCCTGCAGTGCGGCCATTGCAGTCAGGTCTCGCACAATACGAGGACTAGAAGTTGTCCGACTTGACTGGAGTCAGTTTACACTCCACTCCTGCAGCCGCAGCCAGATGCTTTTGTTACGTCAGCTGCAGACAGACCTAAGCCCAAGTCGAACACAGCCACAGATTCGATTGCTTAGCCTTGGTATCCCGGATGTATAATTAGTATTTTTAACATCAGATTTTTGCATGTGAATTTGGACCGTCGAATTGGAGCAGCATTAAAATGTTGTCTTTGTATTTTTAACCTCGTATTTTTGCATGTGAATTTGGACCATCGAATTTCCGATGCATATTTCCAATGCATAAAATATCACTGCTAGAATTTCAGAGGCATAAAAAGATTCAAATTCTGATGCAGATTTACTTCCACTGACTTCCATAAGTCAATTTAGGCATACTTCATAGCTGTGAAATGCCTAATATGTATTATAAAGTCATAGCTTTATTTCTTTTCAATCTCAATCTGATATTCTTCCATAGCATGCAGACATGTACATATTTAGTTCATACCCAAAAAGACATATGATGCACATACACACAGATAAAGAGCTATGACACTTTTTAAAACACCTGAGACACAATCCCTGGTATTGATGTTAATTTCATAATGACTTTGTTTCTGGCTTTGCATCCATCTTATATGTTCATAGTGTTATGTGGAACCATACCATAGACTTTTTTCACAGGATAAGAGTGAAAGACATTCCAGTGGGGTGTGGAGTTTTTTTTTTTTAAATTAGATTCTGAGTCTGCATTACCTAAAAATAGCACTATAATATAATAGTCATTTACCTTTACCGAAGAATGTGTACACAAATTTTAAAATAATATATGCATTTTAAATGCCAGCATCCCAATGCAGTAAATTGTTTTGAGGTTAAACCTTTTTAATACATTAATGAAGGTTTATTTGTGAGTGTAGTATGATTTCATCTAAAAGTAAAGTTATGAGTTTTGTCTGCAGATGGCATGCTATGTCAAGTAGGGGTGTAAATTGTTGGCTGCAAGGCAATTAGATTCAATTAAGATTGAGGGCAGAATTTGATGCATCAGAAATGTTAAACTTCCATGACAATTTGATTTGTTTTGATAACTTAAATTCAAATTACTTCACAAAAAATTCACAAGTATTACCATGGAAACTTAATTATGCACTATGAATGGAATACAAAACAGTAGAATCTCAGAACATTCATTTTCATTGTTATTATTAAATAGAGCGAAGAAGCCAGGGTAAATTGCCAAAAGGCGGATTACTGAAGGGTACAGTAAAAAAATGGAATACCTAAAAGAAGGACTACCTGAAGGTTTTTGGTTGGGCAGGGGCGAGACCTTGCCAAGCTGGCACATATTAGCAGAAGGACTTTACATTGTCTGTTATTCTGTGGAATGTGTAAGATCGATCTGCAAGTCAGATTTAACACTGCATTATAAACATGTTGCAGGCTAGTACTTTGAGACCTCTTCCAAGTGGTGAATGAGCAAATTAAATCCCTTGTCCTCCATTATAGCTGGTGATCCGAGGCAATTATCTCCATTAAGTTAATATTTATGTCTTTAGCTTTAGTGATTAGTGAATTAATAAAGTTTAAATTGCCCACCCAGGGGTGTGGGAACCTGGAGGGATGGGGAGGTAGGTGTTGTGGAGTCTATCCTCATAGGATGCATCATATCCTGTTATGGCTCACACTCAGCACAGCACTGAAAAATGCTGCAGAGGTGGTTAAGACGGCACAAAGAATCACGGCCACACATCTTTCAGCAGTCCAAGACAGCTTCTTCACACACTGCCTCAGAAATGCAAGCAGCATCTAGAGAGACTCCAGCCACCCAGTACTGTCACTTTTCACCCTCCTCCCCTCTGCCAAATGCCTAAAGTCCATCCGCACATGTACATCCAGATTTAGTTTTTTCCCCTATTGCAGTAAGAGTATTAAACAGGCAATGATACCAGCATTTCCTCTGCCACTATTATATCATTACCTTTATTTTATTCCTATTGTATTATCACAAAACCCCACTGCTGCTATCTGCTTATATTGTTAACATTATTATTTATTCTTCCCATTACCATACCCAGTTGTTGTTACATACACTATATGGACAAACGTACTGGGACACCTGACCATTACACCTACAGGAACTTTAATGGCATCCCATTCTAAATCCACAGACATCAATATGGACTTAGTTCCCCCTTTGCAGCCACGACAGCTGCCACTGTTCTGCAAAAGCTTTCTGTGGAAATTTTGCCCATTCATCCAGAAGAGCATTTCTCTATTCCAGTTCATCTGAAAGCTGTTCGATAGGATTGAGGTCAGTGCTCTGTAAGGGCCAGTTAGATTCTTCCATACCAACCTCACCCAACCTTGCTTTGTGTACAGGGACACAGTCATACTGGAATAGAAAAAGGCCTTCCCCAAGTTGTTGTAACAAAACTGGAAGCCTAGAATTGTCCAAAATGTCTTGGCATGCTGAAGTATTAAGAGTTCCCTTTACTGAAACTAGGAGACCTAGCCCAATCCCTTAAAAACAACCCCATACCATTATCCCTCCTCCACCGCACTTTACAGTTGGCACTATGGAATCAGCCAGGTAACATTCTTCTGTCATGTGCCAAACCCGGACTGCCAGACAGAGAAGCGTGATTCGTCATTCCACAGAAACACATTTCCACTGTTACCGAGCCCAGTGGTGGCGTGCTTTACACCACTCCATCTGATGCTTAGCAGCTCAGCCATGGAAACCCATTCCATGAAGCTCCTGGTGCACAGTTTTTGTGCTGGTGTTAATGCCAAGAAAATGTGCATTGTTGACTTTTATGCATTATGCGCCTCAGCAATGACCCTGCTTTGTTACTTTGTGTGATCTGCCACTTCCTGGCTGAGCTTCTATTGTTTCTAAACTCTTCAATTATACCACTTACAGTTGACTGTGGAACATCTAGCAGGGAAGAAATTTTACAAACTGACATTTCATTGGCCAATCAGTGCTGCAGGGAATTTAGTGCGCTCAGTAGTCAAGTGTGACTGTTGTGGTAATACTTTGTGTGTTTTTTTTTTAATATTTTAATCCATACTATGTTCGGCAAAATAAGAAAGTGGTCAGACAAATATGTACAACATGGATTCACATGTATCATGGAACATGATGGGAGTGTATGCAATTTGTTGTAAGTTCATGCATTGTGTTGGTTTTGTTCTTTGAACAAGGTGATGTTCATGCACAGCTCATTTTGTGCACCAGTAAAAAACATATCTATGTCTTCAATTTGAAAAAAATCATATTTGATTTTTCACTAAAGAGAGGTTTGGTGAATGCGCATATGAAACTGGTGGGGTTCGGTACCTCCAACAAGGTTAAGAACCACTGGTTTAGATGCTTGAATTGAATCTGTGGCAAAGGATCTGCAAGAAACAGTTAAATTCTATGGAAGTAAATCTGTGTCATCAGAATTTGAATTTTATGTGCCACTGAAATTCTAACATTGAATATTTATGCATTGGAAATATGCATTGGAAATTCGATGGTCCGAATTCACATGCAAAAATATGTGGTTAAAAATACAAACACAACATTTCAAAGTTTCTCCGATTCAATGGTCCAAATTCATATGCATAAATACGGGGTTAAAAATACAACTTATACATCCAGGATACCATGGCTAAGCAATCGAATCTGTGGCTGCGTTCGACTTGGGCTTAGGTCTGTCTGCAGTTGACATGACAAGAGCATCTGGCTGCTGCTGCAGGGGTGGAGTCTATTCCTCATAGTGTGCAAGACCAGGCTTCAGTGGCCGCACTGCAGGAGGGTATAGATAAATCTATACAAATATCAACCATAAAAATATCACATTACTTTTACAATACTGTGGTGGAGGGGTCTGCATGTTCCAATGATCCCAGGAGCTAAGTTGCCCGGGGCTTTACGGTCCTGGTAGAGTCACCCAAGGCAAACAGGTCCGGGGTGAGGAACCAGACGAATGATACTTGATTCATGAGACTTACTATGAAGGAAAACGACAATATGGATACACGATTTTCCTTGCCCTGACACGGGTCACAGGCCCCCCCCGAGCCAGGCCTGGGTGTGGGGCTCGATGGCGGGTGCCTGGTGGCCAGGCCTACATTAATGTGGCCTTGTTGGGCACAACCCGAACAAGGCACATGGGTCCCCCCTCCAATGGGCTCACCACCGATGGGAGGGGCCATAGGAGTCGGGTGCAATGGGAGTTGGGCAGTGGCCAAAGGCGCGGACCCTAGTGGTCCGATCCTCAGCTGCAGAAGCTAGCTCTTGGGACATGGAATGTCACCTCTCTGATGGGCAAGGAGCCTGAGATGGTGCACGAGGTTGGAAAGTTCCGGCTAGATATAGTCGGGCTCACCTCGACGCATGGCTTGGGCTTTAGAACCAATCCCCTCAAAGGGGGTTTCCCCTGTCTATCAGGAAATAATGTTTCTCCTAATATTTAGGCTAATATGTATGAGTGATGTCTGAAAATCACTCAGGCACATTATTACATGTGAATACAGTAGATTGTCACGCATAATATAGTCTTATTTAGCAATACTATAATGTTATCACCAAGAAATTTCTATCCAGTAAATCTGTAAAAACAAAAAACATCAAAAAGGGATGTGATGTTTTAAAATATATGGCTTATTTACCTCAAGAGCTTCGTAAAAAGACATGAAAACAGCAAAACTGTGTACAAATTAGCGTGTGGCAGGGGAAACATAGGGAAACTGAATTGCCAGAAACACCTGTTTGCATTGCTGTTGTGCTGTAAGTGGCTGCATGAAGTCGAATGCAGCCAGATTTGATTGCTTAGCCTTGGTATGCCGGATGTATAACTCATATTTTTAACATCATATTTTTTGCATGTAAATACGGACCGTCGAATTGGATCAACATTGAAATGTTGTCTATAATATATAATAGTTATTTTTCTGTGACAGTTGTTTAATTGGTTGATAAATCAGGTTAACAACTTGTCTGTCTCCAGTGCTTTAATAAAAAATGTTAGAAGAGCTAACTGCACTGCACACAGCCTAACTGCACTAAACAATTAGGCCTGTCACGATGCCAAATTTTGCTGGACAATAAATTGTCCCAGGAATTATTCCGATGAGCAATAACATCGCAGTGACATCATATCCACCAGTGCGAAATACGGTTCACTTGCTTAGTTTGAATAACTATAAGCACAAAAAGGTTTAACTTGTGTTTCAGAAGCTAAAAAAAAAACGATAATAATAATTTCCTAAGTGTACCACGTCCTCAAAATACAATCAAGTTTTAAGTTTCCATGCACACCACTGGGAAATCCAACATATTTATTCTCACATTTCATATAATTTATTGCCCCATTTTACTTTACCGCTTACAGTATAGTAAATACCTCTGCCTGGGCAAAATTGATCATTATAATTGGATGATCATAACTGATTTTTTCTTCTTCATGTCTTAGTCTGACATGTGTATATTTCTTGCATGAATAGTAGGTAATAAAACAGACAGCGACACTAATTTTGATTGCAAAATATACACTGCTCAAAAAAATTAAAGGAACACTTTTTAGTCAGAGTATAGCATCAAGTCAGTTAAATTTCTGGGGTACTGATCTGGGCCCGGTTTCTCGAAAGCTTCTTATCGCTAAGTAGTTCTTAAGTTTACCTTAACCTCCCTCTTAACGGTATGG
>JABFDZ020000118.1:11472063-11488674 GCA_019775955.2 Pollimyrus isidori | reverse complement strand
TTTGTAAGATACATTTTTTGAAAGGTTACGGAGCAATATGGATGCTTTAGCAAGATAATCAATGCGCCAGACCAGTTGTTATGGATTGAAATTCATATTGCTCATAGTAATTAAATGGAAATTACATCAGCATTCCACTACTGACCTCCATGCAAGCAACCATTAAATTAGCCCTAGAGGCAATGCAAATGTGTGCAATGTTGCAAAGTTCAATGTAAACTGATTCCATAAAAGATTATGTATGATGACTGCACAACATGACTAATACTTTTTTTAATGTGCAAATTATTCTGCTACCATTACCACGCTATTTTTTAAAAAATAAAAAGGCCCAATATCCGTCTTTTTTGGTGTAAATATTTTATACTTATTTTTGAGTACAGTCACATCTGCTAGCCAGGAACATGTTACTTCTTGTTGTCATGGTTTAATAATAAGACAACTCTTATCTACAGCATGTTGGGGGTTTCCTCTAACTATACTGTTTTTTATGAAAATTTTTTAAAAAAAAAAAAAAAAAAAAAAACCGTTGACATATCCATGGCTCAATATTTTGGTTTCTGATCTGAGGGCATGACAGGATACAAATAATTGAATCTACAGAGACGATAGATACTAGCAGACAGGTTTAGAAAAAGGTTCAACTTGTGAATCACATTCCACAGCACCTCAGCAGCATTCTGCACCGTCTCTGGGTTTGATCACTCAGGCTCATGCCTACATTACAGTACATAATGTTCCTTTTGAGTGTGTACATCCTGAATCAGTTCTGGGCAAGTTTCACCCTGGCAACATTTCAGGAAGTCGTTGAGTTTAAAGCTGCGGTTTGCAGATTATAATTTTTAAAATGGCCCATGGTTTGCCTTCCTGCAGCCGTCACATCGTACAAAACAAAGGGCAAATTTTGAAAAAGCCACTACTCCTGAAAAGCACGCTTCTGGGTAATGGGACCAAGTTGGGGATGACCAAAGGAAATGCTCACTAACTCTAGGAGACCACAGAAATATGACAAATACAGGAGGTGCTGGATTTAAGTCTGAGGTGTGACGTGAAATTTCTAACAGCTATGCCACTCTGTAGCCCATAATTATTTATCTTGCATGTATATCAGGCCCAAAATTCAGACTCTGAAGACGCTTAATATACATACTTCAAAGACACTAATCTGTTTAACTGGCACAAGGTACAATTCCCTACCTGAAAGACAGCTTTAGAGGACTGCAGATCATGTAGCAATTTTAATGAAAGAGACACAGGAAACATTTCTAAATTATTATTATGGGTCTGTTGAAATCAGTTGTCGGAAAATAACCTCAAAAAGGGCAGAACTTGCTGAACTGATCTTTAATACTATATGTTTAACTAAATATATAAAGCCAAGATAAAAAGCAAGGAAATACATCTTGATTTTGGCTGCACTGTGCCTTTGTGGAGTATCTAGTTTAAGACAGAAGTTTAAAACTATAACGTCTTTGGTTCAGGATAAAACATACCTATTATAACTCTTTCGTTACAAGTTATGTGCTTACACAAAGAATTTCACAATATTCAAACATGAACAGCTGCCAAAGCAGCGCTTCTACTTGATCATCTCGCCTCTTCTCATGTCCCTGCCAAAATTAAAGGGCATATGCTCTTAATTAGCATTTCACTTATTTGTGTGCGCAAATATAAAACAACGTGCCTTATACTACATTAGAACTGTTTTCTTCTTTTTTCTGAACAACCTCTCTGTTGTAATTCAGTGAACAGATCACCTTTTATGAAACCTACCACTTCTGGAAACTTCAAGAAAATGCCATGAATGCAATAATCTATCTAGAAATAAATGTGAATCTGAAAATCTAACAATCCAATACAAAAATCCTATAATCACAAAAAATACCAAGGGTTTAAGGAGAATTCCGCGGGATATTACATGGTAAGGAAGCAGTTATAGCTGTACACTCAAAACATTAGATCACTTCTTTTATACAATGTCACTCATATGTAGAGAAAGTGACAGTAAAAACAAGATAAGATAAACAAGCCTAGGTAAGCATGAATGAACTGAACTGTTTATGTCCATGGTGTAGCCAAAAGTGGTAAATGATAAGACCTGGTATCAAATTCTTTATCTCCTAGCAACCAGCATGACAACAGTGGAGGACACATTCAATTGAGTAACTAAGCAATTAAAACCAATTTAAAATACAGCATTTGTATTGAACCTGACTACAAGGCTGCCCTTTAGATAGTGCTGCAGTCAAACACTACATAAAACAACTACAAGGCTCCATAAACGTTATCCATACAAATCAAAAAGAAAAATCATTAATTCAACACAGAATACAAGTGAAAATAATACTTTTAACTCCTGGTTATTCTGCCCCAGATTTTTTTGCTAGTATTGTTAGCAGTACAACAAGAATTTACACTGGATTCCAGGTATTAGCTGACATAAACAAGATGTATTTATGGACAACTGAAACTAGATAAGCTAAGTAAATTTCTTCCAATTTTTGATTACAGCTATTTGGTACTACATTCATGGATTATTCAGAACATTTTTTGAAAGAATAATAAATTTTATATATGAATTTATAATTTTGGTGGATGTAAATATCCCCAGTATGCCTCGAGGATATTATTGCCCAGGCTCCACAACTGGGGTGTACCATGGCTGGAGTACTTCCATTTAGTGACAGGCTCTCAATGACCGTGGCGTTAAACGCATAAGCAGTTACTGAAACTGGGTTTATGGATGAACATCAATGGGAGTTTATCCCCCATGGGGGTATTTATATAGTTAGCTGGTGTGTGCCCACAGCGTGCTGACGATACATAACAATAATAGGGTGTTTAAAGAGCTGCAGACAGGGTAGGATATCGAGAACCAGTACTGAAATAGTCCCGGTTGCAGACTGGGCAATACCTATACTATCAATAAGATCCTGGAACAAATATCATTATGGAAGTAAATTAATGACAAAAATCACTGATGTAAAAAAGCATGTCGAATTATGCCAATCGAATAATCGGTACCCATCCCAAGTGGCAGATTTAAATCTTTGATTGTAGCCCTGAACTCCTCAAATGATCCTTGAGAGAACTGAGAGTGTGAGGTCCAGTGTAAGAACAACGCATTGTGAAAATGTATATATCAAATAAAAAACAATAATGCAATTCTGAACCTCACACGTTCTTGCCAGCAATACGATGGATCTGTAATTTAGGTATTGCAATGTGCAAGCTATTGCAAAAGGGTTGTGAGATCCTGTGAAATCAGCTTTAAGCCTCTAGCTATACATTTACCTCTGGAATGTCTGATAAAGTTCATATCCAAATAACTCATATAATACAATTAAGATATGAGGAGACTGTATTACCCACAAAGATCCATACTGTATGGTTTTTGGCCTCTCATTTTACATAAGGATAGTAAGCATCAGCTCCATGGGAGCCAGATTCTGAGTTACCCCTCAGATAACAAGAGATTCACAACTAAAACTCTTAATAACTTTAATGAAATAACCGAGTGGTATACTGCAGCAAAAGCAAGGAGATGCTGCAGCCCTACCAGATTGGATTTTGACCTCCCATGGGACATGAAATTGGAATTAAGATACCAGTAATCTTAAAATACAAGATACCCGTAAGCTCAAACTACAAAACATGTTTTCTGAATTGGGTCCCCTCTATGGCTGGCATCCTATAGTAACTGCCAGGGCACTATGCACCTGCAGGGGGACACTCCAGGTTGCACTCAAAATTCCTCCTCTTGTCCAATTACCTGTTAATTGTATTTAAACATAAACGCAAATATGTTCATTTTAGCTATAAAATGTAGTGCTTTTTAAAGACATGGCACCAATGCTTTCAAACCTCAATAAGTATGCTAAGTCAGTAAGTGCATAGGCATGCTCCGCCAGGAACTTTTTAATAACACTCTCCTAGAGAACACAGAAAGCAAGCTAATTTAAAACTATTTTTAAAAATTACCCCATATTTTGATATAAAGATTTAAGCTAGAACATTTTCTGTCCATAACTAAAACAGACTGACTACAATGCATTACGAACAGCCATATGCCCAAACATTTTCAAATTTCATACCGTTTCTCACTACCGCCTGAGTACAGTATACTTAAAATTTAAATCCGTCAGTTCAGAGGTTACATTATCAGAATAGAAGGCGCCTCTTTATAAGAACCGACATCTGATCGCCCTCAACAATATAGCAAAGAGTTGTTACACTACGTACAATTTTAGGGTTACAGGTTGTCGGAACAAGCAAATAATATACGATTAATACCCATACAAGATTTATACCGTATTTAAGGGGTCGTTAAAACGACTTTATAAACCTACGTTTTTAGATGCACTAAAACTGCATTCATATTTTAAACTATGTCCGCTATTACGTTTTTAATCAAAGCTCATGCCAACGGGGGCGTGCGGGGGGGGCGTATCAACGGAGGGCATCTTAAAGTAAATAAATCTAACCACCGAGTGACAATAATGTTCAAACGGAAAGGAGAATAAACCGCAAACTTCATTTTAAACTTTTAAAACGCCTACGATCACCAAAACGTAATAGACGTCAATACTGAAAGTCATCATACCGCTCGTTGCAAAATAAACTTACGCTAAGCCTGACCGCTACAACACAGCCACCTTAGTCCATGCATCAGTTGTTTCCACTCAGGTAAATAAATTCGTTTAAAATGTCAAAACAAGACTCAGCTCGACTAGATTCTTCACTATTAGAGCTAAAGGAAAAGTTAGCGTGTAGACATCACCTCGGCAGGTTTAACTAACCGGTTAGCTATTAACCAAATACTCTAAAACCAGCATTCATCTCCACTTACACAGGACCGCATGTTCTGGAACAGTCTCGCAAAGCGTGAAAAATACCCATTATCGATACTAACCCATGGTGTGTGGCGTGGCGACCGCTCCGACTGCCTCTGCTCCTCGATGCTGTTGTTGTGGTTCTTATAAAGCTGCCATCAGTCTACACGGACATAGTCAGCAAGCGAAATGACACCCCGACTACACCCCCCCGAAGATGCGTGTGTCAAACGGAGCAAGCCTCCAAGAGAGAAGGGCGAAAATGGCGTCTATTCAAAGCTGACTTCGTTTTAAAATACAAACATTTAGTTCGAGAAGGATGACAGACCACTGGCGTCAGTGTTTTCGGCGAAATTTGTGGACGAAGGCAGATCAATTCTTCATTATTTTTTTCCCGAAAAAAAATAAGCCGCAGCTTTAAATACGTCCCACTTGTCAGTCTGAAGGCTACATACTTTGCCTCTCAAACCCTGGACGAGGAATGATTAGGGAATGAAGTGAATTTCATCTGCAGCGAAGCCTGACGAAAAAAAAATGTACTCTCAGTAAATCCAAAATAGCACTTGACGAGTCCTGACGCAATTTCTTGTATGCAGAAAGGCGCCTATGGATGAACCATAAGGGGGCAAGCAAGCAGCTCGGGCGCAGTTTTCATCCTTCACTGTCTCAGAGAGAGTTCAAAATGTTTGCCTGGCTGACCCGTCCTGCAGCGATTCCAGATAATGATCTCATCGCGCGGCGCACGGCACACGGCCGGAGAATGCAGCAGCGCGGGCTGCTCGCTGGCGCCCCCGGCGGACAACCGGTACACGGCTACACGCTCCATAGTCTTACCCATTATGTATGTTGATCCTCAAAACTAGCATGTTTTTCATTTACATTTATGTAAATAGTTTGAGACTAATCAGTACTACACGATGATATGTATATGATGTGGGATTCACGCCATTATGGCCTTTGTACGTTTGATAAAACGTGGTTTGAATCTGTAGAAATATTTATGCATAGTGTTTCACTCTAAGTAAGCTTTTAATAATGTATGGGAAATAATATCTAGATTTAACTTTTACATTAGTCCAGTTTAATTTTATCATTCTCGAATTTTCAGGGAATCTCACCAAAGTTAATTTAAATTTTGAATAGTATTAATACTGTGGATAAGAATTATTGTCTTTGATGTTTAACAGGCCTACTAGAGCAAAAAATCTGATTTGTTTCATTCTTAACTATATTATGCATTCATTATGCTATCCACCAGCAGGCGTAGTATAGTACTTTTGTCTAAAGGTAGCATAAAATCTACTAACATATTACAATTATAATGTAATAAATATGTATCAGACCTCTTCGGTCAGCTCAGGTTGCATTGTATTTTTTCTTGGTGTTTCTTAAAATACATTGTCGCATGTCACAAAATTGCTCCCCTGCTCTGCGCTCCTTTAGAGTTCTTCTGACGTTGTGTGAGTTTGATTCCCACAATTCAAAGATAGCACCATTAATTTGATTGGCATCTCTGAATTGCTGATAGCGTGAGAGGGTATATGCCCTGCAATGGATTACCACTCCCTCTGGGGTGTTCCCCTACCTTGCACTCTTTGTTGTTTGAAATTAGGTCCTACTTTATTTTTTTATTTAACCTTTATTTTTCCAGGCAAGTCACTAAGGGCAATTAATTATTTACATTGATGGCCTTTCAAAAGGCAAAAGAACCTTGTTCAAGGGGTAAAGACATAAAGACATATAAAGGAATAATAAAATTTGCACATTAAAAACACAATAAAACAAAAACAAAATGCAGTATAAACATGCAATATTTTCATCAGTAATTATTCAGACATGAAACAACGATGAATATCCATGACAGAGTCTTGAATAAGGTATTTTAAAAGCTAGCAACGACAACAAATTGTCTAATTTTAATGTGCTCCAGTCTCTGTTGGCAGCAGTCTGGAATGATAATAAACCAAACTTTGTGTTTGCTCTGGGTACTCTCAATAATATCAGTTTGGCAGTATGGGTATTGTAAACAACAGATCATCTTTGCAGCCGGTGACAAATACGGAGGAGGCAAACCTAGACGAGTTTTATAGATGAACATGAACCAATGCATATTTTGACGCGTGTCGAAATATACATTGGTTCATTCGAACAAATGATTCGAGATTCTCAAATTGTACAGTAGCCATAAACAGTGCAAAAAAACTTGAGAGAACTGATGTCTTACTCATCTTACTCACTTAACGAAACAAGCCATTTTATTCCTAATCACAGCATTAGAAGAAGAGGTCATTATGACAAGCCATAGTCTGCTAAATATGCCTGTGATTTATAAAATAAAAAGTCCTGTTATTAGAGAATTTGCTGATCATATAACCTGTAAACAGAAACAAATATGAAAGTACCTGAATTTCCCTGAGGATATGAATGAAGTATTTATCTATCTATCACAGCAGTTCAGAGAAATAGCAGTATATTTATCACATCAAAGACCTCATCACCTACCTGCCTACAGAGACATTGCTTTTGGAAGTGTTTCTAATTGAAATTACCCACCAGGATACACAGAAACAATGTTTTCCTTGTTAAAATTTCTCTCATATAATGAGAATGACTGTCAAATTCAAACCCATTTCAGAGTTATTAACCTTTACAGTGATATTTCAACAATGGGTGAAAATAAATTAAATGTATGCATTTGTATGGCAGACACAAAAATGATTTCCATCCTGATTTGCTTGTTAAACTGAGCTCACCACAGCTCCTTGATTTATGCCCTGTGGATTCTGAGATTGACGTAGGATGGATGTGACCGATAACTAAGTAAGTGGTTATTAAAGATATAGTAAGATACCGATGGATTAAACTGAATTATGAACAATTTGATTTATTTCGTCCATTTTTCCTTGTTCTTCACCCTTCATAAGTGACAAATACCAACTGGGCCATACTGGTTAAGAACACAAGACCTAAACTTGAAAACTACCTGTTTGAATCCCAGGAGAACTCACACTATGGTACTCATGAGGAGGCAGTTACACATCCACCAGCTCATACTTCATCCACTTATTCTGGTTCTGGGTATGCAATATATCCAGATAATTGCATAACAAACTGATTCCCTTTGGTTGAAAATGTAAAAACGGGTGCAAAAAATGATGATCTCTGTCCAGGTATAGCACTGCTGCCTCTCCTTTCCTTTGTTGGGGGCCTGAATCCCTCCTCTGCTGTGTATGTGTGGAGCTTGCATGTTCTCCCCATACTGCTTGGATTTCCTTTGGGTTTTCTTGTTTTCCAGTGCCATCCAAAGACATGCAAGTAGGCTAATTAATGCTTAGAACTGGTAAATAATTTGCTGCTGCAGTAAAGTGTATGTAAGTCCATGTGCTCTGCAGTGTACTGGCAACTTTGCATGAGATCAGATGCCCCTGTAATTATGTGCTTGAGTATAAAATCTAATATATTTTTATAATAAATTAAATTACAGTTATATTGTGTAAGTTAGCGTAACGTCTTAATGTGTGTAATTCTGGGATGAATTACATAGCTAAATTAATGAGAAAGGTGAACAATTATCCATGTAATTATTGGTGCTGTTTTGAAATTACATTGAATTGCAGTGGTGATTTCCCTCACTGCCCTCCCTGTAGGCGCATCCTGACTGCGCTCCAGTGTGGTAGCACAGTACTCATACAACAGACACTGGCCCTGCAATGCTATCATGGCATGAACGAGATCTGACCCCATCTACATAACATTACATTTCACCAAAGTTTTCAGAACCCCAAAACATGCTATTTCAACTGTAAGAGGAATGTAGCTAAACTGCACTCAAAAGGTGTTTCTCCATATTCTTAAGGGAGGTTCTTTGCAATTATTTCTGTATTTCCCATCTGCCTGACCTGCCTCACAGTTACTATTTGGCACTGTATAACATTTGTTGTGCTGGTCAGCTTATGTACTTCACCCCGTTAATGTCAATTTTGTTATATCATGAAAGTCCACTAGAGGTCATGCTGTAAGTGGTAAGAGTTACTGTAATACTTTTTAGTTTCTGTTTCAGTGTTACCCTGTAATGCCAGTATGAACACTATAGATCATTGTAAACACTGAAACTGAGATTGAGTACATTAGATGACTGAACTGCATACTGGACTGTTTTAAATGTATCTAAATGTATCTAGAAAGTGGTAACTTCTATGAAAGTAAGCCTCTGTCTCCTGGCATATTTACCCAGTCTCGTTAAAAAGCTGTATAGTCATTTTTAACAGCAGCCTTCAAATATAATTTTCTTTAAATAAAGCAATCAGGTAATGATGGTACTATAAAACTGTACTGTTTTATAGGCTGCAGGCCAATGAAATTTGCTGTCTTTTTCAGATCTTCATGCATGCCCATGTTTTTCCCTGTGCCCTGACAGTTGTCCAAAGGTTAGACAAATGTGTTTTATTTGCCATTAGCACAAGTCCATTGGAATGCTTCTCTTTGCCCCATTTTGCTATACATAGCCTGGGGGTCACAGTGCAGGGTCAGCTAACATGCAGTGCCCCTGGAGCTGGGGGTTACAGGCCTTGCTCAAGGGGCTATGGGCATGTAACTGTGCTGTTGAAGTCGGGCTTGAACCAGTGATTTTTGATCACAGGCACCTTTCCTATGAGCCACTCACCACCCCCTACCACCATGCTTCACAGAAGTTATAACGTTGCATAAATTTGAATTTAGGGCAAATTTATGAAAAATACTAACAAATATTACTTTGATCGTAAAATTATTATATATTCCATCCATCTTCCAAATAGTTATCTTGATCAGGGTTTTAGGGGGACCTGAAGCGTATTCCAGGCAACACAGGGCAAAAGGCTGCCAGCTTATCACAGCCCACATACAAGGGCACACTGACACACAATGGGAAAGTTAAATGTGCCAATTAGCCTAATTATGTGTGGACTGTGCAGGAAACCTGATTATCCAGAGAAAACTTGAACAACATGAGGAACAACAGTCACACCCACACTGCTAATATCGTCATTCTTAAATATCGCTCTGGGAATAATGCCTTCCAGGCAGCAAGGTGTTTAAGTATTTTAATGAATTGTGTGCATTCATGTTGGAATGTAAACACCATGTTACTAAAGTTTCAATAAAACTTTTCAAAAATGTTACTTACATTACATGATGTAAGCATATTTTTAATAGCAATACATTTGAAATACCACTGAAAATTATAATATTTCATTTGATATTTCTTGTTGAAACTTGTAATCTCTTTCCATCCACACAATTCAATTCCTGATTCCAAGTGATATATGTGTTTCGTTACACTTGGTTATTTACGATTTTTTAATGTTGGTGGGAAGTTAGTGGCACTAGACTGAGGTCCATCATTCCGAGTAAATTGAACTCAAATCATCATGAATATTGTTTCATTGGGTATATAGGCTGCAATTCTGATCTCAGAAAGTGTACATTATATATGCATCTTATTTCACACTCCAATACATATCACAATGGGCCACTTCACATTCGTTGTGTGCCGCTCTCTGCATGAGCTTCACTCACTGCCAGTGGCAGCTACTGACCATCTTCAGTGACGCAAACACTAGACAGACCCCAGGTTTAGTTTCAGACTTGATCATGTATTAGTCATTACTATAAATATTATAATAAATGATAAAATATTCATTACACTGTAGTCATAAATATTTCCCATTGGTTGCTAATGTCAATCTACTGTAGCCATATTTAGCCTGCTTGTCCGAGCCTTTAATTGTGCGACTATTAAGCTGGTGAGCTGATGCTTAGAATGTGATGCTGACCAAAGCTTTCAGCGGGATCATGCTTTTCTGAAATAGTCATGACAGAAATACTGAATATTCAAGAATGAACATATTCATTTACAGTAGTTTATACTGTATAGTGTACATAGGATTAGCTATAATCCACAAGTATTTATGAATCAACTAATTTAAAAATTGAACTTACAAATAGAGCTTTTAAATAGAACAAGGAATATTAGCAAACGAGAGATGATCCTGCCTGTTTGCTGAATTCACATCCCCAGCAGCGATTCTTAGGTCACTGCTAGGATGGTACTACCTTAGGATGGTCATGCATTGAACTTAGTGGTGCATTGATGTGGACAAAACAAAACAAGTGGCAAAAAACTGGCTCACCTCTGAGCTGCATAAATTATTTAGAGATTGTCACATGACAAGCAACTGGATGATCAGTCATACAAATACTTAAATTTACATATATTGTTGAGCTTAGTGACATCTAATGTACTAAATATTCACATTCAAAGTAGAAATCAGTGATTGAAATCCCTTAAAGCTGTCATATACAGTAGACATTTCCTATGCAAATAAGTCATATAATAAAACAAACCAGTAGACTAGAAAGGTCACAGTATATTGAATGATCATCTGAATATTTTACAGAAGCAGTGATTGACCGTGTTGCATCCTGGGATTCGTGCACTGGCATGCTGCATGACTGCACTGGGCTAATAAAGACAACCAGAAACAGCTGATTACACAGGGATTCCACACGAGGTTAATGAGGAGGCGTGGCACATGGAAGGAACGGATGATCAGGGCAGGACACATTTTTTTTTTAACTTTACACATTGTTGGGATACATTTATCTTCTTACTTTTCAAATGACTGTTTTGATAAATATCCTTAGATGTGTTTAGTACAATATATGCTCTTCTTGTTTTATCCATTTCATTTTGTGTTTAAATGCTAAAAAAGAATATTTAGGTGTAATTTTTTGGGGCCGGGAACCAAGTGTCCCCTCAGCACCAGGAGCTGTAGCCCCATAATTGACCAGGGACCCTCACTGGTTTCACCTTAGCGCTCGGTGCTGCAGTGCTCTACTTGACCAGGAACCCTCACCAATCAATCAAAAATCATCAGAGTAAATACCATTGCAATTGTTATGAAAGCCTCTCTTGCCAATATATAAATGCAATATATAAATAAAAACTTGCATTCCCAAAGAATATTAGTGTTAGTCCAATCACATTATTTACCCATCACGTGACGTGCCCTTGAGCCAAGAATCTTCTCTGGAGCTCCAGATGTTGGCACGGGTCCCTTGGGGGTTCTGCGTGGAAGCTCTCACCTCCTCCTGGAGGCCTAAGAGCTTCACTCGGATGGACACAACTTCCTAGGCTGTAGATTCCTGGGAAAGTGCCAAGACTCAATTGCCCAATTTTCTGGGGACAAGTGCATAGTGGGGTCTGCTATAGAGCTCAGGAATAGGTGGAACAAGGTCATCAATTTGACTGCCTGGGCTTTCTGCGTCCAGCACTTCTGTTCCTCTTGCATTGAAGCCCAGGGAAGGACCCAGGGTGGAGGGCTGCCAGGTTAGGTGTTTAGTCCTGCTCTTCTGTCACATCTGAGGCAGCAAGGAGGACTAAAATGTCCCTGCCCCTTTATTAGAGAGATCAGAACAGTGGACAGGTCTTTTTTGGAACCTACCGGGAGATCGGACTAACAACAGGTAACAAGGACAGGACTGAGGAACACAGGACAGAGAGAGAGGGGGGTAAACCGAGGATGGACCAGGTGTGACTGCTTTGGGTCTGTTTGATGGGCACACACTGCGCAGCCCCAGGCCAAATACTTGAAATTGGAAAACCGACCTGACCTGGGTTCCTACTCCCGTTTTTTGGCATGAGGGTGGGAGGGGGCACACAGACCAGATGCGTGTCACTGGGACACCAACACCAGTAAGACACATCCTTGACAGAGTCCCTGACCATGACCCAGATGAGATGAGGTTTTGGCTGCCTCCGTAGGCCAAGCACCAGAGACACAGGTAATGCAGCCCTCTCTGGGCCTGGGACTTGGGGCACAAGGTCTGGTGGTACAGGGTCTGGTGAGACCAGCTCTGCTGGCTGTGAAGAGGACTTCTAAAGCCGTACCAGGGGAAAAGATGGCTTGGGGGACAACAAAGCTAAGCCCTTACCAGGCATCTGGGCAGGCAGGTAAAACCGATATGGCAGGCGTGGAGGGCACTGACAAAGCGGCAGGTGAGGAAGACACTAACTGGACAGCAGGAGGCTCCTATGGGACAGCAGGTGAAGGGGTGGACACTGAAAAGACAGCAGGTGAGGAAGAGCGCCCTGGTAAGGCTGCAGATGAAGAACACCCCGGCAAGGTTATAGGCAAAGGAACACCCCGTTGAAGTGAGGAGGCCACAACAGCAGCAAGCCTTGGATGGGCCACTGGGATACTAGGGTCCTGATTGCTGGGAAACCTATGCCAGGAGGGACAGCAGCTCACGGAGCATATGGAGCATAGTATGGCAATGAGGGTCAACGGGACAGTAGGAAGCTGATGGGACTGCCAGACTGGTCAGTGTGTCCATGCTGACCCCTGTTCATCGCCCAAAGCACCTACAATGGATTTATGAGCATCAGAACTGGATCATGGGGCAATGGAAACGTAGCTTAGTCTAATGAGACAAATTTTCTGTTACAGTATGTGGATGGTAGGGTTCATGTGCATCATTTACCCGAGGAAGCAATTGCACCAGGATGCACTATGGGAAGCTGGCGGAGGCTGTGTGATGTTCTACTGGGAAATGTTCTGTTAAGTCCCTGATACTCATGTGGATGTTACTCATGTCCAAATGTAAAATTAATTTCAGAAACTGGAAAAAAAATCGACGGTATTGGTACTAGCTTTAGACCTTTTTCGGATCTCTTCTCCAACCATCACCTCGGTTGATGCTTCAGTGAAACCAATAATTGGCCGATGTTTTTGACCATCATGTCTCTCTGGAAAGAGCCGTCTCATTTGTACACTCAGCTCCCTGATTCAACCAAGACCTCTGAAAAATAAAAGCTGTTGGTTGGGTACTATAGTGGTAATATGAAACCTATGGCTCACTTTTCACAAGATATACTGTATTGAAAAGCCTACGAGGCACATAAAAAGGCCTATTTTAAAAGGCTTGGTCACTTGAGCATTTTACCCCAACATAATTAATAATAACTCTGGAAATACTAAGTGGCTTTTCTCTACCGCCAATCATCTCCTGAAACATCCTCCTTTTGCTCATATAGAGAACACTGAGGAACGGTGGAGTTGTTTCATTATTCAATTTCTCAACCAAGGTTAAGAATATACAATCATCACTGCTCACTAGCTCACGTTCTCAGACTCTTTGTGCTGCCGACTTTCAACTTGGACATTCCCCTCCACTCCTCTCTGTGCTGTTGATTCTCAACCTGGAAAATCCCCTCCACTCTTAGTTCATTTAACTGAAGTTACTCAGGATATTAATAAAATGAAACTTTCCACCTTCACCCTTAACCCATTAGCCACGGCTTGGATTACGGCCTTCTTTTAAGCCCTATGTCCTTTGATAAATTCATTTATTACTCACTCCCTCAAAGCAGGACATCCACCTGCATTAAAAACTGCAGTCATCACCCCTACACTTAAGGAGTCCACACTGGATCCAAAAGTCCCAACCAACTACAGGCTCATATCCAACTTCCTTTTTCTTTCTAAGGTACTGGAAAAGGTGGTTGTAAATCAAGCTCCAGAAACATCTCAACTTCAACAATCTCTTTGAGAAGTTTCCGTCTGGCTTTCAGCAGGCTTAGAGTACCAAGACAGCATTTCTCTGGATTACAAACAACCTACTGATGTTTACTGATTCTGGTTCCCTCCTGATCCTCCTTCAATTGACAGCCACATTTGACACTGTTGATTATGACATTGTCCTCTATCAGATTTGGAGACTCTTTGGATTTGTAACTTAACCTCAAACCACCTTAAGAAGATTAAACCTACATGAAACTCAAAATTCTGCAGTTAAATAGCTCAAAAACAGAAGTTTGTCTGCTCAGCACCCCCCATCAAGTTCAACATTCTCCTATAACTCATATCACATTTTCTGGCAACCACATTCCCATGTCCTCCTCAGTAACCTGGAATATTCAGAAACTCCAATACATCCAAACAGTGCAGCCAGAATCCAGATGAGAGTGAGAAAGCACTGCCATATCACTGCAGTGTTGCAATCACCTCATTAACTTCCTGTTTGCTTTAGGATAAACTATAAAATTATACTCCCAACCTACCAGTGCGTCCATGGAACAGCCCCCATGCATCAAAAAAAATCTCACTAACTGAACTTGTAATTGAAACCACAGATCCCACAACAGATGCCGCCTCCATGTTCGCAGGATTAAACTCCACTCCATGGGGGACAGAGTGTTTGGCCTTATTTTATCCCCAGTCTCTGCCCATGTGGGGATTTTTTGAACTCTTCAACATTAAACATAACCAACTTAGTCACAATTGGAATGTATTGTGTTGAACATCTGCTTATCAAGAAATGTATTAATTTGTTTCATTGTGCATTCTGAACTGAAAATTATGTAACTGAAAAGCACATAATGAATACACATACTGTTATGGGCCTCAGTTGTACATTGCACACCATCGGGAGGAGCTGGTCTGCCATAGCAACAAGTTCTCCCCAAGTAAGATAATAATCAGAGCATCAAGACCAATAATAAGTTAGCATATTATGAGGCTCAGGCTAATGCATTCTTTGGATATTTTGTCTGTTGTCTCAGTGTATGCTTCGGCCACAGTGAGCAATGTCTCTTTGAGGAAAACATATGATCACTCAGTTGATCAAGCTGCCCTGTGAGACATCCTGAGACTTCGTGGGATTACCCCATAGTTCCTGGATGTCATGGCCGACTTGTATACTGGTACTGTGAATGCCTCTGACAAGCCATTAGTGTTCTCCTCTGATACAGAGGAGATGAGTCGTTGCAGATGTGCCCCCTGGTACTGTTTGGCAGAATTGTACCAGCATTTCTGTACAGACTGGCGTGACAACACACAGAGAAAGCCTTGTCTTACCTTTGAAGATGAATAGTGTAGTAGACGTAAACATGGAAATATAAGATAACTATGATTTACTTGTACAGGTCGTCGTCAACTTACGACCTATCCAATTTACAACCATGATTGCAGCTCGTATGGTATGTCTGGCAGCGCAAATGTTGCCCAGCTGGGCATATGACAGTTTGCGCACCAGTTCCCGGCAGCACTACCATTCCCGCGCGCGCTAAGCCGCTAACTGTTATCCCAGATTTGTTACAGCAAGTATCTGCCATTTATGTCTCATGATGTATAACAATAATGAACAGAGAAAAGTATGATGTATAACAATACATAATGAACAAAGAAATTATGATTAAGGTATTTTTATAACAATACATTACTGTACAGTAGGCTAATATGCGACTTACGTCCAAATCGTGTTACGACCAGTCAGTCGTAACCAATCATGGTCGTAAGTCGACGACGACCTGTATATACATTATCAGAATCCAAATTACTTTTATCTGCTAACACACTGAATGTAATGTACACCAAGGATGTACAAACAAGGATGTTTTTATACAGGAACATACATATAGGTGCGCCTACAGGTACAGTGGTTATAGAAAGGAATCACCCAATGTCAAAAAAAACATAGTTGCTTTATAAATATAACAACAGTTTTGAACATATTCACATATGCATATATTCTCAACTGTAAAAGGTGAATGTTGGGTGCAGGTACTACGTGATGGACAGTGACGACAGCCAATAGATGTGTTGGGACTAAAATGTGAACTACGTGGATATGTGTGAATAAACCATTTTTTGGGGGGGGGGGGGGGGGGTTACACACTAAAATGTACCCAGGTGAAACAGGTTAAAAAATACACCGTAATTATAAAAATTATGGAATT
>JABFDZ020000118.1:11458279-11469526 GCA_019775955.2 Pollimyrus isidori | reverse complement strand
AACACCCTGACAGCAGGATGCTACCCCCACCATGCTTCACTGCAGGCATGCTGCTGGGGGCACAAAGGACTCCAGGAATGTTGTCCTATTTTACCAACATTGTCTTCTCTGCAGGCACCTTCTGATCAGTTTGTTTGGACATTTGGCACAACCTGAACTGATCTCGCTGCCCCGGCAGGTCTCAGTGTAGAACAGCACGCCGGCCACTACAGACTAATAAAACATACTTGGCCACTTGCTACACAGACTAAAAGACTTGAGCCTCCTCAGAAAGTAGAGTCTGCCCTGGCCTTTCTTGTACAGCGCTGCTGTGTTGCCCAGCCAGCCCAGTCTGTTGTACAGGTGGACCCCCAGCTACTGGTAGCCCTGTCCCACATCCACTTCCTCCCCCTGGATGGTGGCAGGTCTCAGGGGCTCCTAATCATGCAGGAATTCCAATGGCAGCTCCTTTGTCTTGCTGGTGTTGAGCTGCAGACTGCACTTACAGTACCACAAAACAAAGTCCTCCACTGGTCCAGTGACTCATCTCCATTGCTGATGTATCCTACAGTCGATGAGTTGTCTGTTGATGCCAACAGCTGATGAGTAAACAAGGAGGGCAATAGGATGAGTCCCTGAGGGGCCCCAATGTTGCTCACTGCAATCTGGGGTCTCCCAAGCTGCCGTCTGATAGTCAGGTACAACCTATGATCCAGCATAGCAGTGAGTTACATAAGGTTATGGAAATGTGCAAGTACTGTAGGAGAAGGCAGGGTTGTACTCTGGCAAGAGTTTCAGTGTCAGGATAGAGGCAGGTAAAATCCTGTGGGTAAATAACCATTTAAGATTACCTCTCGACTGACAGAGAGAGAGTGACACAATGACTTCTACATACTGTACACTTACATATAGGGATGGGATTTCATTTTTTCTAAAGGTTTTTTTTTACTTTGTGGAAAGTGTCGCTTATATGTTGAGCTGTACAAAATATGTTCCTAATTCTCCAGCGTATACTATAAGCCAGCTGTCTGCAGAATCAGAAATGCATTTCATCCCACATGAACGGTTTCACTGCTGTTTAAATGATTCTTCCAAAAACTCACAATATGGCTCACAAGAGTATTTCCAATATAGCATTTCACTTTTTAAATGAAACCTGTATTAGTCTAACTCAGGGCTTCCCAACCCTGCCCCTGGAGCTTAGGTGCAGCCCTAATGTAACACACCTGATACACATAATCAGGGCCTTGAGTAATATCTCAGTATTAGAGCCAGCTTAGTAACAACATAGCTGGCTCAAATACTAAGACGCTACTGAAGGGCTTGATTCTTGATATCTGTATCAGGTGTGTTTAATTAGGGTGGCACCTAAGCTCTGCAGGGTGGTAGATCTCCAGGAGTAGGGCTGGACAGCCCTCTGTAGCTACTTTTAAAAAATTCAATATAACATACAAAAAGCTCATAACCATGGGAGCATGAGCTGATACAGTTCACAAATTGACTGGTCCAACTGGGTGTCACATGCGTCACATGCTATTCACTATTTACATTTTGACATCAGGAAGTCAAGAGCTCTGCACAGCAGTAACCAAAAAATGTCTCACACATTACAATGGTACAAATAGTGGCAGTGACCAAGATGTGATCGTCTTGTGACAAGAACACTAAGACTCAGTGTGTGAGGCCAATACAGTTACCTAGGTGATGTACACAGTAAGCTGAAGCAGTGTTAACTTCCACAAATTACAAAAAATGGGAGTTGGGTACCCAGATAGCACACATATGTTGAAGTGACACTGATTCCATATCAGACAAAAAGGTTAAAACAACGTTGATCTTCAATCTTTCACTTCATATTAACATTGAATCAAGGTTTTGCCACCATCAGTTTTTCAATATGGAAAATCTGACCAAAAATCTATTCTGTTTCAATGTTGATAATTTAACACTGACCACAATTCAATTCAATGCATCTAACTATAATTCAACGGTGAAACAATAACATGGTGCTATTTACATAGGTAGGCATAAGGAGGTTTCAAATCCTGTAAAGAGACACCTGGAAAATCATACATTTTTGGACTTCACTATGAATATAAAGGGAGTCATTTCTAAGGTAATTAGTGAGTTAGTGTTTGATTCTAAGAGTTCTAAACTGAGTCCATATCTTCTAAATACTGAAAATGTGCTGCAGTGAAGTCTTTCTTCCTGGCATGAGCTATTGTGTGCATATATCAGGATGACTATTTGTTGCTTAGAATGGACCTGATCAGTACATGGAATAGTGAAGAGAACCAGCTTTGTGACTAGATTATGAACGTGACAGAGAATATCGTGGGCAGGAAACATGCT
Source organism: Pollimyrus isidori (assembly GCA_019775955.2). Lineage (NCBI taxonomy): Eukaryota > Metazoa > Chordata > Actinopteri > Osteoglossiformes > Mormyridae > Pollimyrus > Pollimyrus isidori. The sequence goes on along the minus strand of JABFDZ020000118.1, from coordinate 11,467,195 downwards.
CCAACCTCAAAGTAATGCTTATACAAAAATGACCCTGACAGAGTCGCGCTGGGGGGAGGGGTTCTGCTAGAGAGCGTGACAGAGGCCATTGTTAGAGCTTATATATGGGCTACTGTTAAGATTTTTTTTTTTTTTTTTACTGTTGCCTCTGAGACTCGTTTAGCAGGGTGTTATGTGCTGGCACTGAGGAACTAGTGAAGCATTATTTGTGTGGAATAACTAGGAAACATGTCTTTCCAATTTCATGAAATTTTGAACCTCCATCAGTTTTTGTTGTTTTGATGACAAAAATGCTACAAATCTATTCACTGAGTAATACTGGTCAAGTTGTAACAGTAAAACATCCAATAGTATCTTTTCTTTATTTTCCCCTTAATGATCAATTACTATTTTGCTGGGATGGGGGGCACAAGAGGATTCAAGGTTTCAATAAATCCATTATAGAAAAAAGGTTTCATCTTCCTGTTTCAAAATTATTCTCAACACAACTGGCAATGCCATTGACTCCCACAACATTTTCCTGTAATCTTGGTTGCATACGATTGCTTACTAACCGACTGTTGTATGTTTTTTTTCCTAACACCTGTATACTGTATAATCGTAATAAACAAATATCAAGACTACCTCAATTAAATATCCATTGGATTTTCACATTTATTCCCAGTGCTGATCATGCGGAGAAGGCTTGCGGCGCTATAGTGTAACATCTCCGCAACATGACAGCTTGGCGAGGGAAAGGAGGAAAAAATGCGATTTTCCGCTCGGTCTCGGCGTACTCCAGAGAGCTATGTTGGATCCTGCTTTCGAGAGGCTGACACGGAGGAAGTTGCATTCACCATTACTCTGTCTTGAAAAGAGATTGAGAAAGCAGAAAATACTTAATCTACTCAACCAGTGATCATCTTCGCATTTTTATGTCCTGCGTCCGCACCGAAAACTGAAAGGACTGTCGACTTTCGCCACATCAAACCACAATACTCGTGAACTTTGGACGATCCGATCTAACAGTTTGGAAATGTGCACCAAGTGCTGTAATTCTCAGGCAAGTAGTCCATCGTTTCTCTAGCCTTTAGCTTTGAAATCACCGCAAGTGTTTCCGAGTAGATGGCGATGAAGTAGGCCGGGACATTGCTACGTATTTTATCTACATCAATTGTAGGATTTAGTAAGGCATCTGGTTTCAGTTATAACCGTGTTTACTTGAGTTAGTAGTACTAGTCTGCGCGGCTATTGTGCTCGTCCTTCTCAAGGTTTTTGACGGGAGATGAAATCACACCGAAGTCGATCCTCGGTTGCAGGATAGTGCGGAAACTAAGGATAATAGGTGAAACTTGCCAAAGCCTGCTATTGTTATTATTTTTTATTTATTTATTTTGGCGGGGGGAACCTTTGCTTCACATCTGAGTCCAATTAGATGTTCGCACAAAACCGGTAACAAGACTGTTTTGTCAGTGCTTGTAAATAAAGAGTCCTGCTTTTGCAATGCCGTTACACATGGGTCGCTTTTTGCCGTTTTCAGTTTGGTTTAATCGGGGTTTATATTACGTACAATGACGTGGTATAAGATCGTGTTGACAACTGAAGCACAAGTAGTAAGCGGCATTCATGCTGCATAATACTGTATTCTGGCATCGAATATTTTGAGTAGCTGTCTTCTTAACTAGCACTGACTATTCGGTGCTTTAAAATAACGTAACACGTAATCACAAGATAAGACGCCCAGAGGTGTTCAGGCATTGCTACCTTACACTTATAGATATATTATTGGCTGCATTTTACCTTTCCCATCAGGGTGTTTCATCTTTAATGTAAAAGAACCGTACGTGTAAACTGGACCGTAAAGTATGTATGCATGTTCTCAGTTGGTACCTGAGAAAAACAAAAAAACGTGCATATTTATAATAATGTGCTTAGTGGTTCTGGGTGTAAGTGTCTTGCTCTAGTGTAGATGACCATGTCTCGGACTCACTTTAAAGAATATACATTAAGGACAGTTGCTTTATAAGGTAGTAAATACCAAAATCAATCATCTTTTATTACTATTCTTAGGCTTTTTCCAGTTAGGTCCTTTGTGTTGAGGAAGAAACGTGTCTTTGGAAGGTCTGGCGACAGCTGTCTGCTATATCAGGCAGTGGGAAAAAGTCAAGTGAAGTTCTTGTGTGCACCAGCCGTTCCTTAATTTATCAGTCTAGAGAAGAGTCCCTGGCATGGCCACTGGGGTAATCCAGCCTGGCATCTCTGCTGTCTCTAAGCTAATTAATATAAAAAATAAAATTTCAAAGAGCAAATGATGATTTAGCGTTTTTATTACCAAGTTTTTATTTATACACACATTGTGTTATCAAGGATATTTTGTTCACTGTAAGTTATGCCAAAGGAGTACTGGAATTCAAATTCCATTGCACTACTGTGGAGCAAAACAAGCAGGAGTCATATATAGAAAGCAGATTGTGACACAACCTGTCACTATAGTGGTATACTTTACAATTAGGAAAATCTGGTGTTTTTAATGGGTGTGTGGCGCTGTGGGTTAGGAATCGGAAAGTTACCGGTTCGAATTCCTTGGCCAGAAGAATGATGTAGCTGTCTCATAACCCCACTGTTTTCTCAACTGTATGTTGCTTTGAATAAATGTATCTGTTAAATAAGTAAATAAAGAGTATGCCTTGTTTTATTTCCAGGAAGCACATAGCACAGGGAGGAAGGGCGTTTTTTTGTATTTTTGTGGTTCTGGGTATATAAGGATCTTATCTTTAAGAATGGCCGTGCTGTTTGTTTTTCTGATTAATTGTTTACATTATTTGAAAATTCTGTCAAACTTCTACGAACTCCTTCACAGTTTTTGATTTTGCAACATTTACACTACCAAGCTGAAGTAACTCAATCCAATTTTTTTGCCTGAATGTGAATCAGCCCTATTCTTTTTTTCAGGGCTACTCGGGCATACAAATCCGATATTTTCAAATCAGATCTCGGTCATTTCCATATGTGGTCCTAGATTGGATAGGTATCTGATCGCTGGCCATGCAACATTAATATGAACGGTCAGATCAGAATTCATGTGGTTGTTTTGCCTATACGCATGCTCTGAACGGTAACGTTATCAGACAGCATGTTTTCTTGGTGATGCAGATGACCTGTGTAAAAATGTATCCGTGTATGCATGTGATGGATGTATTCACATTATAATTAGATACAGGCCGCTTGTAATTATGAATATGAACAAAAAACTGGAAATGGACATTGAGGCGTGTATTAAGAATGTAGCCTTTGATCATTTCTCTCCAATAGTTTAATTTAACCATTCAACTTCTGTAGCAGTTGAGGTGAATCTTCCCTCGCTGTAGTGTTCATGTGTGAGAGCTTAGCTTTGTGTCATTGTGTCAGTTTGGGTGTTTCCCCCAAATGAATGTGGGACAGGTGGTTGTGACCTCATCTCTGTGTCTTCCCAGCTGGCGTGCTGCTGTGGTTATGCCCCATGCACTCTCTGCTGCGAGGCCTGTCCTAAAATCAGGCAGTCGACAGGGACTCGAGTCATGTATGCCGTCTACTTCCTGTTGGTCACTGGCATTTGCGTGATCATGATGTCACCCACCGTGGAGAAGGAGCTTCAGGATCATGTGAGTGTGCTTTTCATTTGACTCTGTCAATGACATTTGTCAACTGTACTGGACCAATACATCCTGTGCACATTTTCTGCTGGCTATCTCAATGAAATGAGTTAAGTTGATCTTCCGTCACCCATACATTAACAAAATTGAATGCCTTGCTTTGTACACTCTTGGTATCTTTACAGATTCCTAATGTTTGAATCACACAACCTGAATAATCACTGAAGTGATGATTGCACATTCTTTAGAATTATGCAAGTATGGCTATTTTTTTGACATTTTAATTTAATTTCATATAAATATATATTTTCATGAGGCATTAAAGCTAGAGAAACATTACTTTCTGTTATTTAAAATTCCTCAGCTTATTTTGAAAGATGTAATGACCAGTCCAGCTGGCCTGCATTCTGTATATAATATAATAATGTATTTGTAAGCTTTTCATACTTGGAATAGAATAATGCTTTATTGTTGATGAATCACTGCACTAGGCCCAATATTCTAAGAAGAAAGATATGGAGGCTAAATTATTGCTTTACTGTTAAAAGAAACACTGTTTTTAATTTCACTGTGCTTCAGGTGCATTCCATAAATACAGCATTCTGTATTCTGTAGCCTCCAATGTGCAGGTTCAGTTGTATGCCGGTGTGCCTTTGCTAACGTTAAAGTATTATACATAACCTTAAATGAATTTAGCCTGAAAATCCTATGTGATGCTTTTCTTCATTGAGTTAGCTATTGAGTTACCTGGAAAAGTGGTTTCAGCTTCCACTTTATGTAGATGCTAGATTGTGCAGAGTTCATGTTTTCTTCAATGGTTATGTGATATACAGTAAGTGGCTATGGCACTTCCTTGATGACTAAGTGAATACTTAAGTTAATAATCTATTTAATATTTCTGCTCTATGTTCATGAACAGTGCCAAAAAGTAATCCTTAATACTCTATGGTACAGCCGCAAACACAGAGATATTGATCGCATCTTTTTAAAATGAGATGTTATTAAAGCATAAAATACATTAGCATGAAAGTGTATGGAAGACTACAGAATAGCTGTGAATAAAAACACATTTTCTTCCCTTATTCAATTATTATCTTTCACCTGTGATCACATGATCTTATGCCTAAAGATTATTGGCCAGAGCAGTAAATAAGCAGATCACACTTCCACTGATACTTTTTCTATCTGTTGCAGGCGGCAGCTTTGAATAGATACCATATGATACTTTAATTCTGTATATTTCTTATGCCCCAATTCAGCAGTGTATTCAGTGTTAAAAATAATACTTGGTACCTGCTGTGCAATTAAACTGGAACTGTTACTGCGTTCATATTTTGATTTTGACAAGCAATTCAGCATTTGCCTTAGTGAGGGATCATGCAGGTTTCAGATTTTACACGTCATGTTTTTTTATCAGTTTATGTAGATTATTTGGAGGTTTTATAAATGCAAATGGAAGGAGAGTGATAATCGCATCTAAAATCTCTTGCCATTCTTTTATGACTCCTGGATGACGTAGTCTGAATGAATTCAATATTTCTGGTAACAGATGGTACCATGCACAGTGCTGCTGCTTTCAGTGTGTCTTTTCTTCTTCTTTCCTCAGATTCCCTTCTACTCGGAAATGTGCAGTAAGCTCCGTGCCGGGGATAACTGTAAGGCGCTGGTGGGCTACTCTGCCGTCTATAAGGTTTGCTTTGGGATGGCCTGCTTCTTCTTCATCTTCACCGTCTTCACCCTCGGAGTGAGCTCCAGCAAGGGCTGCCGTGCGGCTGCACACAACGGGTGAGTGATCTAATACTGACACTACTGGGTAGCAGAGTCCCCTCCTCACCAGTATGGGCGCCTATGAGTAACTGGCCATCTGAACCAGGTGAGTCATGCTACTTTGTGGATGACAGGCCAGCATCGACGTTTTCGGCTATAAATATTTTTGTTACAAATGCTAATAATATCATTCCACCTTCTCGATGGAATGATACTCTTAGCAGGGTCTCGGGGACAAATATTTACAGGTGAATCTAAAAACTAAGGAGGATGGCTCAGTAGCTCCCAGGTCCCTGCCGCCCCCCGACTCCTCCATGGTCGATGGGGTCATTTCAGGCCCTGCCCCCATGTGGCGGCGGTCGTCCCCTGATTGGGAGTGGGGAGGCTCCTCTCTGTACTCCGGTTGTCTGCAAGTACATTTCATTGCCAACTCTAAATAGCCCCCACACTGTTAGAAAAAATGGTACCAGTTTGTACCTTTGCTTGTTACTGTGGCTGTACCCTCAGGGGTCTGCCAGGTGTACCCTTAGCTGTAGTTAAGTGTCCCTTTTAAGGTACAGAAAAGGACTCTGAGGAACATTTTTGTACCACTGGGGTACATTAATGCTTGTGCCTTGTGGATGTTGCTCAGAGTCCATTTCTGTACCTTAAATTAGATTAAAACGTATATTTACCTACAGACAGGGTACACTTGGCAGACCCCTGAGGGTACAGCCCCAGTGACAAGCAAAGGTACAAACTGGTACCCTACTTTCTGAGAGTGTATAGTATGTGGACCTTAAGATGATTTAACTTTTCATTATGACAAAGTTGAATGCAGGAACAGTTTAATAAATCATGGTTTAGAATATATTTTGTGTTTAACTGTATAATTTGTTTGCCAAATTGTTTTCTTGTGTAGCTTCTGGTTTTGGAAGTTTCTGGCACTGGTTGGCTGCTGTGTGGGAGGATTCTTCCTTCCCGATGAAGAGAAATTCCTTGAAGGTAGATATTTTACCATACATTGCTGTTCTCACTTGCTGTTTTTTTGCCTATCGAATGGGATTTTGAGATAGAAAATTTTTAATTTTTATCCCTGCAGTGTGTGTGTGTGTGTGTGTGTGGTCATGAATATATTACAATGTCCCTACAGTGTGATATAAACATGTTATTTTGATGGTTTCACCAAATGTGCCTTGCTGGGATTTCTCTGGTCCCCACCAGGGAAACATCAATTTTATAAAAAATCTGTGAACGCAATCAAAAAACTAAAGTAGTTTTGTCTTGTATTTTGTCTGGTTATTTATGGTTAAGGTTGGGGCTGGGTAGGGGTTAATGTTTAATGTTGTCATTGTTGGCGTTACAGTAATGTCCATAGCAATGAATGGTGAGTCCCCACAAATATAGGAATGCTTTGTGTCTGTGTGCGCACACTGTTTCAACCTGGCGCTGAGCTAAATTTAAGCAAGGAAAATATGGGGCATTTGGGTACACACAAGAATTATTTATATAGTTTGTTTACATTCAGTTTATTTGTATGAGAGAAGTAACTGGGCATCATTTGGCGTAAGTCAGCAAGAGAAGGCTTCAAATATTACAGACAAACATTGCACTTCTTTACACAGCATGTGGTTAGAGTATGGAGTAGTCTTTCTGTTAGTGTAGCGCAAGCTAAAACCCTAACAACTCTGAACTATTAGTTAAGTTCTCCCCAAACAAGCTTGATGGGCAGAATGGCCCCCTCTCATTTGTAAATGTCTTGTGTTCTTATTTTATCATAAGTATCAAGTCCAGCTAATACTATCGATGTATAAGAATATCAGCCATTGGTCAGTATGCCTTTTGGTTTAAGCCTTCAAATTTTCCATACGATTACATGAGGAGATAAACGGTTAAAAACAGTTTGTGTCATATCCAGGGGCACTATTTATAAAGGATATGTACCAAAACCAGAGAACTGTGTTTTAGATGATGATGATGATGATGATGATAATGATGATGATGATCCTCCATATCTTTCAAAATCATTGAACTGGTCTTAAGCATAGATACTTGCTAAGCAAAAAAATACTGTTGCCCTCACTTGAGTATCTTATATTGGCATTTTAATGACAAAGTGGCATAAGCAGTAATGTTCCTCCACTGATAGAAACTGGTGTATTTGAACAGCACGTAGAACCATGTGAAGAACACATAGATTGGTTTTATTTCGGGTGCCACAGTAACAGACGAGCTAGATTTGGCACCGCAAAACCAGCAGAGCAAAAGAAAGAAAAATGAACAAAGAGGGAGTCGCACATGTAAGAAAGCAGCATTAATGGAGGTCAGTGCTATTGAGGCTGAGAGAAACTGAAAAACTGGCTGCCGTTTATAGTGATTCATTCCATGAGGACCGGATGGGCTGAAAATTTAATTTAGGATATCTGAGGCAAAAATACAATGGAAGTCAATGGCAATATATGACTAGTAAAAAGTGAATTACGGAGCTGTGACATATTTTTATTAGTAAAAATACAACTTGTACTAGTAAATATGACCAGTCTTGCTAGTAAGAATTGCATGGTAGATATCTTGAATTCATATTCTTACTAGTAAAACTTGCATTTTATGTTATGTGTACTAGTAAGAATTAAGTTATGACGAGTAAGCCTTATACTTAGAGACAATTTGGCTTGCCATACTGCACCTCATATTTATGGCTTTTTTTTGTACAGATCACCTGTAGTAGGATTTGGACAAAAATTCGCAAATAAAAAAGGAGCAATGTCACAAAAGTAACATTATCCACAAAACACTCAGTATTTTTGTGGATATGATTTTACACAATGCAAATTTTAAAATACAGTGGTACCTCAGAACTTGAACTTAATCCGATCAGAACACAAACTTCAGTTTGTTTCCGGTAATGGAATTGTGAGTATAAACCTATATGATACAATGCACACCATGTAATGTTGATATAAGTATTTATTAATAATTGCACTCTCTCCATTCATCATTAGTGATTGTTAAATGGCTGGGCTATGGAACATGCAGTGTAAAAATTTCCCATGAAGAAATTCGGAGAACCATAAAACTTTCAAAAAATTGTTTTCCCACTCCTTAAGACACCTCTTGGGGGCTCTGTCATGGTACAAACTAGACAAATATTAGCAAATAAAAAGGAGGGAAGTCATCAGTGTAGTTGATTCATAAATGTGCAAAAAGACGTTTAAGGTGTACAAATTGCTCCATATTTTTTTGGATGATTTTACAAACAAATTTAGAAATACACATTTGTGGATAGTTAAATATTTGTCGATCACGGTACATATTTGTGGAATTTCTTCTATGGGTTACAAATAAGGTAAAATTACAACTTTTATACAACTTCACAACCTATGTAGTGACCTTCCAAACTGTCATTAAAATGATCAGAAATAGACAGTGTATTTTGCAACACCACGAATTAAAAGATACAGTATAATAAGAAACGATAGACGTTAGGGGTGGGCGATATAAACGATATACGATAGAAACAATATAAATTTGGCCAACGATAGAGATTTTGACTATATCG
>JABFDZ020000118.1:11447812-11458179 GCA_019775955.2 Pollimyrus isidori | reverse complement strand
TCGTGATATATATCGTTATCGCACGTGCTACAAATTATATCGCGATATAAATTTTAGGCCATATCGCCCAGCCCTAATAGACGTTTTTATTTTGTCATTCGATTCATATCGCTCAGCCCTAGCTGCTAGTGCTTGTCGCTAGTTGACAGTTTATATCGGTATGCAAACTTTCCTTAATTAGCTCAGTACTTCGCAAATTTACATAGTTTTTTTCCCTGTGAAAAGTTCTTAAGACAGACACATATTTTACAATTAATGTACCCTTGACACTAACTTAACCCTGAACTTAAATTACCACTCAAATCGGCCTATTGAAGTTCCTCTGTAACTGGAAAAAATCTTTTGCTTTCTCCTTATGCTGAGGGTGCTTTGTTTGAAGGCATTGATGTAATTTGTTCATTTTGAAACTTTCATTGCTTGGTACCTATGTGCACAAAACGCATTAAGGACATTCCTCGCCATTTCGTAAGTCTTTAGTTCTGCATTTAGACGACTACGAAACACTAGTTATTCACACTGGGCAGCTGACTGACTGTATAAATTAAATTGACGACTAGAAACAGATCACTCTGATTTGGATAGAAAGTATCCAAAATGATGAAGGTTCAACATGACAGCACCATAGTAACTAATCATTGACACTTGGTGATAGCAGCATCCTCTGCAGAGGTTCTTCCTTTGATAGGTCTGTGGAAAGATACACCACACTGTGTATGCCTTATTATAAACTAGCCTTTTCAAGGTCAATTGGCGACCCATTGTTTGTGAAACTCATGTATAAAGATATCTGGAAGATGATTATTATTCCATCTTTTGTGCAGAAAATGATTTTTCTCTGAAGTATGTCACTAGTATGAATTATTTCCCAGTTAGAAGCGGTTAATCACTAACAAGCTGTGTCTCTGCTGTCTTGCAGTGTGGCGCTATGTGGGTGCAGTCGGTGGGTTTCTTTTCTTGCTAATCCAGCTGAAACTTCTGGTGGAGTTTGCGCATCGCTGGAACAACAACTGGTATGACCTAAGGATAGTTTCTAAGAATAGTCCGTATCAAGACAAAAGCATTATGAGCACACTATGCTTAAAGTAATACAGTGGTGCCTACGGTTCACGAATGCCGTGATCTACAAACAATTTGGTTCACGACCAATAATTTTTTTTAAAAAATGCATTGCTTTGCGTACAAAATTTGGTTGACGAACAGATTCCTCGACCAGATTTGTATATATTTTTTTAACTAGTGTAGCAGGCTGGGCACATGTCCCAGCATGCCCTGTGTGCAATTCTAAATAGAAGGACCACAACAGGCACCCAACGAGCACCGAACCCAAATATACAGATGGGAAACACAAGGTTGTCAGATGCTGAACTGCAAGATGCATAGATGGTGGAAGATACATGCTAAGTATATGTAAAGATTGGACCGGATACACAAGACGCAGGCAAACACATGCGCGACAATAGGGAAACGCAACCATTAACAACAACTATACGAGGGTTAAGGACTGTTAACAAAGAGCATGATTTCCCCAGCAAGTAAGTCTCTATGCATCAGTCTGCCCATCACCACACTATATTGTGTTTTTTACTATAAAAACCAGAAAATTAATTGCAAAAAATTAGAGTATTTTAAAATATATTTCTGTAGGCTTGTGAACAAATTAATCAAATATCAATGCTTTCTAACTGGAAAAAATGCCTTGGTTATCATACAAATCGATTCACGACCACTTTCCTGGAATGGATTGTGTTTGTGAACCACGGGCACCACTGCATTAATGTTAATGAGAAGATATACAGATAAACCCAGAATATTTTGAACTTGTTCTACCCATTATGTATTTACTGCTATATTCTGGGAAGTGTCTGGATTTTAATTTGTATTGCTGGATTTGGCTTTATGAATTGCCAGCGTGCTCGTCCCTTTAGCAAAACCGTAAAGCACACTTTCTGGCCTGGTACACCTTTGTGTGTTGTATTTAGTGTCTTTGTTAGATCTGCAGAACTTGGATCGAGATGCTAAGGCCGTGTTTTGTTTCCACCTGTTGCAGGGCGTCGGGCGTACGCTACAACAAGCTGTGGTATGCCGCCCTGGCTCTGGTCACTCTGGTGCTTTTTTCCATAGCTGTGGCGGCGCTGGTCTTCATGAGCCTCTTCTACACACATCCCAAGGCCTGCTTTCTCAACAAGGTCTTCTTGGCGATCAACGGAAGCCTCTGCCTTCTGGTGTCCCTGCTTGCCATCTCGCCTTTTATACAGAGTAAGGCAAGATGCCGCCAGCCAGCTGGCTTGTTTCAGAGGCATTCACTGGTATAGGGCAATGTTTGGTATGTTAGATTGGTGTCTATAGATGATGCCCTTATAAAAAAAAAAAAACAAAAACTGTATTAAGGTTGTGGCTGCCGGAAATATATTATACAGTGCCCATTTTAAATACATTTGCATATATGTAAACGTTTATAGTTGTTATGTAATTTATTTTAGTCAGCTTGTTATGCCATGTAAGACCATGTAGCATTCTGGAAACATCTGTCCAAGCTGAGTTTGCTTGAAAGGATTTTCTTTCCATACTGTTTGCACACCATGATGTGGCAGCATTTATGCATTTTAATAGATTGCACATGTGCCTGTAGAGAGCCTTGCTGGTTACGCCCCGTTTCTCCCCAGTCCAGTCCACCTCTGGCCTGCTGCAGTCGGCCGTGATCAGCGTGTACGTCATGTACCTCACCTTTTCCGCATTCTCCAGCAAGCCCATTGAGAGTGAGTGTCGTGCCAACGCCAGGCTACTTCGATGAACCTGAAAGGGTGATCGACGGGAAGGCACTGCCACAGACAAGATAGTAGTACCCATGGCAGTGGTGTCTCTAGACGGCTGGCTGGAGGAGCCAGTCTGTTACGGATATGTGTGTGTGATACACTCCGACATCCTACCTTAGGCATATTGATTTCAGGGAGGCGGATGAGGCAGGATGGGGGTAAAACCTCCTGACCAGTGGCATGGGATTGCAGCAATGAATCATCTTCTGGGCTAATTTTATCGCCACTGACCAGGTGGAAAAAAAACATAGAGCCCTCCCATGTTTGTTTCTGCTTCCTGATCAGACCCTCGCTTGTTTTCACCAGAATGTTTACTGTAGTAACACCCAACTGAAAATATTCACTCTCTCTGCCTCCTGACTGATGGTTAAATTCTCCTTCCAGCGGTGAAGGAAAACGACCTGAATGTCACCGTCTGCACCTTCCCCTTAAACTCGGGCTCTGAGAGCGACAGCAGGATAACCACGGCGGTGGGCACAGTCCTGCTTTTTGGCTGTGTGCTGTATTCCTGGTGAGAGTCGTCTGCGTTCTCGTCACGACAGCGGCGGTCGGCACATGAATGCAGGTGCAGCCAGTGCTGGTACATCAGCGTTACCCAAGTTAGTGGATTATCTGGAAGGAAGGTTCCGGATGAAGTAGTGCAGAACATGACTCCATCATGATGTTTTGTTCCTGTTATATCCGCAGAGTATGACTGACAGGAATTGGAGAAGAGCGCAGAGGAGTGTTTTTCAGATGTTCAGGGAGTCGCTGCACCCTTGAAATTACTACCTACATTGTACATTTGGCCAGATCCTAACAATGCAAGGCTTTCTGTAACCAAAACGGAATATAGCTAGTAAATAGTACTTTGCTGTGAAGATTTTCTAATCCTGTGTTTGCTTTTGCATTATTATTGGAAACCATCATAGTTGATGCATATAAATGGATGAATGCTTTGCAGTCATCTTTTTTCCCCTTATTGTTTGTTTGTCGTAGTTTGACCTCCACCACCAGAGCAAGTTCAGCAGCTCTGGGAGTGAGCAGGGCAACTCCACCAGAATATGAGGTATCTGTCATTTGGGAATGCGCTTCCTCTGAAACAGTTGTCCCAGTCTCAATACAGGTCACCCCAGAGGCATGGGGGGGGTTGGGGTGTGGAATTCAGCCTTTTTATTTTGATCAGGAAATTTGTTAATTTCCCCCCTATACAGTACTGCTCAGAAGTCTTAGAGAGTCAAAGAAATTGATGTTTAAATGATCGTTTGAATGACTGTCAAAGTCTGTCAGCTTAAACATTTCAAAGCCCCCCCCCCCCCATGTTTTTTGACCAGTAGCACACTGTGTATAGCTAATCAATATCTCATTTTTTAAATTTATCTAAATAAACAATTGACCTGGCAGTGAATTTTAATATGTGTAAGAACCAAAGCCAGCATCAGTGTTTGTTGTTTATTTTCTCTAATGTTAAATTATTTTTTTCCTGAGAAAATATATAAAACATTCAAACATTTTCTTTGACTGCCCATTATTTTTGCAGAGTACTGTATATAATACCTTTTTAAGTCTTTTTTTGTGTGTCTACATATATATCCATCCATCTTTCTATCCACCACAAGGTTGTAGTGATATTCTTGGTGTTTTTCCTTTTTGATTGCATTCAAGGGTGGCACAGTGGTTAGGGCTGCTGCCTCACAGCAAGAAGGTTCTGGGTTTGGTCCCTGATCCGTTCTCTGTGGAGTTTGCATGCTCTTCCCGTGTTTGTGTGGGTTTTCGCTGGGGTCTCTGGTTTCCTCCCACAGTCCAAAGCATGCAGGACAGGTTGATTTGTAAGTCTAAATTGGCCCTGTAGTTGTGTGAGTGTGTGCACCCTGCGGTGTGTTGGCGACCACCCAGGGTTGGTTCCTGCTTGTGTCCATCATTCTCAGGCAAACCTCTGATCCCCCTTCCCGACCCTAGTGGGGATGAAGCGGTTTCAGAAAATGGATAGATGGATGGATGATTGCATTCACAGATCTATGTGGGGACTTGAAAAATTGTGCCCACAAAATCAAAAAACAGGTTTTTGTTACATTTGGTCTCCACAATGTAATATAAATATAATCCACACACACACAAATATTTGTACTCATGTCTTAGTGGGGACTGTCCATTCATTTCTATGGGCAAAACCTTATTCTTAAAAAATGACAACCTTAACTCCTACCTAGCCCTAACCTTAACAATAAGTACCCAAACAAAATACAGTGGTAACTCGGTTTTCAAACTTAATCCGTTCCAGACTCTGGATCGAATCCTAAAAAGTTTTAGTTCTGATTGAATTTCTTCCATAAGAAATTATGGAAAACCAATTAAATTGGTTCCCGGCCCCCTAAAATTACACTTAAATATGTTTCTTTTTAGCATTTAAATACAAAATGAACAAGATAAAACAAGAAGAGCATCTTAATGGCTTCCAGAACGATAAAGATCTTATCCCAACATTAACCCTGTTCTGTCCATCCGTGTGCCACACCCCCTCGTTAACCTCGTGTAGGATCCCCATGTGATCAGCTGTTTCTGGTTGTTGTCATTAGTCCACTGTATTAAGTCCGCGTTTCAGTTTGTTTCCCCAGTCCGGTCATTGGGCGCAATCGACTTGCTTAAAGCACTGGCTTAAAGCAACGCATTCTGATCCTGATACAACGCATTACGGTTAGATTCATTGTAACCTCTCACCTGGCTGCACAAACTGGAACCGCCTCCACACCTATGCCTTTATTGGCTAAAAAGTTTAGTTACACACTTGACGTTTTTATCCCAGGCAGTTCTGATTTGTAATCTGCTATTTCTCCCGAATATCACGTAAAGCAGCGAGAACTGGTCTTCAGTTAATTTACTTGGTAAAATAAAGTTTAAATAAATAACATAAATGCTCTAATAGTACATGTAAGTCAGTGGTTTATTTATTGTTAGTTACTGTAATGTTACGGTGCTTTATTTGGTTAATCGTCCAATCTGTGGAGAAGGCATTCAAGTAAGAATTGAATTGTAATATGAGTCATTTCCTGCCGCGTACATTTTATCTTTGGTCAGCGTTCACGGTTCGACTTCTGATATTCAGATTGAGTTCCAGGTCAAACTGGTCTGTTCAACTTTCAAGAAATTCAAGTTCTAGTGAGTTTGAGAACCGAGGTACCACTGTACAAGACTTTTAGCACTTTTTAGTTTCTTTGATTGCAGACACAGATTATTATTAAATTGAGTTTCTAAATTGAGTTTCTTCTTGTGTTTTTAACACATTGTGGGGACATTTGGTCCCCACAACATAATACATGCTGTACATAACCCACACACAGACTCCGGACACCACAGTACCCAGAGGAAACCCACACAGTGCAAGGTGAACGTGCACACACATTCATGGAGAACAGCAGTGCCGGGCCACCGCATGCATGTACACTATTTTAACAATACAATTGTTAATATTATAATAAATAAATGTGTTATATATTTCTAACAGTACTTGTCACCTCAGAGGGTGCTGTAATTTGGCACTCAGTGCCATTTTATTCATGCAAGTTTCCTTCTCTTAACATCTAGAAGGCTCGCTGCTGTTTCTGCTTTGGTGAAGATGATCGATGTAAGTGCATTATTCCATGAAATATTTAGTGTGGCTCTAATTGCCTTTTTTGTCAATAAATGTGATTGCTTAATACTTGTTATTGATACTATCCCCTATTTATGGGGTTGTCAGCATGCATAAGCACCATAGCATAGGAAAGTTAACCCACGCAATGTATAAAATGATGCATTATTAACTATTCAGACAGTAGATTTTCTTGCCTTTTTAATTAGTGAACTTTATTTTACATTAAATTCAAGAGCAAAGAGTGTGGCCGCTCCGCACTCACCCATCCTAGTACCGTGAACAGAAAAAAATAAAAAATAAAAGAAACAAAAATGGAGGGGGGATACAGAAACAACAATAACAGACATTAATCACCATGGGGAGAGGGGGAGGAAAAAAAAGGGAACAAAGGTATACAGAAATAATAACACTAATAATGTAGGTGGGATGGAAAAAAATATGTATAGGGGAATACAGAATACATACATTCAAACCATAGGAAACACAACATTCATTACTTTAGGGACATCAATCAACAAAAATTATAACCACAACAATATCAATAATAATAATAATATTGAATAATGTTACAAATAGGTATTATATACAGTATATGTAGCATTCACACACGTGTTCCTACAGATATACATGTAAATTTCAATTACTATATATTAACAGTAATAATAATGATGTTTATATGATCTTCATCATCTATAAAACTATGGCTCTGTCTCATTGTACGTTAGATTAGCCATTTCAGTACCTCTCCTATAGTCACTCTGTCATTGTACGTTAACTTGGCCATTTCAACACCTCTCCTAAAGTCACTCAGTCTGTCATTGTACGTTGACCTAGCCATTTCAACACCTCTCCTAAAGTCACCTCAGTATTTCCAGCAACCATCACTGACAGGTGAAGCATATTTTCACCAAAAAAGTAATATTTATATTACATACAATATAATTTTAATGCCAATATATAATCTCATGCGCACGCATGGAGGCACACCAATGCTTTCTTAAACTAATTCTTAATATGTGAATTTCCTGCTTTGTTTTACAGTAGGGTGTTGAACATGAACACCTCAAAGAATATACTTTTTTAGCCATATGCTCATAAGAATGAACACGTAACCAATAGCTGTTATGCATATCATATTCACCGCCAAGCTCACCAGTCAGTTCTCCCTTTTACACAGGCTCAGTGGCTATAAACCCCATACGTTTAGCTGACAGAAATTAATTTTGTCCTTCGGAACAGAAGTTGCTAGCCTGATTAATCTCTAATGCAGTGAAGCCTCATAAGACAAAGCACAAGATGCCACCGCCCGAGCATTGCCTGTTGAAATGAACTGGAATGCCACTAGCACTAGCTGATCGGAAAATTATGGAATATGATGCATTTTTTGAATTTACATCCATTACGTATATAGTGCAATGAAATAATAGTTTTGTTTCATGTTTTAAAATAATATAGGACGTTTTTTTTGTGTATTTTTGGACACTGCGATCAGTCCTCCCCCCTGCTAATGTTACCGTTGTGAACCCCGGGGGCTTGCTGGAGTGGGTGATCTCCATTATTTCTACAAACCGAAAGTGGGAACATTAATGAAGACTGATAGTTTGATCGATAGCTACACATGTAGAGAAAAACCCCAATGTAAAGCTGTGTAGCCTGCGCATATTTTCATGTCACATCAGTTTTTCTTGCATGTCTATGATCTTATTTGAGAGAGTTAAGCTGTTATGAGCAGTTAAACATAATTTTTGTCAACATCACTTTGTGAACATTAGCTCACAAGGTTAAAATCAATTTGAGAGGGTACATCATATGGCTATAATTGATTGAAATTAACAACGATGGATAATTTTTAGTAGGCCTACAGTGTAATGAATATTTTAATATTTACTGCAATATTTTTAGTAATAACTAATAAATCAGTAGTTCCGAAATTATATTGGGAGGGGGTTCAGTCTACAATTGGCTTTAGTGAAGATTTTGGTCAGAATCACAATTTTATATTTTGCTATTGGCAAAAGCATCGTCATAAGTTAATATCATTCGTGATCTGTATTATGACTACAAAAGCCACCTGCTGGCCAGAAGAAGCATTGCATGTGCTTCTCATTTAATGCTTGGCTCTGTTTTCCCCAGACACTGCAGAGGAAGAGAATGAGATAGAGCAGCGGCGCGGCATTAATGATGAGATTGAGGGCACAGTGTACAGCTATTCCTACTTCCACTTTGTGTTCTTCCTTGGGTCGTTGTATGTCATGATGACTGTCACCAACTGGTTTCAGTAAGTAGCTATAATGTTCTTTATCATGCATGTGTTTTCCTCTGTCTAGTGCAAGTATAATGAAAAAGGTTAATTAATCACCATGGTAGCAACTATGATAAGATCCTTGTTATATTGATATTTCTGATTGTGACTGACGTGGAAAGGAGTAAGGTTGAAGGTGTTGGAGGATGTGCCCCTTTAACACACTTGTGCTTAGACAGAGAGTGTAGAGAGATATATTTGATTTTCCCTTATTTTTGTAAGAGATAATGGTTGTTGTGTTTACTGAGTTCACCTGTTCAGCATATTCCAAAGATGCTATCACTTAATTCCATTTTACCATCCCTTCCTTTGAATCTATTTGTCCTCAAAAAATAATTTTCCATAGTTTATGTTTCTCAGCAGTTTTTATGTATTCATGGGCTTGAGCAAAAAATAAGTAAGCTGTCTCTCGGTTTACCCTTTGGAAACTGGTGCTGTGTGCAGTATATATTTCTAAACAGCAGATAAACAGCCAGTGCCGAAATGATTTTGCTTACAAGTGTATCTCCAGCCAGCTTGGTTAATAACTCAGAGCCCCTTCTGCATGTCACAGTTATGACAGTGCCAAGATTGAGAAGCTTCTGGAGGGCAGCTGGTCAGTGTTCTGGATCAAGATGGCATCTTGCTGGGTGTGTCTGCTTCTCTACACATTGACCCTTGTGTCACCCATAATCTGGCCCAGGAGACTCAGGGCCTGAAATCTGCCTGTGGTAGAGCTAGCATTCTTTCAATGTTTGTTTAGAGGTCTTTGGAATTTCTTTTGTATAATATTTCATTAATAAAAAAAGCAATTTCAGTCTTAAGAGGCCTATGTTGTCAACATACACTCACCTAAAGGATTATTAGGAACACAATACTAATACGGTGTTTGACCCCCTTTCGCCTTCAGAACTGCCTTAATTCTACGTGGCATTGATTCAACAACGTGCTGAAAGCATTCTTTAGAAATGTTGGCCCATATTGATAGCATCTTGCAGTCGATGAAGATTTGTCTGATGCACATCCAGGGCACGAAGCTCCCGTTCCACCTCATCCCAAAGATGATCTATTGGGTTGAGATCTGGTGACTGTGGGGGCCATTTTAGTACAGTGAACTCATTGCCATGTTGAAGAAACAAATTTGAAATGATTCGAGCTTTGTGACATGGTGCATTATCCTGCTGGAAGAAGCCATCAGAGGATGGGTACATGGTGGTCATAAAGGGATGGACATGGTCAGAAACAATGCTCAGGTAGCCCGTGGCATTTAAATGATGGCCAATTGGCACAAAGGGGCCTAAAGTGTGCCAAGAAAACATCCCCCACACCATTACAACACCACCACCAGCCTGCACACTGGTAACAAGGCATGATGGATCCATGTTCTCATTCTGTTTACACCAAATTCTGACCCTACCATTTGAATGTCTCAACAGAAATCGAGACTCATCAGAGCAGGCAACATTTTTCCAATCTTCAGCTGTCCAATTTTGGTGAGCTCGTGCAAATTGTAGCCCCTTTTTCCTATTTGTAGTGGAGATTAGTGGTACCCGGTGGGGTATTCTGCTGTTGTCGCCCATCTGCCTCAAATGCTTTGCTGCATACCTCGGTTGTAACGAGTGGTTATTTCAGTCAAAGTTGCTCTTCTATCAGCTTGAATCAG
>JABFDZ020000118.1:11431769-11445227 GCA_019775955.2 Pollimyrus isidori | reverse complement strand
AGTTATTTATTTGTAAAAGATGTTTCGAATCATGTATGATTTTCGTTCCACTTCTCACGTGTACACCACTTTGTATTTGTTTTTCACGTGGAATTCCAATAAAATAGATTCATGTTTGTGGCTGTAATGTGAAAAAATGTGGAAAAGTTCAAGGGGGCCGAATACTTCTGCAAGCCACTGTATATCCTATCAATTTTGCATAGGCAGACGACGGCCCATTATTCATGTAAATTCTGGATTGTGACTGGAATCAGCAGGTTAATCCACAAAATTTCTTTAATAGTTGTGTGCATGTGCAGCTCATTTCCGTTTTAGTTATAGGTATTTTAATTATAGGTATTTATTGGGTGCAGCCTAGTTTTCCTGTAAGATTATACTGTCACTTTTTCCTGTCTTGTTAAAGCTGCCCTGTTTCTGTTATTGGCAGCCTTAGTCCATAAAATTGTGTTGCCACCGAAATGCTTGATGGGATCGAAGGGGCAGGCTGCACTTGAGCCAGATGTGTGGCTTTCCATTTTGTTGTAAAAGTGAAAAGTTTTCTTCATCTGACCACTGAAACATTATGCCGTAATTCTCCGTTAATGTATAATTGCTGTTCTGCAAACTCACGTACAGCCTTAGTTGGTGGAGGTTATAAATTCATGGGCATTTCAGCCGCATCCCTCGCTGTTCTGCTCCATGCCAGACTCCTCAGTTAGAGACAACAGACTGAGGTGTCAGGATAACGTCTCCCCCTTTCTATGGGCCAGCTTGCTTGATAGTTACTGAAGTGTCTTTTATTTACCCGTGCCTTTTGTATAGCATTATGGCTGCTTGCTGGTCTTCATAGTTCAATCTTGGCTTTAATGACCTGAAGAACCTCACAAAGGCCTGATTTTTTTCTGAAATCATATTAATTATTGTTATTACAATAAATAAAAGCCGTTGAACTGTGTGAGTTTACTCCGCCTCTTTCTATGAGGAATATTCTATAGCAGAATTATCAGTCCCTAATTAATCCTCACACAATGTTTTCCATGAAACCTTGGTATTACTAATCGATGTGTCATATTTTCCGGGTAAAACATTCATTTTCTTGTCTTTTTTTAATGATGTGATAAATTATGAATAAGCACAGTAGTTGATATTTCATATACGAATTATCCAAATTAGTGAAAACAACTGCAATGATAAGATTTTTAAGTGTTCATATTTTCTACTTGCAACTTCTATAGCACTCTGTATTGCCTATGTATTGTTTCTGTATTTCTGCATATTTGTACATGCTTTTAAAATATGTTGCTTTCTGAGATTTTTACTTGCATGTTCATATTTGGCACTTGCAGATGCCTGTATCAGTACTGTATCAATTTATCTGACAAACTTTTTAAAAATGACACATTATCAACGTGTAACACTTGTGTGTAGTGTGTAACAAAAAAAATGCTTTAAATGAACTGCACTTTCATAATACCTTTAAAATGCATTTGTAAAACATTCAGTGCACCTTCATAATGCATTCATAGAACATCTATAAGAAGCATTTAAGTATACCGTAAAAGCTGTAATAACAAAAATAACATAACAAATATTATAATTGTGTAATGTTTATTATACTATTATGTTTGCTATTATCATACAATGTTAATGTTATTAATGTGTATTTCAGCTGTTAAGGTAGGTATACTTATTCATAAGCACTGCTTATGAATGTTCTATGAATGCATAGTGATCACATAATGAAGGTGCAATTGATGTGAAGGGTAACCAAATGTTAATTACGCCTTGTTGCAAGGGTGAATATTATATAGAAATTCATATCACATCTGAAATGTACAGATACAAATGTTTTACCTAATTAAAACATTTTGCTAACCTTGTTTAATTTAGTGGTTTCTTACTTTCTTTAATACTATACAAAATAGCAAAATTAAGCTGTATTATAGCTCTACTTTTTAAATAGGTCTTTAGACTTATCCATATATTTGCTGAATAATACCTATATAACATTTATGTTAGAAATGTCACATCACAATCATAATGGGGAGTTTGTACAGCCTGAAAAACAGCAGCATTCCTACATGAGGAAAACAACATTGGAACAAATTCACAGATGAAGGAATGTGCTCAAAATTCCATTGAAAGATTTTAATCCTTATGTTTTATTTTTAAAACACATATATGGTACTGTAGGTAGCCAGGGGCTGGTTTCCTCCCACAGTACAAAAGTACATAAGTGTGCAGGGTAAGCTGATTGGTGTGTCTAAATTGGCCCTGTAGTAGTGTGCATGGGAGTATGTGCGCCCTGCAGTGTGTTGGTTCCCAGGATAGACTCCGGGGCCCCCGCAGCCCCAGTGGGGATTAAGCGATTATGATAATGGATGGATGGATATACAGTACTTACAGTATGTGAAATTTCAAATGGAAAAGAATTAAGAAAATGAATTCAGTTTCACAATTTAATTATTTCTTTTTCATTTAAATTACTCTATTAAGATGAGTTTACCACATGAATTCTTCTATAAATATTGTTGCAAAATTTGAAATATACTGGAATTCTGAATTTTTATTTCTGGAAATTATTTATTTATTTTAAGTTTGGTATTTGAATGTATCATTCATGTACTTCTATGTAAAACAAAGACTTTCTGTTCATCTTTTAAAATCTTTAACAGTATAGGAATGCTCAGGAAAAATGATGGAACTTCAGATAGTCGTTTGACCTGATTAAAAAGGAATATCTCCACATTATAAGTTTATAATACAGCATGTTAATAAACTAGACGATTGAATACAATTTCAATCTGTTCAGTACATACAGTATGTTTATCTGTTTATTAGAAAGAAGCCAATCAAAGGTGCGTAGGTACAGAATGTAATTTGTACACATTTTTTTCTTTCTGTACAAGTAAAAAAGAAAAAAAAAACAGTACTGAAAAAGGCCTTTTCCCACCCCGTCACATTTTTTTGTGTATTTTCTCCCCCCTCCGCTGGTTAACGCGAATCCCCAAAGTGCTGCGCATTGAACGCCTGGAAGTCTTCAGGGATGGTGTCTGTGGAAAGAAAGAACGTGTAGTGCATACAAATCCTTCTGGCCCTTTAGGCTTCAGTGGAATTTTATTCCCATATTAATATCACAAAGTTGTATCCTTTTTCCATGCAACATCCTGGGAGCTCGAAGAAAATTGTGTTTGGTTAATCAATGTCTCATTAAGTTAGACAGCCTGGCTGTGAAGGGAAGTCACCAGCCGGCTGCAGTGGCACCCATGGCACAGAGGCCTAAGCCTGGCTCACAGGCCCACAGACGTGTGACTATTCTGCCAAAAGCTGGGCTCGAACCAGCGACCTTCTCACAGACTTAGCCCACTCACTATATAGAGACCACAGTGCACTTCACAACACTTAGTGTTTCTCATTCTTTTTGAAAGGCATTTGAGGTCATTCTCTGATTTATGTGAAACTGTCGGATAAGTTGATGGTCATCTCTGGTATTAGAAAGTCACTTCCACCCTTTATCGGACTGGTTTATGGTCATTGCCAATATCTCCTGCTTCACCTTCTTGGGTACTGCTATCTTAGAAACTTTGAGCCTGGAAGCAGCCTGTCGCACAATATAGCCCTCTGCCAGCAGAACCATGATTAAAGCAGGATTTAAGAATGCTGGATTGAGTGGTCTCTTCCTTTTTTTCGAGAGCTATAAAGTCTTTTGTAATTATACTGCTGCATTAAAATCATACTCAAAATACTATACATACTATGTCTATTAAGAGAACTTCCCATTTTAACATGATGTTACTCACCATTGCAGCGGTACTTGAGGTTGGACCAGATTATATTCTCCTGGGAGAAACAAAACACACCCAATCGCCCCCCCCTCATAGTTGTATCAATTGTCACACCAGTATCAGCAACTAGGTTGGTTCCTTCATAGAATCGTGCCCTGTCCAGAAGAGAGAGAGAAATTAAATGCATGGAAAATGCCTGAAAATTGGGGTCTAAAGTGGCCCTATGACAGTTGTGTAGCCAGACCATTTATAATTG
Organism: Pollimyrus isidori; assembly: GCA_019775955.2. NCBI lineage: Eukaryota > Metazoa > Chordata > Actinopteri > Osteoglossiformes > Mormyridae > Pollimyrus > Pollimyrus isidori. Next base: position 11,441,207 of record JABFDZ020000118.1, on the reverse strand, counting down.
GGTGGCGGGACTTGATCCAGTGATTTTAGTGGGGTGCCAATAGATTAATATTATACCAACTAGGGGGTGTCCCCCTTGGTTCATTTTGCTGGGGGGGGACCCATCTGTAAATTTTGTACCCATCAGCCCTGCAGGTAACTTCTCAATATTCCAGATTTTTACTCCAGCCTTGAATACTGTTCATCTACGACACCTTACCCCATCCAGGAAGTACAGGGCATACACATTATGGGCAGTTATAGAGATGCCAGGTCACCTGACTACATTATTTTAGACTATAAAGAAACTCAGACAGAACTCAAAGAAAACTGTCATGAACATCAGGAGAACATGCAAACTCCCCAGGCTGAACCCACACCTCTGGAGGTACGACACTACACTGCTAATTTCTGTGATCTATTTACATTTCTTATATTAAAAGTGATTATAACCAGTATACATTTTTAAGCATACACAATATAGCTTGACATAACAGCCCGTACATATAATTTTTGATGTGCTATTTACTAATAGTTCCATGCTTATCCCAGAAGTTGATTGTGTCTGTCTTACTCACCGAATGTATCCGACTTGGGGCCTGTGCTGCAGGTACCAGCGGTAGGAGACCTTGTCCTTCCATCCCACATTGCGTGGATCCTTCCAGAGCAGCCGGACTTGGTCATTGGTGTCTCCTGTGTGCCAAAGGGAATTCCTCAGGTGCTCCCCAGGTCCAGAAATAGATTTCACAGCCTGATGGAATGAAAAAGTTAGGGATGATTCACCACTATCAGGAATAACTATTTCCCCATGAGTAACAAGTATTTCATATGGATTTTTGTTTGTAACTAATGAGGCTCATTTGTTTCCAGTGTTGGTGGTTATATCAGGTATTTAGAGGATTCCTAGTGTTTTTGAATGAAAAAATATTTATATACAGTGGTACCTCGGTTCCCGAACTCACTATAACTCGAAGTTCTTGAAAGTCGAACAAAACAATTTGACCTAGAATTCGATCTGAATATCAGAAGCCAAACCATGAACACAGACCTAATATACATTGTACATGCCAAATGAGTCATACTACAATGCAATTCTTGGAGCTTGAATGCTTTCTTCACAGACTGGACGATTAACCAAATAAAGCAGCGCAACATGACAGTAACTAACAATAAATAAACCACTAACTTACATGTACTGTTAGAACATTTATGTCATTTATTTAAACTTTATTTTACCAGGTAAATTAACTGAAAACCAGTTCTCACTGCTTTACGTGATATCGGGAGAAATAGCAGATCACACATTGGAACTGCCAGGGATAGAAACGTTATGCGTGTAACTAAACTCTTCAGCCAATAAGGGCAAAGGTGTGTCGCCACAGAGGCAGTTCCAGTTTGTGCAGCTGGGTGAGACGTCACAATGCATCTAACCTCAATGCGTTGAGTCAGGATCAGAATGCGTTGCTTTCGTACGATTTCAACGATTGGGGCAGGACAGGGGTAATGTTGGGATAAGATCTTTATCGTTTTGGAAGCCATTAAGAAAAAATGCTCTTCCTATTTTATCCGGTTCATTTTGTGTTCAAATGCTAAAAAAAAAACATATTTAGGTGTAATTTTTGGGGGGCCAGGAACCAACTAAATTGGTTTTCCATTATTTCTTATTGGAAATTTGATCAGAACTCAAACTTTTTACGATTCGATCTGGAGGCCGGAACAGATTAAGTTCGAGAACCAAGGTACCACTGTAGTTGGAAACTGCAGTGAGTAAGGTAAATAGCATGAAGTAGGTGTAAATAAAATCTGAATTTTATTACAACCATTATTAATATGTTGCATTAATATTCTATTAATGATTGACATTCTAGAGCCATTGTAATCCATGCAATGAACTTTCCGGCTCAGGGTCATGGAGGCTGGAGGCCTATCCGAGGCAGCATAGGGCCAGATTCACTAAGCAGAGCAAATTAGTGTAATACTCTTCTCCCCTAGATTTTGTGCATTGAAAGGGAACTCCTACAAATGCATATGCAATATGGTCAGTTGCCATGTCAACACCTTTCCACCACTGACGTCTGGTGTTGGTGTTAATCCCAGCAGTACTATTTTAATGGGAAAAGAGGGTTTGTCCTGGCACCAACCATTATAAATCAGGCTGAGAGGGAGGAAGTTAGGGACATACCCTGGACTGGATGCTAGTCATTTGTAATTTATGAGGAACAGTATCAGTCTAACAGTACTAGTGTCATGAATGCATTGTAATTACCTTCCTCATACTTGCCATTCAGTATATTTTATATACCAGACTGAGTGATACCTTGAGCTGAATGCCAGGCTCAGCCACAGCTCTAAAAGGAGTGGCCTGCCAATAGGTCTGTTCCGTCTGCTTCCACATGACCACGTAGAAGCTGGAGGAGTCCTGGTATCCAAAGATGAAGCCAGCGTAGTCATCATCCGTCACAGTGTTTACATGGAAGGTGCCTTCGAAATCCACCCCGCTGAAGGCAGTGTAACCTGGGAAACGTCACGGGGTGAAACCACAGTCGGGAGTCCTAGGGTCTAGCAATTACCGTGGCTAATGTAAGACTTCAGCTGCAGTATATTACATGTTTCGATTCCAGATAGACTGGCAATGAATAGCAGCCTGGGAATTTGCTGCCAAGGCATCTCAATTTCATAATTTGCTACAAATTGACGGGGGGGGGGATCCCTTTAGTATATTCTGCTGACTGGCCCTCATTAGCTCCACCCGCAAATTTCCTGAACATCCCTGCTGGATTGCAGAAATACATTAAACAAAAAATCATAGGTAGAGTCTTACCAACAGCAAGTCCAGGATCACTGTTCATGGTCTGTACGATCTCCATGCCCTAATGACAGATATTGAGGACAGCGGCACATCATTTTCCTGATTTTCATTTGCATTGATAGCTGCTTGGTGCTCCTTCATAGCTTCTATTTTTATAAGCAACCTTAGACTTTAAGAAATTGTCCAGTGAAGAAGACAATTGAAAGTATCATGCAGCCATTTCAGGCAGGAAAAGCAAAGAGGAGGCACAAGGCCTAAACATGGAGCAATGAGCTTCGGCTATGTAGTCTTTGTGGGCCACGCGACGAGCAGAACCCTTTTAGAGACTGTCCATGTTTTCCTCCTGTCTATGACCATTATGCAGCAAAAGTAGTTTAAAGTGTGTTCACAGTATGAGTGGGTCACCTGATTGAGGACCACCCAGTTGGGGTCAATCTGAGCGTCACCCTCAGGATCCAGCACCACTGTCTGGTAGGCTCTGAAGTCAGTCAAAGTGATCTCAGCATTCTCTGGACAGTTGTCAATTCGGTCTATCGTGTTATCTTGGTCAAAATCCAGTTCACACACATCCCCAACTCCATCATCTGTCCAGAAAGAAATCAGGTCAGTCCAACACTGAATGGTACCCTGCACAGAAAGCAATGTACTACATGGTGAAAACCTGGGTCTTTCTGTTTTGAAAGATGTGATTCTACAATGTCATAACAGCTTTTATCTGTGGTGAGCAGAGGTCACGATCTCTGCAAGTTATTCAGACCTAAATATCAACACCCACTGAAGAAGTTATCAAAATTAACACACCAATGGAACCAATATATACTCCCACCAGGGTAAATATGAGCAATGGTACATAAAGTCATCAAGTATCTATGGATTTTGATTAAAGATTTTCCCATTACATGAATATTTCAGTCTTGAAGAAAACTAGAAAAGGTACTATTTTTTTACCCCAAAAATGCACGTTGAGTGACTGGGGTTTCCTCCTACTAGAAACTACAATTTTCTGCCAAAAGACAGATTTGCATAACTCAAAGTATAGATCCTGCAATATTCGGTGTTAAGATATCCTTGGTTTGATATTTTAATTATTTATAGAAATTATTTCTTTCAGCAATTTTCTGTAACACAAGGTTTGTCTTTGAGCCTAATTATTGTCTATAGGCATGCGAGTTGATGTAATTCTCAGGGTCTCTCATACTGTTATCATCAATCTGGTCTGGGTTGGGCACCAGCCTGCAGTTGTCTGGTCCTGGGGGTAGAACATCAGGAATGCCATCATTATCATCATCATCATCACACTCATCTCCAAGACCATCCTTGTCTGTGTCCAGCTGGGAACTGTTGATAACATTGGGGCAGTTGTCTTTGGTGTCTTGGTGGCCATCACCATCGCTGTGGCAAGAATAACGAGACAACATCAATCCTCAGTCTATTGCGCAAAAGATATCATTTGGAATTTTTAAATGTTCACAAAATTACCTGTCTTGATTCGTGTCACAGGAGTCTCCTACAAGATCATTGTCTACATCTAACTGTATTAGGAAAGAAATAATGTAAGTTAATAAGTAAATAAAGTCACTAGACAGGAGCAAAAAGTTATGATTTCTTCTGTAATTATTACAGCATTTTACACAGGCCTCTCAGAAATATAAGAACCTGGTTGGGGTTGGGAATCTCCGGACAGCTGTCACATGCATCACCAACACTGTCGCCATCTTTGTCCAGCTGGTCACGATTTGGGACTCTCGGACAATTGTCCAAGAAGTTCTTCAGACCTGAAGATCATCACAACACACTGTTATAAAGAACAAGTATTCATCTCTGTTTTAGAAAACATAATGTATTACTAGAGTGAAAATGACAAAACATGCATAATATATAAAAATAATCATTATATTTTCTCTTTAAAAAAGAATATTATAAAGATATTTTAAAAGTAAACATTATCTCATGTGAGAGTTTATGCATGACACCACAAGGTGACACTGTTGTTCTTAAAGTGTCTAGAAACTGTTACTGCTTTTGACTACCACAGGAAGAACGATCATTTTTCACTTAAATGTCATATATTGTAACTTGACTTATCAGAATTTAACCTGTTGCATTTTGGTCTATTTATTACAAAAATTATTTTGGCAACCATAACATATACCGTAAATTTTGGGGTGTAAAAGAAAACCAGGTAAATATTTTCTAAAGTCTGAAATTTTAATTTAGGTTTTTTCTACAATATAAAATGTTCCTTTAGCTTTAAAACTGACTAAAATGCTAAACTTTCGGAGGCAAATCATTTGGAGCCTGTTGGATCGTGTGGTGTGTAAATAAATTTGTCATTCTGTCGTGTGAGCTTCTTTCTGAAAACAAAATTCAATTCATTAAAAAGAAATCATCAGACTGTTTGTGATTTTAAGTAAATTTCACATCGTTAGTCAGTCCCAAAGAAAACAGGTGTGTTTTTTACAGTTTAATATTTCCAACCAAGACGTCTGTCTTGTCTGCCCTGTTGTATAAACTGTGCAATGGAATAGTGGCTTTTACGAGTGTTTAGAGTCTAATCAAGGTGCCATAAAAGAGCTTCAGATACAACATCTGTTTTAAAGTTCTGTAGTAGATACAGTGCTCTTGCAGTTCAGTCAAAGTGTAGGTGAGCTCCATTAGGATTGCCAGGGACCGGGACAATACACTGTACAGTGCATTGGCCAAACAGAGCCCTGCTTTTCATTGAAACCATCTACATGGCATTAAGAACAGCACAGAAGGCTTTTTCAGAGAGAAGTGAGGGGCAGCACTGTCTGACCATCATCATCCATGTCGTCATCACAGGCATCTCCCTTCCCATCGCTGTCCGTGTCCCTCTGGTCTGGGTTCTCTATCATGCGGCAGTTGTCACAGGCGTCGCCATGGTTATCCTTATCACTGTTCCTCTGATCGATGTTGGGCTTCAGCCAGCAGTTGTCCTGGAGGAGGTGCAGTGCAGTGCTGGCTCAGTGAGCTCAGAAGGGACCTGCATGTCCTGTGAAGGAGACCGGCCGTACCTGGTCATTTGGAATACCATCCCCATCGGCATCCCCATCACAGGCATCCCCATTCCCGTCTCTGTCTGCATCCTCTTGGCCAGAGTTGGGTACGTAGATGCAATTATCCTAAAAAGAAGCGATAAATCAGAGTGCAAATCTCCTGCAAACTGTAATGTGCAGAATCTGCCCATTTACGGCGGGCGCCTGTTACCTTCTTGCAGCTCGGGTCCTTGCATCTGAGTTTCTCATCAGGATAGCCGTCGATGTCGGTGTCTTTGCCACAGAGGTAGCCATTTCCCGCCCAGCCAATCCCACACTGAGGAGCAGCGAAGGGACCCACACATTTTATTAAGAGGTATTCCTGAAGCAAAATCGACTGTAATCGTTTGGACATTATTATTTTAGATTCACACCTACTGTATGTGTAAAAATGCAAGTTAATTATATTGCAACGTGCGCTGTGACATAGTTGCCAATCAATATGGAGAATTATGGTAAAATTTAGAATACACCTGTAGTAGGCCTAAATGGTAAACATAGGTGGGTAGTTCAGGTTCAGAAACCAGTTGACTACAAAGATTCACCATTACAAAGTACTCAACTGATTGGCTTGGTTTAAATATTCACCTCTGATGGTCAAGTAATTAATTAATTGCTAATGAATTGCACAAGGAAGATAACTGAATCCGAAGCGTCTATGATTTATACCTAATTATACAGTTTAAACAATTTTTAACCTCTAAAACTGCGAAACCCAGCTTCAAACAAGTAATGCAAATGAGCCAGAATTCGAAAATCTCTGGAATACAATTTTGAGTCTTTTTCATCTGATGCGCAGCAGGCAAAACCAAAAAAAAGTTGAACCTGGCCCCTCAGCATGCTAGCCTGGGCAGAGTAAGGCTTACCATGCAGCTGATGCTGCCGTCCCTCTCCTCCACACACTGGGCATTGGCATCACAGGGGTTCTGCAAGCTGTTTCCACAGCCCCTCTCAGGCTTGCAGCCCGTAGCCTGGTTGCCTGTGTAACCGGCTTTGCAGGTTCCACAGTGGTAGGAACCCTGGGGAGCAAATAGTGCTGTGAGAGCCTTTAACCACATGTCAGTCCCTAATATAGAGCAGTTGCTTTTCTCTACTGCTCTACAATCCAATAGGCAATCAAATATTACCGTCACTTCTGCCCACTCCATTGAAAATTATCATAATTTCATTAATACAGTGGTACCTCGGCTCTTGAACTCACTAGAACTTGAATTTCTTGAAAGTCGAACAAACCAGTTTGACCTAGAACTCAATCTGAATATCAAAAGTCAAACCGTGAAAGCTGACCTAATATAAATTGTACGCACAAGGAAATGAGTCATACTACAATGCAATTGGATGATTAACTAAATAAAGCAGCGCGACATTACATTAACTAACAATAAATAAACCACTAACTTACGTGTACTATTAGAGCATTTATGTAATTTATTTAAACTTTAATTTACCAGGTAAATCAACTGGTAAATCAATCTGGGAGAAATAGCAGATTACGCATTGAAACTGCCTGTGATACAAACATCATGCATGTAACTAAACTCTTCAGCCAATAAGGGCAAAGGTGTGTCTTCGCGGAGGCAGTTCCAGTTTGTGCAGGTGGGTGAGAGGTCGTAATGCATCTAGCCGTAAGGCATTGCATCAGGATCAGAATGCGTTTAAGCCAGCGCTGTAAGCAAGTCAAACACACCCAATGACCGGACTGGGGAAACAAACTGAAACGCGGACTTGTAATACAGAGGATTAATGACAACAACCAGGAACAGCTGATCACATGGGGATCCCACACAAGGTTAACGAGGGAGCATGGCAAAAAACATATTTAGAAAAAAAAAACATATTTACGTGTAATTTTTGGGGTTGCTGGAAACCGATTAATTGGTTTTCCATTGTTTCTTATGGGAGAAATTCGTTCAGAATTCAAACTTTTTAGGATTCGATCCGGAGTACAGAATGGATTAAGTTCAAGAAGCGAGGTACTACTGCAGATACTTGGCAGATTTGGAACCGAATAATTAAATAATTTACCATAATGCTTGAAATTGGTTCAGTGTGCAAATCTACAGGTATATTTATTTAACAATTTGCAGTTATCCATTTTAAGATACCTTCTCTGCAGTAATCTTTATTACCAAAGCTCATACACAACTATGAACACACAAGCACTTTTTGGATTATGTGTAATGCCGCCACCCCCCCACCCCCCCCCCATTGTATCCTTACCACAGAGTTATGGCACAAAGAGTTAGCCGTGCAGCCTCCATTGTTAAGCATCTTGCACTCGTCAATATCACTGCAAACCTATGGGTCACATTGTAAGCACTCAGAAAATGTAAATCAGATATCAAGATTATGAATAACACCTAGAATTCAATCAAATTTTCAAATAAAAAAAATTCATAACCACACACACACAGCATTGATTACTATTTTTACATTTTAAAACAACTGAAAATCTTATTTTTAATACAAATAAAATAATATTTTGTAACTGGTGTTGGGAAGGGCCTATATTTTTATTGTAAATAGTGCTTGTTGATGTTGCTATTCTTGGGGGTTTCCCTAGGGGGCAGAGTGATTGTTGGAATGACTGATGATTGGGGGAAATTGTAAGGCTCAAAGCCTGGGGGTAGTTGGCACCGAGGGAGCCTATTTGAGAGGGTGCTGTGCTGCATGCAGTTCAAGAATTTGTAAGGTGTGGCTGTGGCCAAAAACATCCATGATTAAAGTGTTGAAAGAAAATGCGATTTCATTCTTATTCAAATATTATTCCTAAAAAATTTCATACAGAACCCACGTTATTAATAGTTTCTAAGTCATTATAAATGAAATCTCACCTGCTTGTGCGCTTGTGCAAAGGCGACGCCAACTCCCTCGACCGCCTGGCCGCTGTAGCCACGAGGACAGGCTTCACACCTAAAGCCAGGGGCCGTGTTGACACAGCGGACTCCCGGGAAGCAGGGCTTAAACTGACACTGAAAACACAGGGCAGCAGGAAATCACATCACCGGCATGGGGAAAGGAACTGAGAAACCCAAAAAGCACTTTAACCTTTTATAAAATGTTTAGAATCGACTTGCCCATAACTGCCCTTTCATTGATGTTTATGAGTTTGATAATAAAGATTCAGCATTCCAAGTCCATTTTATTGTCTCTCTAAAGACACTTGGGAGTAATGGCTGAAATGCAAATGTTTTAGAATGCTTTTTTGTGTGGTCCTCTGCAAGAACAGGAAGAGATGTTAAAAGATTTCTTAAAGCAGTTTAAATACGGATGTCTAACCAAAGTGCTGACCCATATGTAAAATTCTTAGGGCTCTTCATGGAGCCAAGTCCAGCCACAGTCTATCCTCCTGAGACCCAAGGAAAAAAGTATCCTTCAACTGTAGGTTATTTGTCTTTGAAGGAAATAAGACATCTTACAATTTGAAGTTTTTCTAATGTATTTTTATTCTTATTTTCATGGCAAGGGGCGGCATGGTGGTGCAGTGGTTAGCACTGTTGCCTCACACCTCTGGGACACGGGTTCGAGTCTCCGCCTGGTTTCATGTGTGTGGAGTTTGCATGTTCTCCCCGTGTCGTCGTGGGGTTTCCTCCGG
>JABFDZ020000118.1:11412552-11428388 GCA_019775955.2 Pollimyrus isidori | reverse complement strand
TATATATATTCACAGACACAGACCCATAAATGAGAAATGAGTGAAACAAAAAAATGTTACTGTGGTATGATTTTTTCCCCAGAGCTATATAAGATATAATACTGAAGCTATATAAATTTCACTATTTAAGGCAATTAAGACAAGGAAGAAGTAACAGAAAAAGTGGAATTTGTTATATTCCTAGCTGTTGAGTATTTTAGACATATGCCGCATGTTGCACTAAATGATGCCGGTCACAGCGACAGTAAGCCTGACCTGTGTCCTCTGCTGCATGGTCTTAAGCTCCACCATGTTGGGTCCTGGAGGCAGCCCCTTGAAGGCAGCCGGCATGTCCTTAACCGTCTCAATGAGCCTGCAGTCCACGTAAAGTTCCACACTGCTGGGCTCCCGCCTCAGGCCCTTCAGGTGGAACATCACCGCGTGCCGCTGGCTGTCGGCAAGCCTCACATTGTTGAACGTGACGGTACTCGTCCTGCTGTCACTCCTTAGGTAGCGCAGGGTCGCTGTCGCCGGAAAACATGCATTTCCCTTTAATTAGAGCCCTGGTTGGAACCGCGGGCCTCTCACAAACCACCTGGTAACTATTTGACTATAAATGTATGTCTAGACAAAGGTGACAGTTTGTCAGTATTTTTAATTTGATTACATTTTTTCCCATGCTTGAGTTATTTGTAATTGTGAGATTATTTCATTAGTCAGATCTATTGAAGCTTCAAGAATAACGCTTTATGGTTAAATGTGCTTGCAAAGATTATTATACTATATGGCCTCGACAGATATGTATAATTTTTGGAGGAACATTTATTTTCTTATTGTTAATTACAATAAGTGAGGCATACCTCTGTTGAGCTTCCCTTGAACTGTGAACTCAAAAAATTTGCTGTTGTCTCTTGGATTATAAAGGCTAAATACTGTGGAGCCAGTCTTGGGCTGGAGGCTGAATGAGGTGAGAATAAAAACTTCGTTCACAGACTGGGCTGCAAGCCCTTCCTGCAGGAGGTCTGGTAAGCACTCTGGTGATGCGAGAAGATTGTAGACTGCATAGTAAGCAAAGCAAACAACCGAAGTTAGAAGCTGTATTATATTTGGAAACAACTTTAACACAATGAAGACTCTTTGTGAATGCATGTCTGCTGTCTACATTTTCCTAAAAACACTCTAAATCATGCATTGTACAAAGACAGAACACATTTTCTCTTTCAAAAGAAAAAACAAAGATGTCTAACTTTTCAACAGCTAAAAGAACTAATTCTAACTGTCCTGTTTACTGAATTTGTATCACTACTTAATATAACTTGTTCTCCTTATTTAAACTTAAATTTAAATATTATTTATAGTAAAAGGCATGATTTTGGACATATTAATGACTCATTAAAATTTGCTCTGTTGTAATACTTTCATGCATGATTTTCTAAAAACACAGAGACATATTTTTATGTTTTTTTGCTAATAAAGTCAAATACTCCTTACATAAACTAGAAATCACTAAGCAGCAAAACTATTAGCATACAAGAGCATAACAAATAAAATGAATAAACTGGAATTACAGTAAATAAGAGATCATTGCAAATGAGTGGCCAGGTATGAACAGATGACTGCTGTACATAAATCAGTGAGGTAATTACAAATTGGTAACAAATGCTACAGGAATGTTATTTTCTCTAACAATGACCTAGAATCTGATCTTTCAGACACATTTTACTTGCAATAAACTCACTAATCTTTCAGCACTGCGCATAGAGACAATGATTATTCCAGCATGCCTGAAATGACGCAGAATTAAGGCATGGGCTTGCTGTTTCTGCAGCTAATGTCTTAAACTGCCAGTATGTCTTGTCTTAAGGTCATGCAGAAAGATGTTTGCCAATAGATAGCCAAATCTTTGAGCAAGCATGACTTGGCCCAGGAACAAAGCCTCCATAAAATGGGCAAATAAATATTTCTTCATCATTAACTAAAGCCTTGTTTAATCATGTCCCTCTGACAGGAGTGGGTCATTCTTGGTTCAACGACAACCTGGCTCATTACTTGAGAATTTCCTCTTTCCACCTCCTAAGAAATTGATGGGTCCATTCATTTGACAATTTTTGTTCTGAATATTACGTACTGATGTGTAATATGCAAACGCATTTGAAATTATATGTTAAGTAAATAAGAACAACGTTTATCCAAATGCTGTAATAGCTTATTTTGTCCAATGCGCAGCAAAATATTTTTCTTTAGAATAGAATAAAATTGAATAGAATGCTTTATTTTCATGTGACCAAGGCCAATGGAAATTTTTGTTGGTTAATTGCTGTCTCTGGATGGATGGATGGAATAATGTTCATAATGCTACATTTATAATTTTGTAATTCTGAAACATTTGCAAAAACAGCTCTAATGCTGCTTTTACATCAAAAGATGATAAAATGTATAAATATCCGCGCAAAATCAACAATGCACTCTACTTAGCACAATTCCAAATATTAAGGAATGCACACCATCTTGAACCACTTTTCCAGTACAGGATCATAAGATGGGCTTTGACCCTATCCCAAACACAAGATGGGCTTTGACCCTATCCCACACAGCATATGGCATAAGGCACGTAAAAGGAAACAGGATGCCGATCCCATCACAGGGTATAATCAGTCACACTCTACCGACAGTTTGCAAGGCCAGCTGACCTGACTACCTTTCTGTGGACTGCAGCAGAATCCCCACAGAGCAAACGTGTAAACGGCACGTAAACACATAGAGAGAAACAGCAGAAGATCCCACCACCCATTGTTTTGAGTATCCAGACCTGAACATTCCAGTCGCCGAAGCTTGTTGCTGAGTGGGAGATTTCTCAAGAGCAGTCGGCTAAATCAAAGACAGGTGACCGAAACTGCCCAGGGGTACTGAAGTCACTGAGAATGTCTGGCTGAACTTTACAACATGTAACATTATGCTCTGTGTGAAGGAAGAGTGCCGCAGCTCCTCCAGAGATGTAGTACAACATTTATTAAAATTTGTTTCCTGTGTTTAATTATGTATCAGTATGATATAGTTGCTGTACTGACATGTTTATGGTGGAATCAGCATCTCGTTTCCAAGCGTTGACATACAAATAGTTTTTCATGCCGAATTTGACATAATGCATCTATCATGGCAGTCAACAAAATACTATAAACATGCTTTTTTATAACCAACCATTGTATCAACATGCCACTATTGCTGATACGTAGTGCAAATGTCATATTTACAACCAGTGCAGACAACATGGATTCAATTTGAAATCGTTATTGTGATCAACAGATAATGCTACTGAGTTTGAGACAATGTCAATGTTTTGAAGAGGGAGGTTACTAATAGTATATGCACGGCACTCACTGTAATTCTTAAGGCATATGGAAAAGTAAATGTACTGACCTGTACTTTGACCATGTGTTCTGCTGACCAGATGTAACAGCACCTGTGAGAGGACGAACGGCCCCACAAACGAACCCATACTCCTCAGTGTCCGCTGATTTCCAATATCACACAGTAGCGGTGCTCCTTAGAAGCAGGGAGGCTGTGAATGAAAGGAACTGGGCGTCTGGCTGCCTTATAAAAGCAGAGAGGCCACACTGACATAGTTACGGGGTGAGGTATCTCCCCGGCCAGCTGGCGGAGAGGCAGGGCACTTCCTTGAAAGAGAAGCAGGGTAGTGGCTGATGGAGGGGATGATGCCTTTTTCAGACGGCCTCACGCTGAGAAGGGGCTGACTTTACCAGAGTCCATTAGATCCCCAGGACTGGCATTTCACAGTTTGAAACTTTATCCTCTTTTTTTGCTCATTTTAAAAAAAAATAGCTGTTCAGGTAGTACACTGAGTACTTGATTATGACCCTTATTATATATTCATATATCATGCCTGGTATTTTTCGTGCTGAGGGTATAATAGTCAGGAGTGGGGCTTTAAGTCAACATGAAATAAATGTTATGTGATATTTGGGGCAATAATTAACTGTCTGTAGAAATGATTACATTTTACCTTTTAATTACATTTTTTTTGGTATTGAGGAGCTATTAAAGCTATTTCAAATTAATATCAATACTAATGGTTTAATCTAGAGAATTTGCTCCTCAAAGGGAACCAAATTCAGTACTTGAAGTCTGCTTGTTTAATCTCAAAGTTTACATGATTGTTTTATGCAGCAGTTTGTTTTGTGTCATGGCAACTAATGGAGGCTTGTTCCTCAGAAATCTCTCTAATTACACAAAACCCAAGGAACTGCACCCTGTTTTCTTTATGTGAGAAATGCATTAAATGGATGCAGGCTTAACCTGGAAAGGCCTTTTTGCAAATAAGGACGCAGCCTTTATTTAAGAAGGAGTATAATATACTATTTTATACTATTCCCTTATAATGTCCCATTAAATAGCGAACATGCATTCACTTAGGAAATGCTTTCTGAGCGGTCCAAAACTTACCTACTCACAGACAAGGTAAATAACATCATAGCAACATCACAGCCACTGCAATCCTCAAATTAAATAGTAATCAAGGTATAATTAATAGCCCTCTAAATTTGTGACAAAATGCAACCTATTTTTAAAAATCATATTTTTGTATATAAAGAAAAACTTATTTAAAGTTTATAAGCACTGACAGATGTGTATAGGTTTATAATATAAATTGCACAGTCAAAACAGGGAGAATATAAAACTCTCTTACAAAACAAACACGTTTTGTTTTCCCATTTGTTAGAACCAAGTCATAGTCTAGGTATGTAATATGCAAGGCTTGCTCATGGGACATTTCTTGGAATTTCTCTGAATAGATACTTTAGTTACATAATAGAAATAAATATTCCATATGTGTCCAGTGATTAATTGATGAATGGTATGAATTTGAAATAATGACTTATTCTCTTTTCATTTTCATTTATTGTTATTTTGATCGATACATCAATCTATCACTGTTGTCTTTTCAAGTGACCATGACTTATGGCGGATTGCAAAAAAAATATATATTTTGAAAGACTTGTTCTTGCTGCATATAATCCAGTGACATCTGGCAAGCATTATAATTACCTTTAATGATTGCATTTTCATAGGAATAAAAGTATGCTTTTTTAAGTAACATTTTCAGTACTTTAGTATTGGGGTTATAAAGCAAACAACGATCGATCTTAATTCCAGATCAAAATCAGTCAGTTGTTTAATTAAATAGGAGCATTAATCTTGGCAGTTCTGTTTGAGAACTGTCTTTTGACTGCAACCATCTGATCAATTGATTGCAGTAAATGACATATAATCCAGCATGTGGGCTGGCACAGAAGACAACGCAACTACCCAAACCTGGAGAGCGAAGGATTTCAATGCCACCTTCTGTGATGCTAGGAGGTTAGGCTAACAGGGATCTCTTAATATGCTTGTTGTGTGTGCTGCCAGAGACAGATACCCCATGCCCTAACCCAAACCACGATAAGCCTTTGGAATATGGATGTTGTGGTGTTTTAGCTACATGAAGCTACAGTATTTAACATGTACTGTATAAGAATTGTTACAAATACAATACATTAACTGTTTGTATTCTTTTTTTGGTCAATGCCAGCATTTTATCTGCCTGTTCTTAACAGTTCAGATATATATGACACTAGACAAATAAAAAGTCAGTAAAACACTCCTGTACAGTTTCTGAACATAGGCCTTGACTGCCAGACTTAGCTACTATGAACGTTAAGCTAATGAAGTCATTTCCATTCCCACTAGTTTTATGATGGAATCTCCGTCCAAGTATAAACATGGATATATGCACAAATCCATTTACATTATTATAGATGTACATTAGGCATTGTTTTAGGTGTTGTAGGCACATATATATGAAAGATGGGGTTATTCATATTCCTTCCTTGTATTAATATATTTTTAAGCAAAAGTGAAAAAAACTAAAATATCTAAAAATACCTCATTCTTCACTGCATGTGCCAGGAATCAAAGACCTATTTGAGTCTGTAACGATGACAGCTTGAATTGCTTCCCCACATTGATTAAATATGTTCATTTAAATTTATTACTTTTATATATAAAAAAAAAACGTAATGGAAAAGTTACACATCTGGGAAGGTCTCAAGCATTTCTGATGGTTTCAAGCATTTTGTTTTATTTGTTTAAACAGACTAAGTGTCCATATTGGCCAGGAGCAGCCACTCATTTGGTTCCAGGTGAAGCTCGCTGCCAGCTGCCATGTTAGGTGCAAAGGTACATATATACATATTTATTTAACCGGTGCTTTTATCAGAATCAACGTGTGCAATTGAGAAAGCAGAGTCAGCTGGTCCCTGGAGCAATTAGAGTTAAAGGTCTTGCTCAAGGGCCCAATGGTGAAATCACTCAGTTGACCATAGGATTTGAACCAGCCACCTTCCAATTACGGGCACAGAGCCACATGCCCACTTATTAATCATCTTTTTATCCAATACAAGATCATGGGAGTGGGAGGGGCCTATAGCCCAGACCAAACAGATCACAAAGCAGATATAGATGCCAGTCCACCACAAGGAACAATTTATCAGAGGTGGAGTTCTGAAATCCAGACCAAGATTTTATATCAACCGACCAACTGAGTATTCTGTGACTGTGACTCTTTATACTTGACTGGTTGATTGAAGCAAAATCTTGGTCTGGATTTGTTCTTTCTGTGCCTGAACTTTCTGCAATTTATAAATGCAGGTTCGCCTAACTGTATTTTTTATTTTTTTTGGAGTACAAGTGGAAATCAGAATACTTGAACACAGGGAGAACATAATAAAGCAATGATGGGAAACCAACTCCAAGCTCAGGCAGAGCAACACCATTCTGCCACTCCATACATATTGGGGGCTCACCAGCATGCTGGAATCCCAGCCTTATAATGTGTCCAGCACAAGCTGTACATTATATGTTGTGTAACACACCTTCACGATGCCACAGGGATGTGACAGGAAACTCACAAGGTTTTATCCAGCATGCTAACATGTTATCACAGAAAAACTGTGGAGTTCCTTTACATTCTTCTGTTGAATGATACCGTTCCATGATAATTCTACATATAGTTTTTTTATCACTTTTATCAAAGTTTATTGTGTCTTTAAACAAAAAGAAAACTCTAGTCTAGATAATTCCATTCTGAGTTGAAGAAGCTTCTGATAGGTTAATCGATTCCATTTGAGTTAATTGGTGGCACGCCTCAAACACAGAACTTCTTTGTTTGACATAATGGGAAAATCAAGAGAAATCAACCAAGACATCAGGAAATGAATTGTCGATCTCCGCAAGTGTGGCTCATCCTTAGGTGCAGTTTCCAGATGCCTGAAGGTCCCATATTCATCCATTCAGACAATAATACGCAAGTATAAAAAACATGACAATTTACAACCGTCATACTGCTCAGGAAGGAGATGGATTCTGAGTCCCAGAGAGGAATGTTTTCTAGTGTGAAATGTGCAAATCAACCACAGGACAACAGCAAAAGACCTTGAGAAGATCCCGGCTGAAACTGGTAAGACAGCGTCATTATCCACAATAAAATGAGTTCTGTACCGACATGAGCTGAAAGGTGCTTTGGGGGGAGAAGCCATTACTTCAAAACCACCATAAAAAGCCAGACTACAGTTTGCAACTGCACTTGGGGACAAAACTTAACTTCTGGAGACATGTCCTGTGGCCTGACGAAACAAAAATTGAAGTGTTCGGCCATAATGATAAATGGTATATTTGGAGGAGAAAGGGGGAAGCTTTGAAGCCTCAGAACACCATCCTACCTGTGAGGTATGGGGGTGGGAGTATAATGTTGTGGGGCTGCTTTGCTGTAGGACTGGTTCACTTCACAAAATAGATGGCGTCATGAGAAAAGAAAATTATGTGGATATATTGAAGCAACATCTGAAGACATCAGCCAGGAAGTTGAAGTTTGGTCGCAAATGGGTTTAACAAAAGGACAATGACCCCAAGCATTCCTCCAAATTAGTGACAAAGTGGCTTAAGGACAACAGAGTCAAGGTATTGGATTAGCCATCACAAAGTCCTGATCTCAATCCCATAGAAAATTTGTGGGCGGCACTGAAAAGACGAGTGTGAGCAAGAAGGCCTATAAACCTGACCCAGTTACACAAGTTCTGTCAAGAGGAGTGGGCCAAAATTCCAGCAAACTATTGTAGAAAGCTTGTGGAAGAATACCCAAAACGTTTGGGCCAAGTGAAATTGTTTCGGGGCAATTTTACCAAATACTGAGGAAGTGTACATACATTTTTGACTGATGAAAGTAATTTAAAAAAAATCCATAAAATTCTCTCACTTTATTCTAACATTTAACATTATATTAATATTTATTGATCTAAAACAGACAAAGTGCCAAAAAGTTTCAAGTCATTGATCGGAGCGCACTATATCATGCAAACATACATGTTTATCATGCAATGTCTTTATCTTCAACATTATCTCACTAATACGATTAGTGTCTGGGCCAGCAACTAGGCAGTTCAAACCAATCTGACTAATATGATTAGCTAACTAGAGCAACATTCTTTGTTCATCATGATACCTTTTGGTTGTTGGTCACTTTTTTGGTACAGTGGTACCTCAGAACTCGAACTTAATTCATAACTCTGGATAGAATCCTAAAAAGTTCAAGTTCTAATCAAATTTTCCCCATAAGAAATAATGGAAATCCAATTAATTGGTTCTCAGCGCCAAAAAATTACACTGAAATATGATTTTTTTAGCATTTACACACACAAAATGAATCAAAACAAGAATAGCATTTACTGTACTAAACATATCTAAGCACATTTATCAAAACAGTGAACCCCCACCCCCCCGCCAAGATCCATATATTTTGTTGTTTTCCTTTTTGTGTTCAGTTTCTGTTAACAATCCCCTTGTTGCTTGGAGGTGTTCTGTGGATTGTCGGTCCTTCCTGTCTGCATCATGTCCCATCGCAACACTACAATTTATATACATAAATAAAATTTAACTTTATTTTCATTATATAGGATATAAAAAAACAAACTCCAAAATTAAGCCATATGCCTTTATAAAATATAGGTATACTCCTGTACTTTTAAACACATTCAGCTATGATTTAACTAACACTAAAAAAGACTAAGATCATAAGCACACAGAAGAGAATTAAACAGGGCGCGAACAGGGTAAACAAAACAAGCAGACAGCAGACAAACAAAGATAAATAATTAACAAACACCAGCGAAACAGAAAACCAATAAACATTGAATGATAGTTGAGGCTGGTCTTCAGCCAGCCTCAAACCCATGGCCTGAGGGCTCAGCCTCCAAGGCACATAAACAACCTGTTGAACTACACAGCAACTCAGGGAACAGGGAAACACACCATGGCGAAAAGGCTACCAGACAAGGGGAGGGAAGCAACATGACCAGCGACACCTGCTGGCCAAAAGGGAACAGGACATATAGGACATGGTCAGTGGGGTGCTGACTCTAACAGTTGGCAGTTTTATTTGAAATGTATAACTTTCCTTTTAAATACCTGAACAGCTGCTTTAGTGGTGACCTCTTTAACTGAAAGAGAGGAAGACATGGTGATGCGTAGTTTTTATAAACCATATGATCTCAGTTTCCTGGAAACTTACGGATGCTAAAAAGCTATGCTGTTTGAACCTTTTGCTGGGTCATGTTCTAATGTGGTCAATGAGCTCATCTGAACCCTTAGACTTAATCCTGCTTTTCACAGTACTCAGTGATGTGATGGCAATGTACAGGGCAGACCGCTATAAGCCATAGATGATCAATCATCATTCTCCAGCATTGTCATATCTAAGTATGGATCAGACAGTACTTCCTTAAAATCAGTTTTATATAAAAATAAAACAACGCACTAGACAAATGGGAAGATGCTAATACACCGTATATACTATTCTTGTTTCTAAGTGTTACCCCTGTCTCTTGCACAACAGATTAATTATAGGGGTGTTTCACTGGTCACATAGTAAAGGACCATGAAAGGATTGGCTGGTTTGTTGTAAGGATGTGGCTAGCTGAAATTATACTTTTAGATTCACACTCTCTTTCATTATATGTACAGACAGCACAAGCTGGGGCTCTCCCAGTAAGTCTGCTAGCATTGCTCTGCCTTATAGATGATTTGGTGGATAACCTATTAAGAACTGAAGCAAATGATAAACCTCTCTGTCACATTAGGTCATACTCTTCTATGTAAAAAATAGAAATAATATATTAAAAAAATACAACTTCACTGTACTATATTTCCAGCCTATATCTCTCAGGAAATATTACATCAACCCCCAACTGCAGGATTGTTCTCCTGTAGCTTAAATTAAAGTTGCTTTGTCTGAGAATGAAGCAGTTCTGTTTACTTTGGAATCCAGAATTACGCAAGAATGTCCGTATGGGTTCTAAGGTATTCTTCGCTGGAGATTGTTTGAAAGACGAGTTACTTGATCCTACTTTGAGCATCAAGAAGAAATATACAAAGACTGAGACACAAATGGACATGTCCTTTTTTACCCTGAAAAACCATAAAAAATTGTGACAAATATATATTTATACACTCGGTCAAAAGGTTAGGAAGTATCACTACCTTGATTTTGCTGCATGCCTTCAAAACAGGAACTTTCAACAATCCTCACCGTCTTTCAATTTACCAATGTATCAAATATGACTTTACAGTTTGTACATAAGGATGTTTAATAATATAGCATAAGAAACTGTTTTAAATTGTGTTACCTGCTTCTCTCTGGTAAAAGCTTTTGCTGTTTATACAGGGACAAGTCTGTGCCGCTTGCATTACTGACCTGAAATTTCTGTATATTAAATAACCATAAATACCAGGGGAAAACCAGCAGCATCAAATAGCTTAAAAGGTGATGAAATAAGTCTTAAATGACTGATTCCATGTTTGTTCATCAAGTAGTCATAACAGTTCATGTGTTTCATGCATTTACTGATATGTTATTTAATAATTAAGCAATCGGTTTATGTATTTCATGTACTGTACCTGTAGTTACTATATTAATTCATGATTTGTACTTCAGTATTATCTATGACACTAAGTTAATTGTGCCCCCTCAAATAAAGTGTTATTATTGGAATTTTTAACTTGTGCTTTCAGTGACTGGCCTCCAGTCTTATTTGTTGATATTTTCAGTGACTTTGGATGCAAAACGCAAACCCCAATCAGAAAATCAAATAATAGGGAGGTGCATACGTTCTACTTATCAAACATTTTCTTCTGTATTCTACTTCTTATGAAAGGGAAATAAATTAAAGGAAGATATGTCATAAGAAAAAGCACAGATTAGCAGCGCATGAAATGGAAGGAGACATCACACTGCAGTCAAGAGAGAAGCAGTCTGTCGGGTTGTAAAGCAAATCAAGATTAGCTGAAGTATATGTTACACAATACTCCACTTTAAGCCATGCCTGGGGTATGTGGTCTAGTTCTGGAATCCACATTATAAGGAGAAAATAGAACTCTGCAATATTCACGAGATAGGAACTGAGGTCTAAAAAGCTGTAGCTATAAAATATCAGACGTCGGGGGCATTTTGTCTGGAGGTTTAGATTTCGTAGGAGAGAAGAGGATTGTAACCCTTTTAGCTTCACAAAAGAACTAGAATGCATGAGAGTTTATCGAACAAATAAATATAGCAGATCAATTCGGAGATAAAATGGCACTGAAAATTGTGTCATGACCATATTAAAACACTGCAAGTGCTCGAGATCATTAAATTAACATTGGGTTGAATTATGAGGCACCATCCGTCAACATAACTGCTTAATCCCAACCAGGGTCACGGAGCCTATCCCGGGAACAATGGGCACAGGCAGGAACCAACCCTGGGCAGGCGCCAGCACACCACAGGGCACACATACTCACAGGGCCAAATTAGAGTCACCAATTAACCTACCACACACACGTTTGGACTGTGGGAGGAAACCAGAGCCCCCAGCAGAAACCCACATGAACAGCATGCAAACTCCACACTAAAAGGACCTTCTTGCTGTGAGGCAGCAGCACTAACCACTCTGCCACCATGCAACCCGTTATGAGGTTCCATTAATTGCAATTGCATGTCTGATTGAATATTAACATTTTTTGGGGGAAAATCACCACCATAGAACTCCTTTTAAATATAAAGCATACTCAGGTATGGAATATTCATATACATGTGGGTGTATGCAGAGTTGTCCATCTACCTATTTTCAAAAAACATGTCCCTGTTATGGTAAATTCCTTCAGAGAGGGTAATGGGATGCCTGTCCATTGCCAGACACTCACTCCTGCACCTACGCAAAGCACTGACACTGGAACGTGGGAACTTAGAACACTGATTCAGAACAGTATGTCTTTTTAAATGTCGGCAGAAACCAGAATGTCCAGAGGGAATCCATGCAAACGAGTGGCAGACGTCCAAACTCTAAGACACGGGGAGCAGATTTAAGCCACACAGCCCTGGAGGTGTGAGGAAATTTTTCAAGTATGTGGAGGTGGAGGTGGGGATCATACATTAAAATACAAATTATGACAAAAATATTACTTAGGTATCAGTATAGAAGTCTCTTACCATAACATTGCACAATTTATTACGATCTTACAATTTAAGTCAACTTTCTTAAGTCAGTCTAGTTTTCTGGCTGCTTATATTGGATCCTCAGGTTACATGAGTTGGTATTTTTTCTAATTATATGTACAGCTAGTCTTGCATGTTATATGGACTTGGATGATGTCAAAGATATATCTTTTTTTCTGATTTAAAAGCTGCAGATGTTTCTGGTACTTAAAGCATCTATTGGACATATGAATCAGGTCAAATACTCCAGAAAGGAAAAAGTCTGAATAAGAAAACATTCTGTTATAGAAATATGATATTAATACATGTATTCTGCTTATATTATATAGACTCTAAGCAAACAGGTTTATGCTTGGTTTATGTAATGATCATTGAGATATTTTACATCATTTCATTGCATTAATGCACAGACAAAACACAGCTGTGTCCAGCTGCCATGCAGCACTTGTATTGTTCTTCTACCTACGCGTGACAATGAGTTTTATTATTTTCTTGAAGATTAACAATAAAACAGGGATGCTGGGTTGTCACCTTTATACCGTTAACAAATCAGCAGTACAATCATTACACGTGTTTGCTGCAATATTCATTGTGCTCCATTTAGCCTGGCAGAGGTTAAATGAACTCACTGCTGCCTCTGGTGGGGGCAGAGAGTATGCAGCCTGAGCGCCACATGGAAGCCATTAGCTCAGCAGTTGATAATCTGACACATGTTGTACCTCTTTTGTGTGTCTTCCGTTCCGGGTACAAGATGAGAGAAAGTCTGAAGCCAAAAGATCTCTGCTCCTTGACCATAAAAACATTCAAAGGTAGAAAAGTGCAAGAAAATGTGCAGAGGGTGGAATTATTTAAAACATAAAATTTACTTACAATAAAAGGGAGTTGTTGCCTTTATTTATGGTGGAGTATTCTCTCCCATGTTATGTATACTTATGGGCCACAGAATAAGCAACTCAGGCTACATAGAATACATATATAATCAACAAATATGCTCCTGTCTAGCACATGTGCTTAAGCAAAAGGTTATATAGTTTAGGCACTCATAGGTTTCTGTTTTATTATTCATATAGGCTTCTATTGCATTACCCAATAAATACACTTCTAACTGCATAATAATCTTTATGGGTATGGGACCACTGCTGGGAGCATAATAATGTTGCTAAATGTGTAACCATGGTCTAAGACCCCAGTAGGGGATATTTTCTAAAAGGATGTGTAAACATATGGAAAACTTTACTTCCTAGAGAGGGGGTGTAATTTGCTAACCATGCAGAATTTTAAGCAGTGGATGACACGCCTGTTTAAATGCATTCCTTAGGACGACACAAAATGTTTGAAACCGAAACCTTTATTTCCTGCCATGTCCATCCAGGAGGAAGGGGATAATGGTTTTTACAGAAGGGGAAGGTCCTCTCTTTGAAGCCATATGCAGGAAATTAAACTGATTATGGCCATTGCTCTTCTGTCCACTTGCTACATGGACCATCTTCCATTCACTTCTTTTGCACATGGCATACACAGAAGGCCTTAAGAAAAATAATATGTTTCATAATACAAAAAGTTGCATTGAAGAATTCTATATTGCTATTGTGCTGTCTTCAGTGGATGTGACCATATTTTAATAAATCGCTTGTTTCTTGCAATGTATCCCTTGTATTGCAATGGTAAAGCTAAAACATTTATTCAGGTAGGTTTCCCAGTGCATTACTACAAATATAGAATAAGCCCAATCATCTTCCTTTAAGTCTTTGTCACTCGCGGGGTCTTACATGTTCTCAAACAACACACAAAGTCCTTAAAATCTGAAAAGCAAGGTTTTATTTTTTTAATAATATGGGAGGTCTGCAAGATAATCATTATTTACATTGCATGTCCTCAGCATAGCCAAAGCAAATTCTTGAAATTAATGCATATTAACTGGACCCTGGTTATGGGGGCAGCCTCATTGCTGCGAGGGCTGTCATGCTGTAAAGGTTTGACCTTTGATTCCAAACTGCATTCCTCCACCTCCAGATTCAACTGGGAGACATGATGTAACCAAATGGGAGGCAATTAAAAACAACAGTGGCAGATTATAAAAAGTAGACAAGTCCGGGAGATTCCACACAGTCGGGGTTTCTTGAGGTGGGCAGCATTTGGCTTTTACTGCACAGGTTGTGGTGAAATCAGCACCACACCATCTCCTACCATCTTTAAAAAATGAAGACCAGCTGCTCTTCCTAGGCCATCCATGTCGATTGCCGACCCCCGGAGTTTGAAATACGCGAGCTCTTGTCACAGCAGGGGCATCCAGCATCAAAGGCTCCACTGAAGGCTGAAAAGCAGGACAAAAAAACAAACTTGTTAAACAAATGGAGCAATTTACTTCAGTGGGAGGGAGTCCCTGAAAACAGAGATGGATGATTTGTACATCGCGTCCAAGGAGGTGCCACAAATCTGTCAGCCTCCGAGGGTTTTTTTTGGGGGGTTATTTTTGCATAAAAGCTCACAATGCAAGCCAAAGAGAGCGCCAAAGTTGTGCAATGCATTGTTTTTAAGATGCAGATCTCAAGACTGAAAATTTCATTTTTGTTTGAAATGATTGAAAAGATGATTTAATAATACCTTATGTCCAGAAGCCCAACCGTTACGTCATAAATACAGAATAATATTGTACATGAAAGAAGGAAAAGGAGAATACAGAAAAAAGAATGAAAAAAAGATAACCAGGTGACACTAGAGGAGAGTCTTCAAAAAGTCAATTTGGCCGCATAGTCCCCCCCAGGCATGCAACATTATAAAAAAAAATAGAGAACGGAGTCAAAGATAAAGTCCATTAATGCTTCGGTTCTCCATGCCAGCCTATGGAAGGTGGCAGACTGAAGTCACAGTGCTTCACTGTGTCACCCATCTAATAGACTGAACCAGGATGTCAGCTCAGATGGCACCATCTGGACATGTGGCGAGGAAGGCAAGGAGCATGAAGGGTCAGAACAAACAGACAAGCATAGTACATCAAAGTGGCAAAGGTCCCGAATTAAGAATACATTCCTCCTGATTCACGGTAGCATCACTACCAACAGAACATTCCTCCTGATTCACGGTAGCATCACTACCAACAGAACATTCCTCCTGATTCACGGTAGCATCACTACCAACAGAACATTCCTCCTGATTCACGGTAGCATCACTACCAACAGAACATTCCTCCTGATTCACGGTAGCATCACTACCAACAGAACATTCCTCCTGATTCACGCTACCATCACTACCAACAGAACATTCCTCCTGATTCACG
>JABFDZ020000118.1:11391886-11407978 GCA_019775955.2 Pollimyrus isidori | reverse complement strand
CTGCACGCAGCGGGGCGATGGTCTGGACGGTGCAGGTCAGATGGGTGGTGGTCTGGACGGTGCACGCAGGGGGGGCGGTGGTCAGGACGGTGCAGGCAGGGGGGCGGTGGTCAGGACGGTGCACGCAGCGGGGCAGTTGTCTGGATGGTACACGCAGCGGGGCGGTGGTCTGGACAGTGCACGCAGCGGGGCGGTAGTCTGGATAGTGCGCACAGCGGGGCGGTGGTCAGGACGGTGCACGCAGCGGGGCAGTGGTCTGGATGGTACACGCAGCGGGGCGGTGGTCTGGACAGTGCACGCAGCGGGGCGGTGGTCTGGATGGTACACGCAGCGGAGCGGTGGTCTGGACAGTGCACGCAGCGGGGCGGTGGTCTGGATGGTGCACGCAGCAGGGTGGTGGTGGAGGTCACCTAGGGCGCTACATGCGCTGGATCAGCTCTGCGCATAGCAAGTGACTCAAACCCCCAACGCTGGAGTTGTGAAGCAACACTGCAGCCCACTGAGCCTTTCACAGATAAATAATACATTACATAAAATTATTTATTTACTCAAATTTGTTTAAATATTTAAATAAATTATTGAATAATTTACCCACTTATCATCATCTAATTGAGCAGCCTAAATTAATGACACAATCTCTGTTTTATGGACAGACACAAATACTGAACAAACCAATGAAAAAGCAGCAGAAAATGCAGCTTTTACCTAAATTTTATTATTTTGCTTTCTTATTATTATTGTAAAACACTTAGATAAATGAGGTGTTTATACTACAGCATTCTGTACACCCAACATCATCCCATTTTGTATGTTTCATGAACTGAAATCTGCAAAAATGAGGCCACTTCCTAACCAAACAGGATGTAAATACTTTCGAGTTTTCAGGTGCATATACATAATCAAACACTTGCTGCCAAATCCACTGTTACTCATCAACCCCCGGCTGAATTTTCACAAGGGAATGCAAGAAAATTACAGCACCCCAATATAGAAAGCAGATAGTTCTCATAAAAAAACTCATTTTCCTCCAAAACATTTTCTGTAAAATGCTGAATGGATATTCAATCACCGTTCTTTGGACTTCCAAAAGGAAGTCGACAGAGATACAGACAATGCCAAAGTGCCTTTTAAGGAACTAAAGAGAAATATAAAGCACTTGCAATGCATATACATGTGAAAACTGTATAATAATATGAATGTCCATTATACTGTATGTTATAAGATCAAGGTTTGTGTACATCATACTCCATTTGTTTCTGCTATTTGACTTGAACTCTCGGGACCTAGTTGATGCCTAAATTGCTAGATGTATTTGGAGAGGGGGGCCCTCAAGCAGAAACCTAGACTCAGAGCAGGTTACTTTGTATATGCCCCACTGTTCTTGTATTTTGCATGTTATGTAAATGTCATTTAGCTGCGCTTAGTAGCAGCTGCCAGGAATCCCACTGGAAAACCATTTTAGTGATTATGGGGTCCTCCGTCCTGTTGTAACAATCTCTGTTAACCACTGCTGCAGAGCTAGACGAACATTATAAGATCAAACCGAGCATTTTATTCAAACAAAAGCATGTTTTGAAAGCAGATATAATCAAAAATACTACTGAGCAATATTATTTCCTTGCATTGCACACACACTGGTCAACATTAAAACCACTGACAGGTGGAGCGAATAACATTGATAATCTCATTACAATGGCACCTGTCAAGGATGCTGACATATATTAGGCAACTGTGCAGGCAGTTATTGGCTGTGTCCAAATTTAGGGGTTGCATCCTTCAAAGGAGACATTCTATTAAGGTGTGACCCGTTGAATGGGGCTGCATAGCCACAGACTGGTCAAAGTGCCAGTGCAGACCTCCGTCCATGGTCAAAAGTGCCTACAATGGGATGTGAGAGTCAGAACTGGACCACAGAACAATGGGAGAAGGTGGCCTGTTCGGATGAGTCACATTGTCTGTTACATTGCATGTGGGTCATTTTCCTGGAGAAGAGGTGGCACCAGGATGCGTGGGCTGGACAGGAGCTGTGCTGGACAAACAAGTCCGACCCATGGAGGCTCCACCTCCTAACTTGCAGGTTCTGCTTCTGCTTCTAATTTCTTGGCACTAGATACCACTAGACACCTTCAGAGGTCTTGTGGAGTCCATGCCTCGACAGCTCCAAGCTGTTTTGGTGGCATGAGGGGGACCTACACATTCTTAGGCAGATGGTTTTAATGTTATGGCTGATCGGTGTATGTACAGTCAGCGCCATGAATATTTGGACAGAGACAAAGTTTTTAAATTTTTCAGTTCTGTACATTAATACAATAACTTTTAAAAGAAACAAGTCAGATGCAGTTGAAGTGCAGACTTTCAGCTTTAATTCAGTGGGTAGAACAAAAACATTGCATAGAAATGTGGGGAACTAAAGCAATCTTTCTACACAATCCCCTCCTTCCAGGGGCTCATAAGTAATTGAACAAATTAATATAACTGCAAATAAAATGTTCAATTCTAATACTTAGTTGAAAACCCTTTGCAGGCAATGACTGCCTGAAGTGGAGCACATGCGCAGCAGCTGGGTTTCCCCCTTATTAATGCTCTGCCAGGCCTTTACTGCAGCAGCTTTCAGTTGCTGTTTGAGGGTCTTTCTTTTTGCAATTTAGTCTTTAGCAAGTGAAATGCAGGCTCAATGGGGTCGAGATCAGGTGTATGACTTGGCCATTCAAGAATATTCCACTTCTTTGCTTTAATAAAGTCCTGGGTTGCTTTTGTTGTGTGTTTTAGGTCATTGTCCATTTGTAGTATGAAACGCTGCACAATCAATTTGGCAAAATGTTGCTGGATTTGGGCAGATATGATGTCTCTAAACACCTCAGCATTCATTTGGCTGCTACCATCCTGTGTCACATCATCAAGAAACACTAATGCATTGCTGAGTTCACCAAAGCTTTCTTTCTTTCTCAGGATGTATCAAACTGTGGATTTTTCCACTCCTAATGCTGCGGCAATTTCTCAAATAGTTTTTTTCTGTTTTCGCAGCCTAAGGACGGCCTGTTCCTTTGACCGCATGTTGTATGTTCACACCTCAATCTTCCAAATGCAAACAACACACCTGAAATCAACTCCAGGCCTTTTATCTCCTTAATGAATAATGAAAGAACAAAGAAATTACCCACACCTGTCCGTGAAATAGCTTTTAAGTGAATTTTCCAGTTACTTTTGGCCCCTTTAAACAGAGGGCGACATGTTAATGAGCTGAAACTCCTAATCCCTTCATCCAGTTTGAATGTTGATACCCTACAATGAAATCTGAGTCTGCACTTCATCTCCATGCCCATTGTATGACTTCAATTGGAGTATATTTCAGTAAACATGTAAAATAGTTAAACCTTTCTCAGTGTCCAAATATATATGGTCCTGACTGTATACTTCCTATAGGTCAAATGTGATGAATCATTCATATATGGTAAACATGAATAATGCATTTGGGTTTTTATGTCTTTGTTTAATCTCTCACGCAATATTACATATACAGTAAATGGACAAAAGTATGTGGAATGTTCTATTATATAGAGGAATCACCTAATTAAGCCTCACCCATTACTGACACAGTGATAATTAAGTACAGTAAGGCAGCGGCCTGTAATAAATGATAGCAGCAGAATGGAGTAAAATAAACATTGTCATCCAACCAGACACTGCTATAGTAATTTATGACATCATAATAAGGGGTTGTCTCGTGTTGCATACCTTTTCTTACTAATTCTACTCCTTTGGATGATATAAAAAATCATATAAGGGAAACAAAGCATGTTACAGGTGTCTTCCTTCACAGGTGACCTCTGTGTTATTTAGGAGTAAATGGAGAGGCGTAAGAGAATGAGTGTGAAAACTTTACTTCACAGTTATTTATATAACAGTATATGTATATTTTTTTACACAGGCTTGACCGTCATTGGGAAGTTCATACATGACAAGTTTTGGTCATAACATCGCTTAAGAATCTGCTTTGCATTGTCAGACACATGAAATCACGACAGGAGCAAAATGTGATCCACATTCTCCTGGTGTTGTGTGAGTAGGAGATTACGCATGTATCCGTGATGTTGCTTCAGGTTTTATATGCAGAGGCACAGCAGCTGGTATCCATGCACTAATACATTTATGTTTATTGTTTGCTTATTGTGGTTAGAAGGAACAAAGCAGTTGAATGAACGCAGAAATGTATAGAGGAGGGTGGAATGCTGACCACGACATTACTTGATTAGACCTGCTTTGATCCAGTGTCTAAGTAGGTCCTTGTGAAAATGAATACAATCCCATAATGGACTAAACGTATTACAACTATTGTTACAGATGACACCATAGTCACCGTCTGAAAGCAGTACTACATCCATCATTCTCTGAATTAATGCAGGTGCTCCACAAACTCTGCAATGTATTACCTTAAACTGAAACAAACCACTGAGCAGTTTAAATGGAGTCAGGTTCTTCAGTAAAGGACCACTTTCAAAAGGCACTGCAGAGTTTCACAGCACTGGCATCATTTGCTTTGACCAGCCTTCTTATCCAAACACTTACTCTGTACATCAAATGGGAATTTAAGTTAAAACCGTATTTTAATTTAGAGAAGAAAACAGAAACTTAAGCCCCTCCCCATTTGAGGAACTAGATGTACAGTTCAGTGCTACATGCTTCTATCACTCTTTGGTTCTCCCAAAGTAACTTTGTGCTAGTAGCTCATCTGGGAAATCTTCATAGACTATTTGTGGCACTGTAAAATTTGATCACCTTCCTTCTCTTCGTCTTTCACAACATAAAGCACCAAACTATGTTCTTTGCCTGCAAATTATGCCCTTTATTCTAAGCATCCTTTAGAACATGCAGAAGATTTGTCATATCATGCCCCCTAGTGTGCTTTGACCAAATTAACTTGACAAAATGCTCATACCTCACGTCATCTGAAATCCTTGCATGTAATTAGCAGCTATGCAAGAGTTCAAAAGGAAAACAAAATGAAGTAATTTATGGGACTTGATAAAAACTACAGTACAAATATTGAAGTTATTGAAATTACTCATAGCCTGTATCTGTCCAACAAGATAGATTTTAGAGATAAGCTGCTGTGATGGTTTCGTGTTCAACACCCCGATATCAGCGCTAAAAGTTTCATCACCCAAATTTAGGTGAGGCAATGGCAGTGCTTAAAAAACATCCTTAAAAGAATAAAAGACCACATGATGAAACAAACAGCACACATGCTGCATGGTGTAGTAGCTAATCCAACCATTGCTAAGTTCCCTCCGCATAAAAGTTGTCAGTGGATGATCTTCTGTGAAGGTTCTGACTAGGACCAGTGCTGCTGCAAATTTACAATAAAATCTTTCCCCTTTCACCTTCTCTTAGATTTTATTTTTATAAGCATCCACAAGATTTGTTTAGGCATCTGGAATGCCATAATGTTCCAAGACATGAATATGTGACCCGATATCAACAAAGATACTCACTTTTAACCCTAATGTGAGTGAACGATAAGGGCCTGTCTCACTGACAAATAGACTTTTTTAACCAGACATCTGGTCTGCATTATCAGTTAACATGACCGATGTTCTACATCTCCATGATGCTTAACTGTATATTGTTACACATTTCAACAAAATGTCACGTAAAGACATTATGGATGAGGCACCTGTCAGACAAAGTACCCGACATGGTGGGAAACTGGGATTACTATCGACATAGATTAAGGCGTAATAATACAATACAGCAGTATTCGAGTGTTGCAAGGGGAAATTTATTGTAATTACAGCAAGTTTAACATATGTTAAGACTTGTTATCAATTGCCTGGATATCCTGTTGTATACATACAAATTCCTCCATTTCAGAGACTGTAAATAAGGCTGCAGCAGGTATTTTTTTAATCAGTGGAAGTCACACATCCACTCACCCTCTCCATAATAAAGCTACATTATTCCATTATTTATTCTTCTGTTTTCTTACACACCACTCTCATTGGAAACGTTCCTTTGGCATATATTTCATCTGTTTTTTTTTTTGTTTTTTTTTTACATTTTACAGACTTACCACACCAAACCTGTAAACATGCAAGGGTAATGGGTGGGGTTAAGAATTTGCTAAATAATAAATCAAAGTATTACAGATGTACAATGTTCAGGTGCTAGGGGACTTTTTAATGGCTCAAGTTGCAAAATGTTTTTTGTGTACTTCACTGGAATGCTAATAGATAACACCATGTCTAAAATATGGCATTAATATTAAATTATATGCTTAAATCACATTTAAATCACAGCTAAATAACAATATAAAATATAAGTACATATATAAATACATGCTTTTAATCCTAACAAGATTCCAAAAGTACTGCCGAGGTTTCAATGGCTGTAAAAGAAAACACATAAACTCCAGGCTGGGTTAAATGTGTTTACAATATAAATCCACAGTGTATCAAACAGGAAATTTCAGTTCATGTATTATTAGTACATAGTATATATTCGCAACTTTGTTAAAAGTCAAACGCTTATTCAAGCCAACCCAATGTCATTCTAGAGCAGGGGTGTCCAACTCCAGTCCAGGAGAGCTACCATCCAGGTTTTCTATCCTACCTGGCTTCTGATAATTAGGTAAATACCAGGAACAGGTGTGGCTCATCAGAAGCCAAGGGGGACAGAAAACCTACTGGATAGTAGCTCTCCAGGACCAGAGTTGGAGACCCCTATTCTAGAGGATTTTTAATGCAAAGGTTTCTTGTGTATTATTGTTCTAATTATTCTTATTAAATAATTTGCTGCTGCCACTGCATCTTTTCCACTGCATATCCAAACTAGGCCTGCACAATGTGCAACGTCAATATCAACATCACATGCAATGGTCACATTCTAAGGACCACGACAGTCAGTTGGGTTGAGATCAGGTCTGGGCAGTATCTAATTTTTCATACAGTCCAGACATTGTAGGCTGGTATATAGCATTTTTTCGGTTAAAGCATTTTTATTTTGTCACAGAAAACTAAACTTTGCAAGTTTTGCCATTCAAATTATTGTTCTTTTTAAAGATTATTTATTACACGTTTAAAATTGTAAAGTGTACCACTGCTACTTTTGCCCGAGCCAATCATAATCATTTCCGTCCTTGCTGTTTGACTCACTCAGAGAAAGTGTTGTGCATTTGTGGGAAAGTAAGCAAATAGGAGCCAACAACAGCTGGTCACCAAAAGACATTCAGCTTCCACCGTATAGAGATGTTTTGCATTCCATAGAGATAATACTGAACAAAAGCAAGTGATTTATTGGTGCTGCTTTGTGTTGGCACGAGTCGCGCTACCAAATTCTTTGGCAGATTATTAGGCTGTAGTTTATTTTTGCTTTATAAATAATGCAATATCACATCGCCGTATTTGGAATTTTACAGATATCGTGCAGCCCTAGTCCAAACCAAGCTTCCCAATTGAGAAGGCGGGTACAAATTGCACAACAGTGTAAATTATACCATCGTACACCAATATTAGGAGTGTGCCAGGGGAGCATATCAAACTGGGCCCCCAATTATGTTCCAATTTCTTTAGGGCCACCATCAGATTTTGGATGTTTTGTTTATCTTTACTTGCGACATGTGGTGCGCATATAAAATGTGGACATAACTGTCAAATTAGAGCACAAACATGAAATTTGAACACGCTGCTGTGCCAGACCCCAGCTTCAATGATGGTCAGCATAAGTGGCACCTGGTGGCTGACAAGATTGCAATGGCGAATTATGTTCTTAATGAGCTTTTTAAATCACAGTAACATTTTAGTTATTTCAGAGTTACTTGTTTCATAATTTAGTCTCAAAAAAGAGGAGGTTTGACCTCCTCTACCTCTATGGAGCAACCGCCTTACATGCGCTGGGACACTCAGGTTTGCTCCATGAGAAATTCCATTCCGTGTTTGTTGACAGCAGAAGAACACATTTCCCCAGCTGTTCCTCCAAAATCTCTCAAACCTGGCTTGAGATCTGGTGACAGGGGTGGTCACGGTGTCACACATCATTCTCCTCAAACCACTCAGTCTCTCTGGTATCCGCAGGTTTCCCATGTCTTTTGATATGACCAATGTAGAAGCAGAGTGATCCTCTTAACACCCATTTCAATTGCCTTTTGCCAATTTCTTGGTGAAAGAATGAGGCATAAAAAGGGAAGATTTTTAGTCTCCTCAATACAGATGAGGAATACAGAACTCTGATCATCTACTGTATGTACAAAATCAATAGTATCAATAGGAATTCAATTTCATATAATCAGTTTGAAGTTCATAACACGGGCAAGAATCCATCTGAAAATCTTTGTTCTTGCAACTGATTTAAGTTGATATTCACTGGATTACTGGGCATACAGAATTACTTTTAGCAACAATTTATGGGGTAATTTTACAAGCTGACATTAAAAACTGTTACTCCACAGAAAAATATATGGAGGAAATTACAACTGGAATGGGCCTGCATTTTTACTTTTCTTCCACTGTTACTTTTGACGAGCTAAAATGTGCAGCTATTATATGATACATCAAATGCAAGATTTTAATGCGAAACTTACAGGAGCTTTGGATGTTTGAACAGTCTCCTCCATCTTCATCAGCTCCATCTCCAAAGCTTCCCTTGCCGATTTCATGCTTTCTTTGATAATGCCAATCTGACTCTGTACCATTTCTGACTTGAAAGTCTTATTTTCATCCATGCATTCAGTCATCTGTTTGTAAAGATCCATTATTTTCTTCCCCGTCTCTTCGTTCTGCTTGCCTGCAGACTGTTTTAGGTCCGCACAGTACTTCTGTAAATGAAACCCCAACACAAAATCCCAGTTTCTGAATATGCTAAAGTTCGATATATATAGTATTGCATGAAAATATTTTATATGTCTTACCTCTACTGCACCATGCACCAACTGCAGATCAGACACAGAGACCTCAGCACTTTCTGATCCTCCTTTTAACACTGATATCAGTCTGCACAACTTATCCTGGAAATGAAGGCCACTCAAATTACTTTCTGAAAACAAGGGTATAAAGGTTTAAGTTTTTAATTCAACAGCCCATGTGTATAGGTGCGAAAAAGGACGGATTGCTGTTTTCAGGTGCAAGAGGAATTGTCTTCCCCGTGAAGTTCAGGAACCTCTGGCGCCTCTTATTCATGAGTGACGGTAAGAGGGAGCTTGTGGCTGACAGGCAGATCGGCTCAGCAACTTCAGTTTTACAGGCACTGAGGATGTCCGTGGTGATAAAGAGGGAACGAAAGTCAAAAGACAAGACTTGTGCTTTACCACTAAGTCCACATCGCTATCCTAACTTCATGAATTGTGGGTAATAACTGATAGAACAAGTACAAGCAGCCAAAATTAGGTTCCTCCAAAGGGTTGCTGGAGCTCCACATAAAGCCACTGCTCATTTGGATTGAGAGGAGTTAGTTGAAGGGGTTTTTTTTTTTTTGCATCCTATAAGGATGACACCTGGATGGCTCCCAAGTGACTGTGCCAAGCATGTCCCACTGGGCGGAGGCCCCGGGGCAGACCCTGGAGGGATTATATCTCGCAGCTGGTTTAGGAACATCTAGGGATCCCCCAGAATAACACATATAAGATTTGTGGCCATGGAAAAAGACCTACTCAGCATGACAGCACTGCGGCAGTCAGCAGGCAAAGCAGCAGGATGAAACAGCCAAATGTTGGTGATATTAATTCCTAATTTCCTAAACCAAAATACAGTACATGTTGGGGTCATTGCATGGCAAAGAGATCACTGCGTGACAAATTACGGGATGAAGGACTTAAGGGCAGATGAGGAAGCAAAACAAAAGAGGTTTTATTTGACTCAAAAGAACAGAGACTGGAGACAAAAAAAGATCAGGAGGGATGAAAAATGGAAAGAGGGGAGCAAGGAAGGGCACAGGCAACAAGAGGGTTCGATGTCAATGACCGGATTGGGGAACACAGGACTGGGAAGCACATATATATATATATGAGACTATTGTTTTGGATTATGGGAGGAGTAAAAGGACATGAGCTCCCTTGAAATCCCCCATGAGACATTCGGGGCGAGGGCTCTAACACAATGCCCACTTTTTTTTGTTATATTTTCATTTTCCATGCATTAATTTTCTTGAAATTAAAAATATTATAAATATCTTAGGGCTGCGTGTTTATACGCTCATTACATTTTATTTCCTGAACATCTGACTCCAGTAACTCCATGTGTGGCAGCACTACACTCACATTTTTAGAGTTACATAGCCACCCTAACTCCTTCTCGATGTGTAGGTGCGGTATTTGAATGGAAGACATTAATTAAGAAAACAAACGGTACGACAGAGAGGGCCAGAAGGAGAGAGAGAGCTGTGAGCCGCAGACAGCTGATTTATTTTATTTTTTTGTTAAAAACAAGTTAGCTAAGTGAACCTCAAGTGATGTCATTCTTAAAGGGCTGTGTATGAGGAGCAGAAACATGCCACCTGTGCCCCTCTACTTTGTGATTTTGGTTTTTGTTTGCACTGACTAGGCTATTAAACTTCTTGGGTGATTCTTATGTTGATACTGTATGGTGCTTGTATGAAATATTACTGACAGAATTAACTGCCTGCAGGTGTAATAGCAGAATGCTTTTCGCAGTATTCCTATTTTTAACCCCGCTGCAGCGCACTTATATGTATGTGTGTGCATGTGACTTAGGAAGTGGTGACGCACACTAGAAAATAGGGCTCCCCTGAAAGCCACTGTGTAATTTGAACCATGCATGAAACTAACGAGGGAACCAACGAGATGCAACTGGGAGTGTTTTCCACAGGAGCGAGAGGTCAGGAGCGAGACGCAAGACAAGAGGGATAGGCGTGGCCTGTTAGGGCCATAACATGGAGGACGCAGGCAGGGACATGACGCACTGAGATGGGCTTGATGGGCCAAATGGCTCCACCCTTTTTTGTACATGTCCTGTACTCGCAGATGCTGATTTTGCATCATAGTATTTTTCTTCTTGTTGTTGTTGAATTAAATACAATGAGCTATGATAGCAGTTGCACATCCCAGAGGCTGAAAAAGCACAACTCAGCCCTGGTAAAGGCCTCCAGTTCCTGGTGGCATACTGTATGACTCTATAAAAATCAAATTTAAATGTTAACGAGCGTGACACAGGAGACAACCTGGGCTAGATGCTGGACATTGAATAACACGCATGCATGCTCCTTCAGAGCGGTTGGGGTTGGGGAGGGGGGCTGGAGCCGATCCCAGGCAGTACAGTGCACTTGGATGGGTGCACACTGGATTGGACGCAAGTTCATTGAATTACAGGGTCGCTGTTATTTTTTAACTTTAGCTTTTGAGTCGTTATGTTATTTAAACGTTAGCGCTTACGTCATTATCTGCCTCAACTTCTGAGCTACTCTGGTCAAAAGCATCTACCAAATAAATCAATGTAAATTCGAAGAAAAAAAAAAAAGCACATTCACAGCAGTTCTAGCTGACTATACTCAACGTCCTTCACAATATTTATTTGTACAAGGTATTTAAACCCGTGTGTAAAATTAAG
The DNA here is from genome assembly GCA_019775955.2 of Pollimyrus isidori. NCBI lineage: Eukaryota > Metazoa > Chordata > Actinopteri > Osteoglossiformes > Mormyridae > Pollimyrus > Pollimyrus isidori. The sequence continues at coordinate 11,396,426 of JABFDZ020000118.1, read as the reverse complement.
ACACTTGACCCTTAATTTGGATAACCATGCTTACGGACTCTACCATACACAAAAGCAATCTTTTCTTCAGACCTACAAATATACATACTTTCATAAGCTGTATGCTGCATAGACTCATGACTGTGTTTATGTTCACCAAATGGCTTACTAGAGGTTTACAAAAACTTGTGGAGTTTTCTGAACAGTGTGATGAGATTTTTGTTTTATCCCATCGCTGACTCCAGAGGGTTAAGTAGTTGCAAAAGGGAGGGTTCTATAGACTACAGTTCCAGTATGACAATATAGTATTGTCTTACATAAAAATATGTTGGCTTTCCTTAATTCAGACGACAGCTCGACCCATGTATGTTTAAGTCACAGCTTGGTTAATTCAGTTTCTTAAAGAAGTCATTTTATTTTGTACTCCGTAGTGGGAACGTCACACTTTGAGTCTTCATGGATTTCAGCCTTTGTTCTTCCACTTTTTTGTTAGCGAAAGATTTCGGAATGTCACGTGATGGTTGTTCTCCAGAAAAATACTATTAAAGATTGTAACTACAATTGCATCCTTTGGAATTATCTGAAATTCTGCATGAATGGCCCGTTAAAAGTGATCTAATTTTCAAAATCTCAAAATAAAGACAGCCTTACTTAACAAAGAATACACAGAACAATTGTTTAATTTGTTATTAAGACTGAGATGATATTTTAGAGGTCATTTATGCACCCAGATAAAGTACATTTCCAAAGGGTTCACAAACTTTTTCCCTCATGACTGTAATTCTGTATATTCTTGGAAAATGTTTCTTCTCCTATGTAATGGTAAATTTAGATTGTTTTGGTCATTTTCGCATGCTCTTATGGCTAGTTTTAATGTTAAGACCACATTATACCATATTTGTGGTCTTTTCGATTAATAAATGGCAAAGGTTTATTCATGAATATGCAGTTAGAATGTAAATCATTTATGTGTTAGTTTGGGAATAAAACAGCCATGTTTTATAACCCCATAAGTTAACTTACCTTTTCAGTTGCTTGTACACTTATCAGAGCACCAATGTCAAATCCATCCCCTCTGTAAATATCTGTCACATGTTCACCTTCCACCACAGGGGTTTCATCTATTAAAATAAATTTCTCGAAATATCCACAAATATCACTTGAATCTGATAACCTTCTCTGCAAGGAATCAGAGGAAACGCTCTCCACTTCCTCTGAATACTCTGAATCTTCCTTCTTCCTATTTCCCACGGCTTCTGCATAAAGATCAGAGTAAAAGAACGACATTGCTGCTGGCTCCTCGAGAAGAATGGGGTCGATGATTTTTGGTGGCCCCGGTGATAGAAAAATTGGAGAGAGGGTCGTCTCCTCACTACCAAACAAATCAGAACCACTTTCCTTAAGTGGGGATTTTGGCTGCCCATGTACTTCTGCTTCATGTTCTTCTTCTTGCGTATTCATCACATAGCTTTCATCTAGTGAAGTACTTCCATAAAATATGTCATCTATATACTCACTTGCAATTGCAATGTCACTGGAAGCTGCATAGTGGTCTAATCGCCCTTCTGGAGTACATTCTTGCTTTTGAGGTATTTCTTCTTGTTCACTCGGTTTTGAACAAATGTACTCCTCTGTGGCAGACAGGAATTCACCTGGATTACACTCATCCATCAGGGTAAATTTCTCAAAATAATCAACGCCACTGGTTGTAGCCTTTACCATTTGTTTACCATGAGAACCTGGAGAATGCAGATAATCCACTGCTGGATCTTGTAAATGTTTTTTTCCATCAAGTTTTGTGTTACGGTCATCATTATGTAAGTTAGATTCACCCGAGAACTCAAAATATGGTTCCAGAGTTTCTTCGATCATCTGCTTTGCTCTGATCTTGGGACTGTCCTCTAAATAAAACAGGTTATCAGCCATCACAAGACTTTCTTCTTCATCCACTGTTGAAAGTTTTGAGGGGACCAAAATGTTTAGAATCTCAGAGCCATCAGAAATAATACTAAACAATGCCTGATCTCTGTCCTTGTTTGGGTCTGTTAACCTGTAATATTCGTCTGTATTTTCAGGCCTTATGTTGGGCATAGAAAACTCTATCATCGCTGGTCTTTCTGGCGTGATATTTCCACTAGGTGTGGTTACAGGTCTGCTTGATTTTTCACTAGGCTTGCTTTTGCTGCTTGACATTTGTCTCCTCATCTTGTCCTCATCCATGACAAAAATGACTTGACCTGGTGCCCCACAACTCTCCATGCAATAACCTTCTGAGGTGGTGCTGGCTACTGGCGATGTGCATCCGTCACCAGTGGAGACGGCCTCCCACACAATTGCGCTGTCTTCACTTTGGACTGTCACCATAGAGAAAGAGGGATCCACCATGATACACTGAAGTTTGGGCTTTATATCTTGGTCATTGACAATTTCTTTCAAACTGAAAAAGGAACAATGAGGACAGAGCAGGGAAAAAGCAGTAGTTCTGAATATTAAAAACAAATATTTGTACCAGGTAAACAAAATCAATTAGTGTTTTAAAATTTATTTTCATCGCGAGTCTTAAAGTGTATACATATTCAAACTGTATACTTTAAACTGATATTAGGCAATATTTAATTAGAATATTAGATCTACAGTAATCAACATTGACACAGACGAAATAACACGATTATTTTAAATGTGTCTCATTCTTGGAGTCTTACGTTTTTTAATTGTTTTGTTACATATTTATTTATAGGTTATCTGAACAGTCAGCCGTACACGTTACTTTATACATGCAGGCGATCGCCATATAAAAACGTGTATGTATTCCTACACGCTTTCAATGTGCGAATACGTCCCTGATGCACGGATATTCACTATATCTCGTCATTTACATTACGCGATTGGTTGCGCTAAGCATGGTACCTGTTGGCAATCTCCTCAACTCCGTCGTCTTTACCAGTTATTTCCATTCCGATCGATTCATCCCCCAGATCAGTAAGTGGCCGCTCAGACTGAATTTGTTCCCCTTCTTCTAACCGGGTATCCATTACAGCTGCGTTTTAAATTATTTGAATAATTTTACGAACGCTTTCCTATCCGCAGTGAACTTTGTGTTATTCCAAGTAAGGGAATTTTGTCTGACTCAGCGTGCTCTCTAAATAGAAAGCAACACGTACCCTGTCCCCGCTCTCGATCTGCGCACGTAATATGCAGCCTTAGTAATGTATCAACAAGATCCAGTCTTCTGTTTCTAGAAATCGTGCTGCAGAATTGGAGCAAAATGCAAAATGGTATTAAATGGTTATGCAATGATGGTGAAATATCTAACAGCATAAAGGGTTTGAATTTTTAACTGCAAAAAATGTTTGCTTCCCAAAACACTTTATTGAACACGTCAAAAAAGTTTGCCTATTCTGAAAAACTCCGATTCCAGTATACTGTCATTTATTATCCAAGAGAATAAAAATAACATTAATTTTGATACTTTGTTCTTCAAATAAATTAAAGCCTTATTTCTGCAGATTAAACAGAAAGTAGAGGGGCATTCAAAATATATATGACAGGTTAATAAAAACTTATAAAATGACACCACATTCAAGAAAATTCCTGTAAATTGTACATTAACCAGATGCACATCCTTAATTCTATTAATGATCTTCCTGCAAAAAAAGTACTATAACACATACTATTTAATGTTGTCCATTTTACTCACAGTAACCGAAAAAAAATGGCACTTCAGTTTTCATAAGTTTAATTTTTTTTTTTTTTATAGAAAGTTAACATCTAATGGAAGCTTGTAGGACATACATACACAAAAAGGGCAAGCATATAATTACAGCCTTCGCATACAGTAAAAGGTAGACCGGCCAATGTACCAAACACAGGCAGTCAAGGTCAATCAGACACACAGCATGCCCACCCGCATCACTCACTTCACCTGAAGTCCCTCAAGAATATAATGGTGATTCTAACAAAGACGCATTATTCCATTCACCATTCCATCCCAAATGGCTTTTCAATTCGCCACAAAGAGGAGAGTTTGGGCCCATTTACTGTCCTTGAATGGAGTACACTAGCACCATGAACTGGATCCTAAAGTCAAAAGGAAGAAATTTGAAAAATGCCTTAGTTAATACACTATATCAGACGACACTGACGTGGCTGCAGACTTATTACATAGTGATTTCCAAAGTCGGCTTCAGCAGGAAAAATTACCCAAGACGCAGTTTTGCAGTTTTATGTCAAAAAACGATAGAAATGTGCTTATAGAATAAGAATACTGTTTTTTACCCATTTACTTTATATCCACTTTTATGGAAGCATCAAAGGATCTGTTTTTTTATGTATAATTTTTCCTATTTCAGAAAACAATGTTTCTTCAAAAAGTAGACACCCAAAACAGTGAAGACTGTTGGTTTCTCCATATATACAAAGCAGAGATAAGAAAAACATGGCCTGAAGCAGGACAAAATATTATATACACCGAAGCCAGTTATTAAAAAAAAAAAAAAAAAAAAAAAAAAAACTCAAAAATAAACAATAACAGTCACGCCAGGGTATGATTGTTCGAGCCCCG
>JABFDZ020000118.1:11279430-11301379 GCA_019775955.2 Pollimyrus isidori | reverse complement strand
AAACGGCACGGATGAGAATGAGTACGCTCGACTCAAACGGCACGGATGAGAATGAGTACGCTCGACTCAAACGGCACGGATGAGAATGAGTACGCTCGACTCAAACGGCACAGATGAGAATGAGTACGCTCGACTCAAACAGCACATGCAGAGCTCATGCAGAAGCTGCTGTGGCAAACTCTGCGCTGATTTTGTTCAACATATTCTAGATCCTGAAAAAGGAATAATCATTAGAATTACAAAGCTCACTAGGTTTGTTTCCTATGATACAGGACGAATGTTTTAGAGCTCTATTAATTTCTTGCTGCTATTGAAATCATGTTTGCCAAATTAGGCAGCAATGGTGGAGACATTTATTGCAAAGATTTTAAAATACTGGAAAAGCATTGCTTTTGAAAATGCCATCAAAATACTGTATTATTGCAGTATAATGTCTGGGCAGTATAAGGACATGAAAAATCAAATATCAGCCTAATTGGGATCCAGCTGTCTATCACAGTGTTTGCAAAGTGACAGCAGTATGTCCATAACATAATATAATATAATAATCGCATATCATGCAGCTCTAGGGGCTGTTCCACAAAACAGGATTTCTCAGATTAGTTGGGTTAACTTAAGCTAGAAAAGCGTCTAATAAGAATGTTCCTCGGCTAAACTCTTACAGTTGTGACTTTCATCTTAAGTTAACCCAGCAAACTAAGAAATCCTGCTTTCTGGAGCACCCCCTATTGAGATCAACTGTCTATTAAGACAAACCAACATAATTAGCTAATATGATATTAAGGTGGTACCCAATCAGTCCTAGTAATAAACAGCCACATCCTATCAGAAAGTACCCTTATGACAGCAATGTTCAGTATGGAAAGAACTTAAAGAAATGAAAACATAGCAGATAGGTAAACATGAAAAACAAATAAACTTTATACATCATAGGACTGCTAAAATACTGCACTTATATCACACAGTAAACAATACACGGTCCATACACAGACAGGTTGCCTAGATCTCTGAATAAACAGCGTGTGCAGAATGGCTGACGAGGAACAACTAGGTCCAAAAAAATTACCCATTCGATTGTGTAGAAGTGGTTTGGGATTGCAAAATGTTACATGGACCAATCTACTGTCATTTGCAAATTTAGCAAAGACACTATTCGTTCAACAAGTGGCATGTCTGTATTTATTATAAACTGAGTTCAGACATGCACAATTACTGACTGAAAGAATAAATATTTGGCTGTACACAAAACTTTTGAAACTTCAGTATTAAAGCTCCATTTTTACAATAAGTCAGTTTCTTTAATTTTACAATTAAATTTTAAATTTACAGTATTTCTTGATAATTAAGCTGATTGCTATTATGCTATAAATTCTGTTCATGTAAGTGGTGAAATGGTTAAGTGACATTACTACATACATTACTTACTTCAAGTCAACTGGGAAGTGGAGGCAATTGTATATAGTCCTCCAATTTCCTCTCTCAGATCCTATTATGAATGTGCAGTGGTTCCTCAGAACTCAAACTTAATCCGTTCATAACTCCGGATTGAGTCGTAAAACATTCGAGTTCTGATCCAATTTTCCCCATAAGAAATAATATAAAACCAACAAAAAATTAACTGGTTCCCAGCCCCAAAAAATCCAAAATATGTTTTAATATTTAAATATCGGACATGGATCGGTCTCGTATGGCCAATACATGATTCGTGAAATACATCTAGATCGATGCCGATTCGGATCGGGGCAACTACGATAAAACATATACATCGGAGAGTCATGTAGCTGAAATACTGTATCAATGAACATAAATCTGTGGTGTGACGCCATGACAAAACCGTACCAGTTGACACATTTCGGTGAAGTCGGTCACAGAATCTGGTAACATTACATTCTTGCAGACAGAAACTTTAATCTGATACACAGGCTTTTGTCTTTCATGATGATTTGATTCAGTACAGTTAAGGGCGTGGTTTACGTCGGAGTATATAGCTGTCATCAGCAGGCATTGCATAGCTGGCTGAAATCAACATTGTTCTGCTGGGTGGGGTTTTGAGGTTTATTTCAGCAATAGTTTTCATCTTAATGCAAAGCTAGTACCTCAATCTATGCTTATTTTCCAGCAGTTTGCTGGAACCTTCAGCCAGGCAGAGCAGGGTGGACTCCTCATCATGATCAAAGGGGGTCAGGCGTGCCCAAGAGAGAAGGTCCTTCCTTTAACATTCACCAGCATTATTAGACATCAGACATGACCTCACTGGTGAGCTATCTGTTTAGGCTCGAGGGCTATGAAAACCCAGAAACACCCACAGAACAAGACATACGTGAGCTCATGTTTCCACCATTGGATGTTAGCCCACATTACTAAAATGAATACCAGCGCAACAAACCAAATCTTTAATTTATCATCCAAAATGCCTAATTCATGGCAATGCGTGATCTCTCTTTGCATCAAACATCAAAGGCTTCTTTCTTTTTTCTACATACATCTGATAATTAAGTGGCTTCAAGCTGCTTAATCTCACTGCAGGCCACCACCTGAGCCACCAGCCCTTTTAAAAATAACCCGGGGAATCCAGATGTGAACACAGTGAACCGCAAACACTTCAAAGGTCAATTAGGAATTTTATGACATTACACGGAACATCTAAATACAGATGGATGACGTCCATGATGAATTCCACCGGGTCACTGGTGCTTTGCCCGAGCAAACGACTCTCCCTCTGTCTCCACCTGCTCCCATCCAAGGCGTCACATCACTCTCCCTAGACACTGCTGCTGCCGCGTTAGAACACCGAGCAGCCACCTGTCTGCAGCACACAATGGCTACACCGACAAAAAGCTTCATTCCACCTCCTCTCAACACGATCAGCAATACACCTGGCGATGTGGGTCAGTGAAACAGCAGCACAAAGCAGATGACATTCCCATGGAATAATGATGCTAAAAAGAAACCTATCGAGAGCCCAACATCAAAAGCACAAAACATCAGTGAGCTCATCCCGATGTCAGACTGAACCAAAAGGGCGGCACGGGGGTGCACTGGTTAGTACTGTTGCCTCACACCTCTGCGAGCTGGGTTCAGGTATCCGCCAGTTTGCATGACCTTGTGGGGTTTCTTCCGGCTACTTGACGTTCCCCCCACTTGTACTGTCCAAAAGCAAGCTGAGGTCAGTTGGAGTTAATTGCCCATAGAGGTGTGTGTGTGAGCAGGGTTTACCCTTCCTTATGGGGGACACAATGTCCCCATAATGTGATAAATATCCTTCTTTTTCCCTCTATTAAAATACTAAAAATGCAAAAACTTTTGTATTTTGTTTGGTTACTTATGGTTAGGGGAGGGTAGGGGCGGTCCCCATAACGATACGTTTACCCTACGTGCGCGTGTGTGTGTGCGTGTGTGTGTGTGTGTCCCTGCAACAGGATGGTTCCCCATCCTGGGTTGTTCCTGACTGGCAGCTAATCGTGCAGGCCAGCCCCCCAATTATTGTAGACATAATATTACTCGCCAACTAAGACCCTCGTGTGTCTGAGCACGTGTGTCAGAAACCAACTGAAGGGCCTGTTTCTACATTTAGAAAAGCAGGGACCACGAGGGCTTCAGGAGCCTCAAACAGACAGTTTGTTTCAAACTGTGACGACTCCACCGCCTCTGTGCATGAGCGCGGCTAGAGGGACCACACAGCATCGCTAAACTCACATTCAGCATATAATTACTGCATTTCCATTGGGCAGTGAGTCAGCATAATAGATATCACAGCCATAAAGGCAGGACTGAGAGGCTGAGGAGAAGTTTTATCCCCTCAAGTCATGCAAACTTTAAACTCTGTTTAATCATTATTATCTGTCATCATTGTCATATTCTGTGTTTGCTTTACCCAGGATACATGGTCTTAAATTCTGATTATTATGCTCCTTATATACAGCATTTGCACTTCAGTACCGTGGAACAATCTTGCATCTAACTTTGCACACTTCATATTACACTCATAATTGTTCTTTATTGTTCTCTACTTGAATATTTAGCTTAACTTACAGCAAAAATTTGACTTACTTTATAGTATATATGTTTACGCACAATACCAGCTGTTTTGCCAAAATAACATTTTGCTTCCATTGTACTGTACAATTTTGCATGTGGCATTTAAAAATCTTGGATCAGTTAAATCAATAACAATGGCTGTATTCCACTCCAACAACTTTAAAATAAATGACACAATAAATGTGTTATTACATAATAAAGCATATTCAGCTACAGAACACACCCTGTGTTATGGGCCATCGCTAAGGCCACTACAGTCACCCCTTCTGCACTGTGACTTTACCTAATGCAGTCTCTATATGTCAAGGGGTCAAAAAAAAAGAAATTAAATGGGAATTTTCTGGAGTTTTGGGAAAGCCACAGACAAAACACCACGAGAACACAAAAAAAGTTAAGAAACTTATAAATGCATAGAATGTACATACAGGGCGGGTTTGGAGAATGCCAAATGTGTTTAGGGCAGCTTCTCAAAATATCTCAAAATATCAAATTCTCTCATTCATTTCTAGTATCTTTTTCTTCCACTCGTCAAGAAGACCACAAAATTCTAGGTTTCTCCAGAAGGCAAGAGGCCATGTGCCTCTAACCCCTGTGACTGGGAAGGGTCAACAGTAAAACACTAGAGCAAATAAGATGAACAGCCTACATGCCATAAAACCAGAGTAAGATTCAGAGAAACTCTGGTAAAATTAGATACTTGCACCACTGTCTGAGCCCCTAATCATATCAAAAATTGACTTGTTCAACTTTGCCTGAGAGTATTAGCTTTTAACCTGTGCAATGTCCAAGGCAAAATGCTGAATGAAGAGCAGTTAGTATAGGACTGATTATGTTTCTAATGCAGGATACGAGGAAGCACCTCAACTACAAAGAAAAAGGGAGTCTACAATAAGATACAGTAGGGGGCACTGTAAGCTCATCATTGAGGTTCTCTCTGGTATTTTATAGTGAAGATTTAGCATCCTGTGTGTTTCAAAAGGTTTTCCCCCTACCAGGTTCAAGAAAGTTTTCCGTCTTGAATTATGCTATGACATAATTTGAGGCCACATCAGTGACATAAGAATTGTACCCCACACACCAACATACAGATGCTCACTGTTTGTTAGGAAGGCACATTGCATAAATTATTTGTATTTTATTATACTATTAATCAAGACCTGTTTTGGCTGTTACATCATATAAATTATGTTTTCTATCGTACAAAGACAAAACTGATTAAATACATATCTGAGTGAAAAACTGCCTCCTGAAATCATCCTAGTGCTACTGTTTGCAGCGTCTGTTAGTACAAACACCGGATGTTGTTTCCAACAGGGAAGGACAAGGAAGTCATTTTCAGAAGCGCAGTGAGTGAGTCATTGGTCAATTACCAGTAGAACCTCTGTTGTGAAGGCAGATCTACTGCATTTCCAACAGGTTAGACTCTGACGACGTAAGACTGAGGAAAGATCAAGTCCTACAGCGAAACAAGACAACTCCCTCTTCGAACAAAACCCAAAGCCAAACCAGCAGACGATGTAATGTCTCAGTCTTTTCTGAAAACCACACAGTGGTAAGATAAGCACTTAGGCTATCAGTTAGACTGTCAGTTAAAGATAATTATCCTCTGTGGTAACATTTTATCTGAGCTTGCCCAAATTTATCCAGAAATTCTCCGATATTTTCTGAAGATTACCTGCGTATTTTTTTCGGATGAGTTTCCAGTAAACTTGTTTTCTTCACTAAGATTTTATTCAGTGTTTTGGTAGCTTTAGACTTTAGTATTACAGACCCATGAAGAACATAGACAAATTTACTAAATACGGGCCCAAGTATATTTTATTCAATGCATCATATACATCAATTTAATACAGCATACTGTATTACACTTAACCATGATTCAAAAATCCTGATATTAAATCTTTAAAAAGTGATAAAACAAAGCTACATTTCATGTCTACAATAGAAGTATGGTCCTCATCTTGTTTTCACCATCTGAATTAGGGCTCATTCATCTTAACCCAAACAAGATAATAATTTGGAGGAAATTAATAATTTAATTTGATGTAATTAAATACTCAAGTTTGTAATGTGATCAATGCCCCTAAGAAGCTGCTCCATCCATTATTTCTACCTTAGATATCATGCATTCATAAAAGCGGAGAATTCCATCCCCTCCCTTCAGAAATGCCCGACTTTTGACCGAGAGCTTCCAATCTGAGGGGACAGTTATACCAGGGCACTTGTGAGCGGACCCGGGCCGCAGACCACGGGCTGCCGCGTGTGCGTGGCCCTGTGAACACGCCGGGGCCCATGAGTTATTCATGCTGCTCTCAAACTGCTGGTAACAGGACACCCTACGCTGAGCAGCAGCGCTGCACAATAGGAGATCCCACAATGCTCCATTCATGCTGCACAGAGCCTGCCATTGGGCCGTTCCTCCGTGCCCGGTGCTCTCAACTCTCCATTCAGAAGGAATTCATGCTTGGGCACCACCTTCCACCCGCAATTACTTTACTACTGCTCCCACTTAAATATACCGGTAATAAAGCTGCTTATGGGAGCATTAACAGCGGCTTTTGTTCAGGCCTTGGATCTCCAGAGCCCCCCCTTCCCCATAAGTATGATCTGACTCATTCTTTTCGGTGTTGACTTCAAAAGTTGTGAAACAATTTCTTTAAGGCACATGGCAGGACTGCACCCAAGATGAGACACTGGTCCAAGGGTATAAATACATTTATTTCCCGTTTTCAACTCCTTGCATTTCGGTAGTCATTTTATGTTGGTTATGGACCTTTTCATTAAATATTAAAAACATACACACCCCCAAAATATTCAACCACCGGCATGGAATTTATCAGCTGCAGATTTAAAAAAAAAAAGACGGAGGTGTTGTTATTTGGGTCAGGAGTGCTCTAATCACGAGCCAGAGATGGAATCTGAACTTGCCGGCAAGAGTGAGCGAAAAAAACAAAAAAACAAAAGAGACCACCCCCGCACCCTCAGAGACGTGTGTGTATTCACACACACGGCGCCTTACAGCTTAAAGCTGACGGCTCTGCACAGCGCCAGCTGCTTTGCACACAAACCCCGAAAGGTGAAGACTGTCATCCTGTCAGTGAGCACGTTGCCCTTCTGCCTCATCTCCCACATCTGAGGCACTCAGAGCTTCCCAATTGCCTCCTACACACCACAGATTATCTATATGCTGATCCTGAATACTGAGGACAGGTCCAGCCGGTATCAGAAACCCGATGCAGACTCTATCTTCATCGAATATTTATTATAAACATTATATTCAATTATCAACGGCAAAATAAAATCTCATTTAATTTTACAACATTCACAATGGATGTATTTATTCCACAAATGATGAGTGTATTTTTAAAGTATCTAAATAAATTCCATCATATCTTAAATTCCAACAGAATTGCTCTGACCTGGACTAAAAGACTTATTTCTCCTTTTTTTTCTCTGGTGTTCTGCCAATCAAAAGCATCTCTTCTAAATATAAAATTATCCAAGCGTGTCCTCATCATATTCTCTTGTGAAGAGTAAATGCCATCTACCTTGCCAGTAACAAATCCTGATCCAACCTGATTCACCATCTGGCACCTGCCAGTTCATACCCACAGAGAATACACTCCAGTTTATCATCATCATCATCATCATCATCATCATCATCATCGTGATACATTCGGTAGCTCTGTCACTTCACACCTCCAGAGCTGTTGCATGTTATCGCCATATTGCATGGCTTTTCACCCAGAGACTCAGTAGAAAACATACAGTTTTGTGAACTGGTCCCCATAAAATGTGCCCATATTGTGTGTCCCCTGCGATGGGCTGGCACCTGGTCCACAGTGTTCTGCTGTCTCATGCCCTATGCTTCCTGGGATAGGCTCCAGGCTCTCCATGACCCTGCACTGCAGACGAGGAATGGAAGGCTTATGGGTAATAATTTCATCAGACACCAGAAAGCTCCACCCAAATGATGCACCGGCCTTCTTTCCTCTCACCTGCCAGCTGCCAGCCGCTGCTTCCCCAGCCACCCCCATCTTGGCTTCCCACTTGAGGAGGTCACAATCACAGGGTTTCTCCATGGTCTTTCCTTTTCTCCCTGCCCTTCTGTGACAAGAAAGGAACTGGAGTCTGCTGTCCAGCCCCAAAAGATTCCTCAGACAAGCCAAAACCGAACAGCCAAAATGCTATCTGGCTTCCAAAAATTCCACTCCCATCACAGTCCTCTCCTCCCCCAACCCAACTCCAATCTGTTCTTCTTCTCTCTCCTTTGCATACTGATCTGTTTTGATTGGAGTACACCGGCAAAGAACGTATGTTTTACATTACATTTTTTTTCACGACAACCATGTTCCAGTAATGAAAGTTCGATTATCACTATTTGTTTATTTTGCAGTTTTACCAGCCTAAAATGATGCAGACTGCTATAATTATTAAAACGGTTTAACATGTACTGCAATCATCTTATTTGAATGCGCTTTGATTTGTACATGTGTCTCTCAGTGCTTTGCAGGTCGATTAGGCCATTTCCTAAATGAGTGCATAAATTAAAGCAAATTCTCAGTTGTAATGAATGAATAGAGACATACGCCGGCTTAACATTTTTCAGTTTGCCCACACATTAAATCTAGAGTCTACGAAAGTAGAGAAAAAGTAGAGACAGATGTACTGCCAGAAACAGCCATAGCTCATTGCTGGAAATTACCACAGAAAACCAGTAGCTATTCTAGTCTAAATACAGACAGGAATGAATGGGTGGCACAAAATGTACTTTCCTCTCTTCCTTTTCTAACACTTGCTTGGTTCTCAAATGAAATCCTTAAATTCTCAAATGTATATTTTTATTATTTTGTCATACAACAGACAAACCTCTTTAGATATCAATAATGGGTCCAATTATTCAGACCACACAAAATTCACCCATAAAAGAAAATCCCAGAATTATGAAGAAGTGAAAAATGAGTTGCAATCTATGGTAGTTCAAGTGAATTACAACTGGGTAGCGTACAATAAGAAACCAAAGAGTAACTTAATTACTATTGTGCTACTGACCTTCATACTGGTGCAAAACAATGCTATTATGCCTGTCAAAGTGTGTTAGCTTAGCCGTTTCATGACTTCTGCTAAAATCACCACAGCATTTGCAACAACCCTCCAGTGCACCTATGTATTTTATGACTTGATCACTAGCACATAGTGTCCATCTTGTGTTGTTTGCACTTACACCACAGTTAAATAGCTTTAAACATTTCTTTTGATTGCCTAAGATTTTTGCACAGTACTGTATGCATGTGAGCGTGTATTCGTCCTGGATAAATTCTGCGCTGGTTATCTTCAGGGTAATTTCTTGTCAGATCCTGTCACTGTCTTGTGTGTCTGGAGATAGCCCCTTGTCTCTTATTTTACTGTCCTGTTCCTCCCCCGCCCCCAACCCCCAAACTACTACTTACCAGAGTCCATCTGTAGTGCAGTACTTAGATAATTTGGGTCATGTCACTGGCATTTGTAACTGCTTTTAGATTTATCTGGCCAGGTGCCAATTACAATTACCTTTTGAAGTCTGGATGCTATTTTAAGTACATTCAGAATAATATGCCAGAGCTCTCCGGTCCAGAACTTATTATAGGCAAACCCCTTCATGTTATGTCAAAACTGAAGGAGACTCTTCAATGGAAGAAAACTTCTCGCTGTCCCTTAATGATCTTGACAGCTACACACAAAAAACAGAATCAATCACATAAGCCCAAAGTTCAAGGTGATACCCACAAGCAATAGGAACCTTGAGAAGTGACCTAGAGCTCCTACTGAACATCTCATATTGCTTTTCCTCTCATTGTGGGTTACCAGTTTACCTGCAGGGTGAATAAAAACAAAATGCAAATCAGATTCAAATTTCCAACCCTTCCTTTCATGGAAGCCTATCCAGAAGCACAACTCAAATGCCTCACATCATCAGTGCTGCATCCAAGTCGGGGTATTAACCTATTCAAATGAAAAATCCTGGCAGTGACGAGTCATTTGCATAACGTTTGGAATGTTGCCGTCTGCAGGTATAAGGGGGACGGTTTCACTAAACATTCTGCACTTGTCATCACTGGTAAAATCAGTTGAAGTGAGGAAGGTCCCATTTTATTTTCCATTAACAGTATGATTACATTTTAGTCAAACACCTCCAAGCACTCTCTGAAACATTAGCAAGATAAATTTTTACTAATGAAACCAGCCACAAAAAATAAGAAACCTCAAAACGCTGCTTTGTCCATTAAAAATGTTTTGAGGAATTACAACACCCTGCTGCTCCTCTTCCATCACACCTAACTAATCGTTTTGAAGTCTATAAATGTCCCAGAGGCCAGACATTTTCTTCCCACATGATTCCAGATTAGCAGTCGTGAACCACAGAAGGCCACTTAGCTCTTCCAAACTTAGCATTGTCTCAACAGAACTGTGGGGAGCTACAGAATAAAAACATGTTAGTACAGTAGACTCTTTAAAGACTTGGGCCACATTCTATTTATTTAACCACACTATTTGTGTGGCTTTGGTCTGTACCCTGATGTTTAGATTATTATACAGCCCCTGTGTTATTTTTGCAGCTTGTCACTGTCCCGTCTGATGGTAGAAGGAGGGGTATTAGGGAGACCAGCAGACCTCTACCAATCATGCTTTCTCTTGCATTGTCTTGGTTCATCTGTTCTTTAAGGCCCACCGTCTTTCACTTCGGTGTGCATGACATTCTCAGGTTCCTTGATATCATTGACGGCACAACCTAGGAGAGCGTGTGCCCTTCTCACATGTAGGGTGCTGGCTGACAGTTTAGCCTCTTTGTTGTGCAAATAAACCCTGCTGAGTTGTTACTTGAAAGACCTGTAGGCTGCTGTGCGGCAAGGTTTAAAATACAAATGTAACTTTGGTATATCCGGCTGAGAGTGGCTGATGCAACACAACGCTCTACTACCATGCAGAAAGATGATGTGAGCTTTATCCTTTATGATGTCATTTCTCCTTGGAGAAGAAAAAAAAAAAACACAAACTGTAGTCGGTTTAGGTGTGCTGGTACCGCAAAAATGGAAACCCAACCCCCTGGAGTCAAAAATCAAGGCCAGGCTTATGGGCTAAATTTGCAAGGACTGCAAATATTCACCACAAACAGTGTTACCAAGTAGAGTTATAGCATTCGGCCATCTTCATTGGTACTGAATTGGGGGGAAAATAATAGCAATAATAATCAGGGCACAATGTCATGTTTTAGAACCTTTTTCACACTAAAACGCTGCAGATACAAGGCAATGCTCCACCATCGTCAAGGCAGAAAAATAGTTCACAGCATTCATGAGGCAGAATCTGCTTTCAAGGCATCACTGCTCTTATTGTGCTGAGAGGCTGACGGCAGTGTGATCTCTGCCTACAATGGTCTGTGTTAAACATAAATATCACCACTATGTTAGAGGCAGGAAAATGAAAGAAAGACAGGCTCTAGACAGTGAGAGCGAAAGAGCAGGGAGTCAAAATGTTACCAAATAGAGATGGATACAAGTCACTTTCATCGAAGTGCCATAACAACAACTTTTTTAGCGACAATACACACAGCACAACTGAAGGTGCTGCAGCATGCGGATAATGCTAATATATATATAAAAAAATCTGGCTCAAGCAAATCCGGTCAGATTGATCCTTTACTAAGAAGGGTCTTTAATGCCATGCTCAGCAACAATGGCTCAAGGGAGTTTAGTTGGCATGTTAATTTCATTCTTGGCTACAATAATTTAGACGGCAGAGCTGAGCGGAGCAATACATACAGATCAGAAGCTCCTTCGGAACTGAATCACCTGGATTCACCAAAGGGTTCAAGCACATGTTCAATGATAACCAAGTGAGGCAGTGTTGACATGAAGACATTCATCACAGGTAACAGAATGGACAGCAGCGCACTGAAGTTTGTTAACCTAGCTTTAAAGACAGACGGTCGGCAAAAACAGCCATAACAAAAATGACATGCACGTACTGTAGGGCTGGGTATCGAACTTTGGTACTTTTGTGGTACCGACCAAAATGTTCTGATCCTATTGAGGAACAAAAATGAATTCTTTTGTGCCAAATTCTTATACCCAAACAGTAAATCTCAGCGTCTGTGAGCTAGTACGCATGCAGCATGCTTGTGTAAAGAACTATAGTCACTGATGATTAGCTGAATAACATAACATTACACATCAGAACTTGGTCCGATTGCAGATCCTTGGAGGCCCTATTGGGAAGCTGCTTACAGTGATAATCTTGCTGATTGCTTTACCACAACCGGTACTAAAATTTAGTTTCATTGCGGTACTGGTATTGAAAAATTTTGAACGATGCCCAGCCCTAGAAATAAGGGGAGCTCAAGAATTTAAATAAGAATATCTGGTTGTGTTATCTTTCAGCCACTGGGGGAGAGAGATAATCTTATCGGTTTACACCAGTCACATACAGTATAAGCAAGGGGATTTCTCCGTCTAGAGTTCACCTCACAGGACACAGCTACAAACCAGCTAGTACTCAGACGCTTATTGGTTTAACTGCCTTAATCAGGCCAGCAGTAGAAATCTTATATTTAAAAGAGCAAATTAGCAAGCTGCCAGCCAATTAGCAGACATGCGACAATATTTCCTGTCTTTCCAGATAATCTGACAAACTGGTCAAAAAGTTCAGTTCCAACATTGCCCAGATTTACCTTCAAGGTGTCATCCCAACTGAGAAAACTAGCCCAGATCTTTTATTTCACAGACATTTTCTTCCCACATGATTCCAGATTAGCAGTCGTGAACCACAGAAGGCCACTTAGCTTAACCGCCTCAAAACAAAACAATACCTCAATGACCTGTCTACACACAAGCATAGAGCTAAAGACCCAGCGATGCAGCCAAGCTAAGCCCACGTGTGCCGGATTTCTCCGCACAGTTCGCCTCACGCTCACCTTGATCTGCTGTCTGCGTAGCATGGCCAGCTCGCGCATGTCCCTGAAGGGCTGCAGCAGGTACTGGTACAGCTCCGTGGTGGCCTCCACCAGGCAGCCGTAAGCCTCGTCCTCCTCCTGGTAGATCTTCAGCAGCTCAACCATGCTCTCCATCACCTTGTGCTTGTCCAGGAGCTGATGGACACAAAATATCATGGTGAGTATTGCTAGTAAAAATGCCTGTATCCATCCATTCATCCATCCATCCATCCTCCAATCACTTATCCAGTAAAAGGACTATGAGAGGGGGATTCTGATGCCTGGAGTCCATCCCAGACAGTACAGGTCATAAGGCAGGGAACCCCCTGGAACACATCCTAACACCTCACAGGGCAGACACTGGTACATTCAACCACACAATACAGGCAATCCTGAGATGGCAGTTAAACTACATTGCAGGTAACCGTCCCTGACACGTTTTCGAGCTGTGCGTCGTATGATAAGAATGGGACACCGTCGAAGGTGATAACAAACGCCGTCGCGATGTATATTGCAAAAGACATGGTGCCTATACATACTATGGAAAAGCCAGGATTCATTAACATGCTAAAGGTTTTTACAAGTTTCTAAAAGTGTTTACAATGGCGTGGTCGGCCATCTCACTTACAAGCATCTTTTTTGGCTTGTCAGCAAAGTAGGGACTGGAGTAGGGACTAAAAAATGGTAATGGATCTACATCCGAGGAACTTCAATCAGGCCTTGAGTTCCTGCAGCGCGAATGCAACTGAAGTTCCTATTTCCTAAAAAAAAATTGGTTCTGGTTCCTGAAAAAAATTAAAGTAGCAGGAAAGTGTCTCATGTGAAATCCACACATAGAGAGTCAACAGTGCTGTTCACCGAGCCACATGCCACCCTTGTAGCTTAAAACAGATGGATGATATACTACCACTTTACAAAATATTATCAGCGCAAGTTACAATAAATATTTGAATAGCATATCTTTTTCATAAACAAGCAAGTCCAAATCCTGAAAATTATTATACTCGTTATGGAAATTACGGAGAACACACTGAATTCAAGGAGCCAAAAATAATCCTATATCTACACTGATACTAGATAAGCAAAACTAACAATTGTCACCACTTTATTTACTACATACAACAAAGATTAATAACCCTGTGTCCACTGATGATAAGCTTAAGTATTAATGTGACCAACAGTAGAAGCATTTAGGTGTTCTCAGTTGAGTCCATTCTAAGTTTCAACTTGTGATCATGAATCATTAGTAGACAATATATCATTAAAATAAAAACACAAAGCACAATAACAAAGTAATAGGCCAATAATTATTTCCAGCCTTCTGGAAATAAATACCTAATGCTCAGAGAACACTGGAAGGAAAATACTTTTCATTAAGATAGCTATCAAGTATGTAAACTACAATTAAGTACATGGTTCACATTGTATATTCAAGACCACTAAATGCTGAGAAGGGAAAAGCTATTCAGTGAAGTCTCCTGCAACGCAGTCTGACAATGTACAGTATGGTGTCTCAGCTCAAAAGTGAATGTACATCTATAGTAATTTCAAGGTAACAGGCACTACAACAACAACAACAACATTAAAACTGCTTCCAGAATTCCCCTAGGGTTCATATTAATTATGCATTTCTCAGCTTTTTATTTTTCAGGCAGTTGATATGCAAAATATTTAATTATCTTGCGTACTAAGTATTGTTTATATGACTATTCATATCATTATATAACTTTGCTACTGTTCTCACTATTAACTTTTGACTAATTTTAACCAAGTGACAGTTCTACTTGTGAATGTAGTGTGCCAGCCTGCATTTTCTCATTACCTTAAAGCAAAAAAGGTCCCATTCACATCCAAGTTTAACTAAAGCACTGTCTTTGCTGCTTAACATTTCAAGGGAAACACTGCCTTTTTCAGCCTGAACACTGTGAGCACTGTTTACCTTGGCTTATGTACTGCAAGGAAAAACCAAGCACGGCCCCAGGCCTGCAGCTGTGGGCAACCAAGAGAGACCCTCCATGGGACCGAATAGCTGGGGAGAGGCTCATTTCACGTGGTTCAGGACCATAAAAGTGTCTGCTAAGCTTCCACCTCTGTCACTGAAGGGCATCATCCCTTCCAAGAAAAACTCAAACGTATAGAAATTGCAAGGGCTACTATTTACATATGTGCATCTAAGACTTCATTTCCACCCGCTGCTGTGGAGCATGACACAACACAGCTTCCTCCAGCTATCATCCCAGCTGGCTGCAGGTAACCTGAAGGAAATAGTATGACACTCGACACTGTGCAAATTAGTTCAGCTGTATGTTAGACATTTGGTCAAACAACTAATAACCATAAAAAAAAACTGGACCCTACATTTAAGTAAAATGTTATGAGGACGGCAACAAGTCATAAAGATGACTCCACCAGCTTGTCGCTCTTCTTTTACACAGTGTTGTTGCCCCAAAGCTTAGTGCCAAATTCAAAATTTTAATGCCTTACTCTGTGTACTAGATTTTGAACAGATAAAGATAATATAAAGAAACAATTAAAGCATTTTAGTAATCTGTATGGACATCATGGAGCAAATTGCATTACATAGATGCAATAATTTTATTATTTTAATATTTTCTCACACCATTGAAGCAGCAACACCCCAATGGTTATGTTTCAGTTCATTTTCATCAGACGCTGTAAACATATAAGCAAAGGCACAGCATATTCTACCATCCTCTCAGACCACCCAGGCAGCCTACAGTTGAACATAATGCTTCAATATGTACAACAGAGACCTGCAACACTGACATTAGCATATCACAGATGGGGGAGGCAGGCGAGAAACAAGCAGCCGACTGACAGCGGTCACTCCATTTGACTCACTGCTCATTTCGCTGCTACAGGGGACTTCGCTATTAGTCCAGGTTGACCATTCAGCTACGACTGTTTTGATGCAAGAGGACTCTTACACACAAAACAAGTACTTAAAAAACCCTGAAGAGATGTGATACTGGGTGTAACTGATACATTATATCTGGAGAGACAGCGCTTTCGACGTTAAGCAGATCCAGCCGTAGGTGAATCTTAACCAAAGCACAGAGGATAAATAGCTAACAGCTCTTATTAATGTTCTCCTTCGGTAAGGAAAATATCTTGGTCAGCTAGTGGAGAAACTGGTTGAGTAGCTGTGATTTTTGTGTCATAATGAAATTGCAGTCTGCTTACCACAACATTAACTGGGTTCTTTTCCTGAATTGCAGCCCATTCTTTGCATTCATCTAACAGAACGTATACTTGCTTTGCTTTTCATTGCCTTCATTAAGCATAAAAACAAGACTGCAGTCAACATTTGGCTGTCTATTTGCAAACCAACTTAAAAAATGGAAACCATGCAGTTATAGAACAGGACTACATGTCTGTCCATTGGTTAAAATGATAAAACAACAACAACAAACAACAACAGGTGTAAATAAATTAAAACACTGAGTAAATACATTAATAACCTGGTCACAGTGACCAAAACCTAGATTTCCCAAGTCATCTGCCTTTAAAATGGAGGGGAAAACTATGGGTGGTGGAAAAAACAGCTTTACAGCTTAAGAGCGAAAAGCCCAGGGCCTCCGGCACTTTCATCCCAAACAATTCACGGCCTTAGTCATTCACACAGCAGGATTTTACTAGAGCAATTCAAATTAGACGCCTTGCTCGAGGGTACCTCACAATAGCCCGTCCAGGGATTTAAACCACAACATTCAGTTTACAAGCTAGTTTCCTACAACTACACTATTTTTATCTCCTTTATTGCTTACCTTATAGTCCACCCACTATACTTTCAGAAATCCATTAGGAGAACATAACAGTCCCTCAAAATTCAACTTAGGAGGCAATACATGGCTCTGTGGGTTAGGCCTCTGGGAGCGGAAGGTTCCTGGTTCAAATCCTGCGCTTGGCAAACCGATGTCACAAAGACCATTAACCCTAATTGTTCCCATGATTGCTTGTCCCCGCCTTCTCAATTGTACATTGCTTTAAAACATCTGCCAAGTAAGTACAGGCAACTCCTCAAATCCCGGTGCTTCATTTCAGTGACAATGTAGTTTCAAATACAGGTATCCAACCAGCTTATCCTAGGGGGGTCTGGAGCAAATCATAGGCAGCTCAGGATAGAAAGCAGGGGTACCACCTGGACTTTAACATACACAGTCTGGGCAGGTCAGCCCCAGTTCACTTAAATGCAAGTCTATAAACAACAGGGGAAAAAAACGGAGTGCAAGGAGGAAATCTGCACAACACCAGAAGAGCATGCAAACTCCACACACTGTGCAGTCGCAGAATTCAGACTGGGAGCTTCAGAGGTGCAAGGCAACAGTGCTGCCCTCTGAGTCTTGTGCCTCCTACCACACCATTTGTTATCTGGTCAAATATAAATGTATTTCAGAATATACTCTGAACATTATCAGACACATTATACTGCTGCATGATAAACTTCAGAGCCTGTTACCACATATTGCACCTATGGCTGCTTGACCTTGGAAAAAGAAATCAAATACGGCAATGTAAAATTTTTACAATAAATATTGTGATATTCATAAAGCGATAAACGAGTTGAAAACTTGCACCAAATAAACTGTAACTCAAAAGGAACTTATGTACCAAGTACCAATAGAGTCTGTCAAATATAGTCGGTGGTGCCAACAGACACAAAACAAACATCTCTATTGAATCCAGAATATTTGCATACAGCATAAGGTGAATAACTTTCGGTGACCAATTCTTATTCGCTTTTCTCCACATTTTTGTTCAATTTCTTCCAAACGTGCAACACTGTCTATAATCAAGTGCAGCATAAAATACGAAAACAAATCTATTCCTCTTGCAGTGCACATTAAAGCCCGACCGATAAAGGATTTTGAACAAATATTTGTTGTTTTTCTTTAATTGTCACAACAGAACAGAGGAACATCAAAATATATGAAAGTTCTGATAAAGTTGTCATCACAAACCAGCATAACCAGACAAACTGTGGATCCAATTTCTCGTTACTACGCTGACATTGTTTCCACGTAGAACAATCTACGGTATGGTACATTTACAAATTTATACCGCTTATACCGCCCACCCCTACTTCCGATCCTCCTGTGGCACATTCTCATTCTTACCTCTTGATGAAAGTGTCCGCTCGTCCTCCCCTCCTGCCTTCTCTCCCCACTCACGACGTCACCGCTCAGTGTGCTGTGTGTGCGGGTGGCATGAGAGAGACCGTGCACGCAGAACACACCGGAAACAGGAAGTAGTCTACGTCGATGTACCGATAGTACGGCATATCCGAAGCGTGGTAGACGGCTTCCATCGTTTGGGCGAAATTTATCGATCAGCCCGAGGTGGGTGTCTTATTTTCGGGGGGTGCCTTATTTTCCGAGGGGGGTGGCTTACTTTCGAAGGATGTCCTATTTTCGGGGAAACACGGTGTTTAGCAATCTAAATGCGTTTTTATTTTATTTTTGAAATATTCATTTATCGGCCCTTATAAATGCCAATACCGATATTTTGGAAAATGCTTAATATTGGCCCGCCGATAAATCGGTCGGGATCTAGTGCACATGCAGTCCTCATGCAAAAACATGAACTGTTTTTAACATGTAATAGATGATCATGAAAAGGGACAATGATTAAAACTGCAGTTTGCTAAGTTTTGTTTCCTATGACAGAGTAAAAATGTTTCAGTAAAAAAACTTATTGATGATCTCTAGGCAGTGATACAGTAATAATGCCAAAATTTCAAAACACTGAAATAGTGTTGCTTTTATAAAAACATCCACATACCATGTATAATGTCTGGATGGCATGATTGTATGAAAAATTAGATACCACCCAAGCCTAATGCCAACCCAGCTACTGCAGTCCTTGTGAAGTAAGGCTAAGTGTACCTCCCTTCATGGTTACTAAACAAATGTGATTTAGCCTCCTGTGCCAGATGTCAACTTACAATGTTGAAGACTAGTGTTGTAGTGAAGACCACCTAAACGACATTGCCGAGACCAGAGGGTATCAAGATCAAGACACTGCCGAGACTTGAGGGGATCAAGACAAAGGCTAAGACAAACTAAGGCGAGACCAAGACCAAGAATAGTCGAGACTAAGACCAAGACCAAGATCGAAAACAGACTAGGATTAGAATTGATATCACATTATTCAGATTATTCAGAGAAAAAAGACATTGCTGTAAAGTGTCATTCGTCGTTAAATCAAATTCATGCTATCTTTTTACTGTCCATATGTCTCTCATTTAAAATCTCCCAGATTTGTCATAGTTATGAGGCCTGATGGAAAATAATATTCTCAGCAATCTGCTCCTATAACCATTTTATCAGACCTCGTCAAGGGAAAGACATGGGATGTACCAGAAAGATGTTCATATTAAGTCTCTTATACCAGGGACTGAGGCTTCGGATAAGCTATGAATACGGCTATGTAATGATACTTTGCTTTGAATTGAAGAGGATGAACCTCAAGATTGACTTGCGCCTCCAAGACCATGCTTTCTAATGAATTTAAAATACCTAATTTATTTGAATTATAAATATGCTATGGACTTTGTGGACATTTTCGGACATTTCTTTGCTGACTTCGCTATGATACGATGTGTATGATGTGTGTGGACTGTGAAGCACTGGCAGTGTACATTGAGAAAATGTACTGTGTGACATTTTTAAAATAGATGCATCTGACTGGTTGCATTTGAACTGTGACGCATAATAAATAATGTTACTGTTCTGTGGGGATGTGCTGTTTTCTCTTTTGTTCCCCATCTCATCGAGACCGATATGTATGAGACCAAGACAAGACCGAGACTAAATAGAGTCGAGACCAAGACAAGACCGAGACCACAAAAAATGATCTTGAGACCAGTCTCATGACCAAGACCGGTCTCGAGAACTACAGCACTATTGAAGACCAGTTCCAATATTAAGAACACAAGAATACGCCGATGGTGATAATGTTAGTCTTGTTCCGCCCCAAATATCAAGGATACAGCAACTGCATCCTCGCCAAATGACACCAATCCCACAATGCCTTGTGCCCTGAGATCGTTCTTGGGAAGCAAGTTGGCAAGACCACTCTTGCCAAGTCCACAAGTACAACCTTTGCGCTCTTGGTATTGAGATTTGATTCATTACAATTCAATTTTAAAAAACTTTGCTTGTCCCTAGAGGGCAATTCAGGGCATGCAGGTAAGCAATTTAATGCACAGAAATGTCATCTTAACACAGACACACTAAAATGCAAACACCCTTTGCGTTAGGATAAGGTGAGGATAAATGGTGGACCAGTGGAGCAATATGAGCTGCTGCTGACTATTGTTCTGGGAAATGTTTATAAATGGGAAATGTCTCTAATAATATTTTGAAGCTTCCTAGCAGGGACATGGTTACTCGCAGCCTTACAGAGTCAATTTGCAAAAGTGAATTAATCATATTTCTTCTTTTGGGAGACCGGCCTTCAAGACATTTTACAGCCATTATTACATCCAGCTGGTAGGGGTGCTTCCTGATTGCTGAGATATGCTGAGATATGCTGGGCTGGCACAAAGCCCCCTGCTGTACAGTAAGGCTCACGCAGTACAGCTAACCACCCAGCCTAAAAAGCATCCAGATTTATAACCCAGACAAGGCGGCACAACAGGCTACCTAGAAAGACCATTACGCAACTGAGAGCTGGACTAGCAAAAGCCTCCCTTCTCAAAGTTGAATGTCCCCACAATACCTGCTGCCTTGGAAGGAGGGGTTTTATGCTATGACCCGGAAAAAAAAAGAAAAGGAGTTAATCATCAGCCATCTAATATTATGTCACATGGAACCCCAGTGTAGTGACATGCTTACTCTACTAACATGCACCTCACCCTACCAGTGCTTAAACACACCTAATTTTATGTAGAATACATTTTTATTACTGCGGGAATCTCCACAGACCGGGAAAACAATGCAAGTGGGCACTATGTGTTTGGCACCTTCCTCCTGAAAAAAGATACAGAACAATCAAAACCAGAACAGAACCCAGTAGCTTTTACCTCTGGAACCCTCCATTACAGGCAGGGCTCACTCTGGACTCATTTTTTGCACTGTGTTCGGTATTGTAGTATTTTGATATTTAAATATTTAGTTGTCTTCTATATGTATTTTACTTGCTTATATTTTGTGTAATATACTGCCTAGGAGAGAGTGCCAATCAAAATTTCATTGTTTCACTTACAAATGACAAAAAAGATGTTTATCAATTTATCCATTTTAAACAAAAAAAGAAAAAAAAAACATGATACCCCGAGAACAGAGAAGTCTTGTCATTAAACTGCATATACATCAAAGAAAAGCTTCTTAAGATGGTGGCCCACTGGACTGAATCTGCTGTGCCTGACAAAGATCTGACAGATACTTTGTTAATCCATCACGAACCAGGAAATACGCAAGACTAGAAGTCAAGCACTATGCTGCCATTACTAATGTTTATGCAATATGATCAATGAAAGTGTTTCATACATTTCTTTGGCCAGATTCAACCACGTATGTCACAAACATGTGGTTAAGAATTGCAACACTCAGCTCCAGTCAAGTAATTCCAGAAACGTGAAATTAACATTTTGATATTGAAGTAAGGAGGCATAAATTAACACAAAACGCAGCATCTAATTTTTTTATGGAAATGATTTATAAGTGCTTCTATTTCTTGATTAAATGGCAAACACACAGTTTAGACTAGTATATGTAATGTAGAAAGAATATTTAGTTGACATATAATTAGGTGGAATACTACATTATACCAGGGGGCGGCATGGTGGTGCAGTGGTTAGCACTGTTGCCTCACACCTCTGGGACTCAGGTTCTGGTCTCCACCTGGGTCGCATGTGTGTGGAGTTTGCGTGTTCTCCCCGTGTCGTCGTGGGGTTTCCTCCGGGTACTCCGGTTTCCC
>JABFDZ020000118.1:11253528-11265919 GCA_019775955.2 Pollimyrus isidori | reverse complement strand
TTGCTTCCGGGATAGGCTCCGGACCCCCCGCGACCCAGTGAGGATAAGCGGTTTGGATAATGGATGGATGGATGGATAATTATAACTAATTACTGATGATAAATATTTAAAGAGAAGGGATCTGAAGAA
This sequence comes from Pollimyrus isidori, assembly GCA_019775955.2. Classification (NCBI taxonomy): domain Eukaryota; kingdom Metazoa; phylum Chordata; class Actinopteri; order Osteoglossiformes; family Mormyridae; genus Pollimyrus; species Pollimyrus isidori. The sequence continues at coordinate 11,265,790 of JABFDZ020000118.1, read as the reverse complement.
ATCCGGACAGTTAAATGAGGACATCCTACAGCTAAACTTTGTGAGTCAGGGATCTCTGCATCTGTGGGTTCAAATCCCATGGCAAACATATCACCATCAAGCAAGGCCCTAGATCCATCTTTGCCAGAGTTGCTGGCTGACCCAACTCTCTGACGCTTTTTTCACGTGAACATCACTTTTGACAAAAGCATCAACTAAAATACAAGCGATAACTGCAAAAATACTTACCAGTGGTACAAAGAGTACAAACATCTCACAGACCCTTGTTATGAATGATAACCGTGATATGCTAAAGCTGCATTTGACCCAGTCTTTGAAACTGGCATCTACAGTTCACCATCCACCCAAAGAGCACTTTGGTTTAGTCGCAGAGACATAGAGCAGGGCAGCTATGTTATTTTGACTACAGTTCACGATGATTAATCAAAGTAGGGGCAGCTCTCCATGCCACAAACAAGCAGACTCAAAAGAACTGGCTGACATCCATTTCCTGTCCAGTTTAAGAACAAACATGACCTTTAGGAACCAGTGCAGTGAATAACAAGGATAGCACTGTAGAATCCCAGTGAGCCCTAGCACTCAAAAGTATGGGCAAATTATATATCATTTAGAGGAAATAGACAAGTGTTATATATAATGCTTAAATCAGTATACACCTCCACAATTATAAATTATATATAATAAATTCATTTTTACATAAAGGTAGATAAAAAATAAACCCCATATTGCCTTACTGGAAGCCAAATCATATTTAAAAGTCTGATGCTCCACAGATCTGCATCTAAGAACTTTGTAAGCTAATGTAGAATAACAATACTTCTAAAGGATTTCACATTGTCCATCCATCAAGACATTTTAAGGGTCAGTCATTTCACATTGTGTTTAACAAATTGTGTTTTTATCTTTCCTCGCGACTTTACAGTATAATACAGACGTCAAGATTTCCTTTATTTAATGATGCATTCTACAAAGAGTCCATCAATTTTTATATATTTATACTTCCAATGGCATCAAGAACTTATTTGCACTGTAGTTTTACAGTGAACCTCTGCCAGCCTCTAGGTGAAAGTCTCACTTCTCGACACTAGCATAAAGCTTGTCAACACCAGTCGCATTCACAGCTTTCACTGCCACGTCCATTGACAAAGTGACGTGACAATATTTTCCACGTGACACAGTCCAATTGTGTATTGTTAGGTTCCACCTGGGTTGTTGACACTGAAAAGCATTCTTAAGACACAGCACCGTCAGGCTTAACCTTTCGTACATACGTATTTCAACCAAAATAATAATAACTATTCAACCAGATAAAGATAGATACACAAGACCAGCAATTCAGCTGGCATAGCAGACTGGTTTGCTGATCGATGTACAAGATGATCATGGCAAATTAGTCATAAACCAGTTTCGTGTATGAAGTGCTACAAACCCTCGGGTGAAACTTTAACAAGCTATCTTAGGCAAGCACCGAACAAACAAAGCCATAACAAAGCGGCAAACGCTGTCAATTCGTCATGTCTATTTATAACTCCGATTACAAAGCGTCAAACGGCAGTTTATAAAGTCATCCCCTCTGTAGCCTCGTCGGCTCGTCCTGGCCCAAACCCTCTCCCCGCTCGGCGCACACGTTTGAGGAAGTGGTCTCCACTCTCCGGATCATGTTTCCAAGATGTAAAGCAGCCGTTGTCAAGCTTTCCGAAACAAAGAAACACGGGGCCATGTGGCTCTGCTTGGCCAGCCGTACTGCCAGACCCCCCCCTCCAGAAAGTACCCAGGCAACAAAGGACATATACATATATCACGCAGCTCAGCCGGAGTCGGCGGTTTCACCTTCGTACGAATTTAGTTAGCAGCTTGGGATTTTAAGCAGGTCCAGAAAACGAAAAAACGACTTTCACCTCCACCAGCCATCAAAATATAACTGTCGGCTCTTTGTTTCCCAATTATGGCTACTGTTGTTTTTAAGTGTTATCATGATTATTTTTAAAATCATAAATGTTTCTATCGAATAATAAGTTGTAATTGCTGTTCTGTGCGTTTATTTGAACAAGCGCACACATATACACGTAGTTACTCTGTTGATAAGACAACGATGGCTAAATATAAATATTTTACCAGACATATCTGACAATAGGCTTTGATCTTTAACACTGCAGCGCGTCCATCAGCTTTGCCCAAACCGATCTGCGGGACTCACGCTGCGATGCCCCCCCCATCCGCGCCCTCTGCGCCTTACCTGGTGCAGCCGCTTCTTAGCTCGCAGCACCGCTTCCTCGTATCCCTTCTGGCGCAGCTCACTCAGACTCTCGTAGTACTCTTCTGGGTCATCGGTCTCGGTAAACAGCACCTGGGAGAGGATCTTCCATCCGCAGGTGTCTAAGGCATGGCCGAGGTACACTTGGAGCTGGTAGCACAGGGCTTCCACCTCTCTTTGAGTCACCTCTGGAAGTCCGAACAACACCGTCCACACGCCGGAGGGCTCCTCTGGGAACGGGGGCAAGCATGCCTCCAGATCGGAATTGACGGAACAGAGCTGCAGGTGGACAGCCTTCATATCCTGGAAGGAGAAGAGTCCGGCCCAACTATAATGCTCTCTGCTGGCGGCATCAAAGTGATCCGAGTCAGCCAAGTCGGCATCTGGGGTACGCAGTTCTCCTTTACTGCCAGTGGGATCGGAGTCCTCGACGTCTACTGCTTTGCTCAGGATTTTAAGCTGACTTGGACTTCTCGTCGGATTTTTCGTGGTGCCGTCGTCTGCCCCACACCCAGTTGCACTTTCACGCTCGTCTTTGACGGGACTGTTTAAAGCTTTCCGTCTGTCCTCCACCGCGGAAAGCGGCCCCTCCGCTGCCTCCTGAAAGACAGTCACTTCGGGGACAGGATTCCGGGCAGCAGTCCTCCTCTGCACGGTTCTATTGTGACAAGTTATAGCGAACTTCCCTTCGACCTCATTCCACGCAACTATAAAAACGAACTTGTGCTTTTCCTTCTCATCGAAAACATTTGGCCGGACCGCCACCCACCCGGACTCAAGTGTGTCTTCCATTGTAAATGACATATTGTGGGCAGTTAGCCAACGACCCCCGGAGCTAAGTCCCTTATATTTCCCGTAGCCAAATATCAGACAGCGGCGTAACTATGCAGAAACAGTAAGTGCTGAGAGATTATCATTTGCTTAAAAAAGCGTTCAAAGTCCGTTTAAAGTAGGTATTACACAACTATCAAAACAACAGCCATCTTTGTCCATTTTAAAGCCTACCACAAAAAAATATGTTTGGCTTGTCCCGCAGCTGCCATCACCGGTCCCTGCCACCTGCTTCCCGTACCGTACCTGGCGTTCGGCCGCCGATGGCCCCTTTGTGCGTCTCGCTCAGACAATGCGGACCTGCTCTCATTGTCACGTGTTAGGATCTGTTTACAACCGGAGTGATCGGTGAGCTACTTGGGAAATGCTCTGCTGTCAAACGCGTTGTTTTTCTCCAGATCCCCTTCCCCTCCACCCTCTTAAAAAGCTATCTTCCCGGCTGGAAACTTGGAATAGCCAGGCGTTGGAGCCACCCGAAAATCTCCAAAAATAATTAAACTTTCACCCAAACGCCATCTAAGATATACCCCCGTTTTCATAGCGGAATAAACGAACATCCTGACAAACCCGCAATAATCACCAAAGCTCCTCTCAGCTCCATTAGCTACAATGTTTTCATCCGAAATGCTGCTGACGTAGCGCTGCCAAAGATGCGTAAACATATGCACGTGGGCCACGCAATGGACGTGATGACGTTGACCACAATTTCGTGTGTGTGGGGAGGGAAAAGAGGGGCATTGAACCCTTTTGCGTGCCCGTTTACATTACTGTAGATGTTACGTTTGTCCCTGCTATGGTTTGTTTTGTTCTCTCAGAAGAGCGTAGGTGACGTTATAAAAAAGTAACAGTATCTAGAAAATTAGAGTTTATGAGACAGCATAGGTCCTTTGTGTAAATGTAATCTGTTTGACTTAGAAATCAGTCTACAAAAGTCTAGATAATAATTGTACGTTTTTTCACAAACAGCTAAATTAAAGAAATAGGACAAGCGAGTATAAAGGATGGATGGATGATGATGGATCGATGGTAAACAGTTACATTGGTAGAGAAATACAAAATTAGGATACCACTTTACAATAAGACTACACTTATTAAGATTTTATTAATGGTTTATAATCAGGTTAATTAGGTTGTAACATTTTGTAAATCAATCGAGTTTTATACTATTTCTTAAAATTAACACACAGTTAGTGAAACCAGACACTCAAGGAATAAAACCTCAGATCTGCACAACTATAACCACATTCTCAGCCCCACTCTTTTTGCAAACACCACACACAATATTCTGCAAATCACTAAACATACTGATCTACATTAAACACATAAATTTTACATGATGTCACCTCTTTGCTATTCCAAGGCAGAACCATACAAAATACCACACTCATTAGCCAACTGATTAGATGTGACCACCGAGTGTGAAGTAGATGCTTAATTAAATGAAAGGGGGAGCCTATGAAGGAAGAGGGGTAGGTAGGGGAGGAGGGAGAGGTGGGGATTGACCTGAAGGAGGATGTGGACAGAGAAGACGAGAACCAAATTTACTGAATGAGATTAGAGCAACACTAGTTGACCATGTGGTAAACCATGGATTGATATTGAGAGAGGCTAGACAGAGAGTTTGGCCTACTTTGGCAGTCCTAGCAGCTATACTGTTGCATCAGTAATTTGCATGTATTGGTGGGAGCAGGGGTGGGAAAACAACTTTTCGCTACAGTTTCTCTACAGTGCCAATTACATGTACAACATCAGTACTTTGTAGCAATTGACATATATTTTGATTGGTCTCCATAGGATCAAGGGTTGAGAACATCAACGAGGAAGGAGCCCTATATTCTCACCAGAACAACAGAGAGCAATCATATATGTGTTTTTGGCCAACAACACCATATGCCTCAGAGAGACACAAGCAGACATCCTTAATGACAGCTCAGTTTTCAACAGCGTTCATCAGGTCTCATTATAAACCCTGAGGAGAATTCTTAAAAAACATCAGATGCAGGTGAAAGAGTGCTATTTCCAAGGAATTCTGAGAGGACAGGAGCATGAATAGGTGGAGATAAGTACTGGACACATCATTACTACACACTACACACAGAGAACCTTTTATAGCACCATGTATGTTTATAGTAGTGATGTACTGAACTATGCAATTGTGTCCAGTGTTGTGCATTTCAGGTGCAGAAGCTACAAATCCAGACCTAGATTTTAAGTCAAGTTAAGTGCTCTGTGACTGTGACTCTTTATGTCCAACTGCTTGGTAGAAACAATATCTTGGTCTGGATTTGTAGCTTCTGGACCTGAAATATTTAAACCTGATTTTATCTTTATTTAGAGAATAATGCAGATGGATGCCGATGCAATACCACATGGATTCAACATTCAGAAAGGTTCTTCCCACGCTGTCTTGCAAAAGAGAGCATAGCCTGTGATGTAGATGAGATCCTGCGGCCAGATCCAGCAAGGCAAACAGATGATACTTAGCTATCTGTTTTCCTTTTTTGTATCCATATATTTTTTGCTGTGTATTTGGTTTGTGTAGAATATATTCTGGTTTTCAGTGCAAAGTGCACCTGTATGGATGTCTTGACTGATGCATGATTGTGGAGAGAAATAATATTAATCAGTATGTACTATGGCCTTCTGTGTTGTCATCAATATATTCATATGTTTAGCCCTAACAATATTTCTAAAAAAAAAAACAAGCCCAAACTATTAGAAGATTTTCATTAGGAAAGTTAAAAGTGTTTTAGATTGATCATTGCCGGGTGTGACTAGTCCAAATAAAGTTTTTATGAACCGTCTGTGTACCACATGGTGACAAAATTGAGTTTTTGTGAATTAGTGTATGGTTATGAATTAACTGTTTCATTTTGCAAATGATCTTAGGTGTTTTTCTACTCTTGTACTGGCTACGCTTGTTTGCTACTCAAACTGGAAACCTACAGTGTATGTGGCTTCCACGTGAATGCTTGAGGAAAAAAAATACTCTTACCCTACTCGTTCTCTAGGACCACTAGGTGGCATACTAGGCCTGAATATATTTCTTAGCACGTCAGATGTGGTTTATACCCTTTTACAATTTTTCTGAATTACTGAAACACTAAACCTGATTCTTGGAACAAAACTACCAAAACTCATTTATTGAATTAGTAACTCGTTTGGCAAAACTTTAAACAGCGCTCACCTATTACACTCAATTTGTGCATCTAAGTCACCCTTTTTGGAAAATTCAAAAAGTTAAATAAAATCACTGGTCGCAAAAGTTAAGCACAGCCAGCACACAGTAGTCATCATTTACCAACACACAAAATCAGACATAGATATCAACTGCAAAAACTGACACTCAGTGAGAAAAATCTCTGACATTTGCAAAATCCTGAACATATATTGCACGTTTGCACTCAATTAGTAATTAGGCACAGTAAAAAAAATAATTAGTTTATCATCCCCGCCCGCGTGGCGAATTTAGCCTGCATCGATTTTTCTTTTATTTTTTAAAAGTGTATTCTCCTGTGTAAATTCCACTGCCGACGTTCACAAATTTTGAATAAAACATTTTTTAAACATTTTCTTTTCATATTAATTTTGTAGATCAGCTCATATGTCATACATCTGTTGCTGTTCCTTTTGTTTACTGTTGATGTTGAAAACTTATCTTCTGTTATCTTTTTTCTAAGAAATAAAAATAAAAAATAATTAAAAATCACCCTCTGTCATCACTTGTTTTTGATTGAAAGGATGATAAACTAATAATTATTTTTACTGGGCCTTAATGGCGTCTTCTGCATTAGACTGCATACAGTTCTCTACAAAAAACACAGGAATCTGACACAAAGTCACTTTTTGTCATTTCCAGACACGGTCATTCAAAAATCCACACTCATGCACCAATTGGCTAATAAGCATGCCACCCGGCTAATCTCCTACAGTAACTGCTTATTAGTTACCTCTGCAATCAGAATGAGGGCACTATAAATACTGCAGATTTACCATGGCAACAGTAAACAGCAACGGAAGCAGCAGTGAGGGAAAGCGGTGGAGGAAGAGTGAGAGGTAGTGTTACAACAGGAGGTGGAGAACAAACATAAACCTACATCATAACAGTCATACCGCTATACCCTGGTCCGTATTCTCCACCAACACAAAGTACACATGACACAGATTAATAGCGTACCTTTTGAGAGAAAATCAGAAAGAATCAAAGAGATGAGACATGATTAGGTAGAAGTAAATACAAGATAGACTACAGGACACTATACAGTACAATATTTCCCAGTAGTAAACTAAAACATATTTACTGTGTTTTTTTCTGTTTAAGTCCTGGAAATAAATTAAAATGTTATCCAACATGAGTTTATTTCAATTGAGGCTGTCTTTAACCTCACCAAAACCAGGAAAAGGGAAAAGCACATCATTAGTCATATAGCCATTCTGAATGTTTCTGCTGTACGTGGAGGAAACATTACAACGTGTGCTACCATCACAAATAATGAAGTTATCCGCCACCAAGCCAATCTTGGGTAATGCAACACAGACCTTATCCTGATGTTTTTTGGACAGATTGTCACACTGTTCTACCGGCAGACCACATGAATGATAATGGGCAGCACAGATATGTAGTAATGTGGGACAATGTAATTAATGTTTGTATCCCAGGCAGTTCTGATGTGTAATCAGCTATTTCTCCCGAGTATCACGTAGAGCAGCGATAACTAGTTTTCAGTTAATTTACCTGGTAAAATAAAGTTTAAATAAATTACGTAAATGCTCTGAGAGTACACGTAAGTTAGTGGTTTATTTATTATTAGTTATTGTAATGTCGCGCTACTTTATTTGGTTAATTGTCCGGTCTGTTAAGAACGCATTCAAGTAAGAATTGCCTTGTAGAATGACTCATTTCCTGGCGCAAAGTGCACCTGTATGGATGTCTTGACTGATGCATGATTGTGGAGAGAAATAATATTAATATTAATCAGTATGTACTATGGCCTTGTGTGTTGTCATCAATATATTCATATGTTTAGCCCTAACAATATTTCTAAAAAAAAAAACAAGCCCAAACTATTAGAAGATTTTCATTAGAAAAGTTAAAAGTGTTTTAGATTGATCATTGCAGGGTGTGACTAGTCCAAATAAAGGTTTTATGAACCGTCTGTGTGCCACAAAACTGAGTTTTTATGAATTAGTGTATGGTTATGAATTAACTGTTTCATTTTGCAAATGATCTTAGGTGTTTTGCTACTCTTGTACTGGCTACTCTTGTTTGCTACTCAAACTGGAAACCTACAGTACAGACCCTGTGTGTATGAGGCTTCCATGTGAATGCTCTTACCCTACTCGTTCTCTAGGACCACTAGGTGGCATACTAGACCTGAATAAATTTCTTAGCACGTGAGATGTGGTTTATACCCTTTTACAATTTTCTGAATTACTGAAACACTAAGCCAGATTCTTGGAACAAAACTACAAAAACTCATTTATTGAATCAGTAACTCATGACTCATGACTAGTATGACTAATTTCCTAGCACATACAATTTACATTAGGTCAGCATTCACGGTTTGACTTCTGATATTCAGATCGAGTTCTAGGTCAAACTGGTTTGTTCAACTTTCAAGAAGTTCGAGTTCTAGTGAGTTCAAGAACCAAGGTACCACTGTACCATGATTCAAAAACTATTAGCATTATGTAATAAAACAACTATTCTCATTATTACTTAAAAGAGCATGTTGTATAGCAAGTCATATCCAGGCCAGTTACCCAATTGTATAGTTAGATATAGTTGTATAGCTAGAAATGGTTTTTGGGTCAAGTCCCAAGAAAGCTACATAATTGGAAATGACTGCTTATTGTCAACAGGCAGTTAAATTTGGGTTTGGCGTTATTATACTGCTTATCATTTTTAATGGCATTTCTCATGTCTTAGACCTTCAGGCATAATAATTTTAATAATAGAATAACTTTAAAATCAGGATCACAGTAGTATATGAAACATTTTTTATATAATGTGCTAAAATAATGAGTTAGTTGCAATATATGTATTTCCTTAGTTTCAGGTCTCGTTAGTTCCTTAGTTCTCTGTCCTCATTAGTGTTAGTATCTTCACCTGAGTCTTGTTGCCCTGTATATCCTTGTTGATTGGTTTTTGAATGTCATTGTTCCTTTGTATTACCTTTATTGCACATAATATAAATTACATCACAGTAAAACATTTTCTGAATAAATAGATATTACACTGTAATTATGTTATTAGACAAAAGTTTTGAATTTGGTACCTAGGCCTATGTAACACAGCTTTTGATGTGGCACTATTTAAAAAATAAATATCATATTTCCTTATGACAAAATTTAGTTGACATCTGTTCCTTTCGCAGCCCTTCTACAAAACATATATTACAAAACTTGAAATATGGGTTATAAAAATGGATATTTGACATTTCAGGGGATGCATAAATATGCAGGGAAATAAGTTACAGTGCATTGTGTTACTTGTAGTATTTGTAATGGTATACTGCATTTATAATACAGTAGAATCCACTTATAGTGACCATGTCTATCTGCGTGAAATTACTGTACACCACATTAGCCTTAGGTAGCTAGCCAGAATCAGTTACCACCATGCAAGTAGGGTTATCAAAGTAAAGTAAAAAAAAAATCCAGTTTTTATTTTTTCCGTATGTTGTCATGTACAAAAAAAATTTTAAATGAACATGAAACACACTACTTGATTACTATAAATGAATTATTTAAACAGTATTTGTACAATAATGATTCCGTCCCAAGCTGTTTGATACATACTGTATAAGTGATTGATTGCTATAACTGTGATCACTATAAGCAGTTTCAACTGTATTTCCATTTTGATAAGTTTGCAGAGTTGGGTGGGGAGATGGACAGCTCTGGGAAATAAGAGTTTCTCATTATTTGTTTTATATTAATGATATTTTAATTCATATAATGATATAACTGTAACTTATATTACCTTTCAGTAAGAATGACATCTCAATGATTTCAAGTGATTATTTCAATCAATTGTTAAATTAAATGTGTTTTTATATTGTGTATAAATATTGTGAAAGTATTTTATCAAATTAAAAAGATGTTTGGACTATATCAGATGTCAGTCATATTCTAATTATGTCCTTAACATTTTGAGTTATGCCTTTAACATTTGTGTTTGGTTGAACTTCATCATATTACGTTAAAATCATAATAATAATTTAAAATAGGAATGCTCAGCAAAACTTAAAGAACACAAAACACTTAACGCATTAACAAAATCCATAGTCAGAACTGTCACATTGGACATTATCATATAGAAATTGACTATTTGTGATAATATTGATGATTTAATGTCTTTAACTGTAGTGAAGGGGTTTGGCTCTGACTCGCTCTTTACTAATGCTGAAACCAAACCTACACCCCTGCATGATTCCTGTCAAGAAAATCACAAATGATTTAATGTCAGTCGCTAATTAGTGCAAATTTCACCCTGACGCTGCAAACCCCCAATCTAAATTAAGTAGCACATCAGCTAAGATTACCTTGCCGATATCCGTCGTCTTCACGAGCCTTTTAAACAGACACTGAATTTATCTGTGTTTTAAGCAGATGATTAATATACTGTCTTCATGTATCTTGTAATGTTCTACTGATACGTGTTTACCTGATTTTGACGTATTCTTTCAAAAACAGCTACTACATAAATGAAGCAGAAAAAAACCCACAAATGTATCAAATTCCACTGCCTGGAGTTACTGATGGACATATGGGAAAATATTACCATATTTTTCTCTGATAATCTATAGACTGGGCCATCCAAGCATTTGCAGCACCCTAGGCCAGCTTCACTTGAGGGTATAGAGTTAGCTGGTTGAGCTAACTTAACATAGCCTTGGTGCTCTATTCCCGCTTTTCTGTACTGCAGTCACTCTGATCACAGCTGTTAAGCTTAGCGGCAATGCTAACGGGACATGTTGTCTCAGTCTTTCCTGTAATCAACAGTCACGCAAAAATTACCAAGTAATTTAATGCAAACCGATTAGCCGTATAATTGGTTTCAAAACGAAAGATTTGGAAACAAAGATTTGAAAACAATCAAGTAACTGTATTTTGAGATGTCAGACTATGGGTTCATAGATAAACTGACCAAAAAAAAAAAGAAAACACGCAACACACTCCGATCAGTAGTGAGCATTCCTTTATGATAGACGGGCTACCTAAAACCGGCCTGGAAAGTTTAAACACGGCTTTATGTCTACTGTGAGCGATCTTAAAGAAATGAACTCAGAGGCTCTGAACAGGATCATTTAGCCGGGGCTTTCTGGAAGAGCTGCTTCAGCTGCTCCTCCGTTGTCGCCTCTTTCTGTTGCATCAGATCCGCGTGGCCCTTGGTCACCCCCCAGCCGTCTGGGCAGGACATGGAGGGACACAAAGGTCGTCCAGATGCTGGTTTCAGCTTTTCCCAGTAATCGCGGCGTGCCCTGGACAACAACGAGGTCAGGTTCTTATATGCTACATGCATATTAGCAGCAATAACAGCTAAAACAATTAAGGTTCAACTAATAAACTGACAGATAATAATGCAGAAAATGATCACGTTATAGAAGTCATTTTCACACAATGCCAACAATAAATACATACACATTAGATCACATTCAGCGCATTCAGCGCTCTACAGCTGCGCTACATTGTTACATTACAGAAATCATTCCACAAAGGGGTTGCTATTCAACCGTGCGTACTAGCAGACGTGTCCGCTCAAACGTCTATGATGACATCATTGTCTCTGTGGACAAACACCTGCTGCACTCCAAATTTTGTGTCTGCCCAGTGGTGCCACGCGTAGCTCTGGACACACTGCGCATGATCGATTCGCCAGCATCCACGCTAGATATACCAATATGGATGCTTTTGACAAATGCAAATTTGCAAAGTATGCGGTTTGAACGGAGGACCACAGACATTTCGATGTATGCATACACACAGTGGATACGTGAGGGTTGCGATTGTGCTGCAGAAGTATGAACCAGCTTTTCCGGATGCCCACCTGGCTCTGACCCAGGGCTTCGTGTGCATATCCAGGCCGCTGCCCCACGTCCCATGTTTCTCTGAGGCAGCAGGTAAGAATCCCCTCTCGGAGGCCAGCTCCTCCGCTATAGCGCGGATGTGGTA
>JABFDZ020000118.1:11221073-11244596 GCA_019775955.2 Pollimyrus isidori | reverse complement strand
CCTCCTTCATCAGCTTCACAGTCTTCACGCACGTCATGGGGTCGAAGTGACAGTTCACCCCAACTATCTGGGCACCTGATGGGAACACAAACAAGCACACAAGGCCTTCATTCTCAATGTACATGCATGGAGTTAGAGGCATGGAGTAATACACTAAGCAAAGAGGATCATTTCTACAGATTCTGGGGTTCATGCAGTATTATAGTATAATTTAAGACAGGGAGGAATAGATGTTATTATGTGTGCGTTGCAGATATGAATATGGACCACCAAGATAATTCAGGAAATAATGAAATTATGATTAGAAGCTATAACATAAACTTGTAAATTGTGTAATTTCCTTAAAACGACATCATTTCACAGAGAATATAACAGTATGCTGGTGCACATTTAACATAAATGATTTGCAGCATAGCTTCTACTGATCATTCAGCTTCATGTAGACAGTGTATGATGTTATCTTAGTAAATATGCTCCACTGTGAAAGAGGACTGTCTTGAACTTCACTTGTTTTGGAGTTTAAATAATTCCCAGATATGCTCTAATAATTTAAGGCTGATTTTATGTGTAGGTTACTGCTGCAATCTGAGAGGGATTCTGTGACTTTTGGTAAAATAGTGTGCATAACTTTTAAGAAATTCAGTTTAACTCTCATATCTTCACACGTCCTCACACAAGCACTGGAGAAAGTAACATTTGGGCCATACCAGCCTTCACTAGCCTGACAGCACAGTCCCCAGGACCGACACCATTCAGGTCTCCTTCCGGTCCAATACACATGGTGGCTGCCACCGGTTTCCCTGTGCTCTTCAGGACCTGAACAGCCCACTCCGCTTCCTCCACATGCTCAAAGTACTGCACAGGACACAAATATCTGAGCATATCTAAAGTGCAATGGGGCAGCTGCTTAGCACTGAATTAAATAGAATAGACTACAACCTTGGATCAATGTAGGTCTTAAAATATTTAAAAAATAATAATAGAGTATAGCACAAAAGTACCAATAAAGTCTCATTTATTTATCTAACAAACACTTTTGTCCAAAATGGCATACAAGTGAGAATGGGAGCGCAGGGTCAGCCAGTGTGTAGCTGGGGTTAAGTGCCTCGCTCAAGGGTCCAACAGTGACATCACTGCCAACTACAGGATGTGAACCAGTGACCTTCTGAGTCCTAACCCAAAGAGTCACACACCACCCCTAATAATCAGAATGATCCATCCATCCAAATGATTATAAGTCTCCTGATGTATTACAAAAGATTTTTTGTATTATTCAATAATTTACCAGTAGAAATGTATAAAGAAGTACGACATGCAAACCACATGACGATTAATATAGGATAGATATTGATGCATTCTTTAACTTTCCTGCAAAACATTGCAGGGAAACTGCAATAGCCTTCTGCCTACAAAATTATTGTACCTCTGCAATCAAAAAGTCCACATTCTTCCTAATGAAGACATCCAGCTGCTTTTTAAAGGTGGCCTTAACTTCCGCCTCACTCTTGCAGCTCAGGTAGGAGGGTGTCTGAGAGACTCCGCCTGCCACCAGGGCATCACCCTCATTGGCCACCTCTCTGGCAAGGTCACAGGCCGCCTCATTGATTTGTTGTCCCTGGAGTTAATAGATGGTAAATATGATTCAGACCAGTTACTCACATAGATATTGGTTGTTTCTGCTTTATGAGTTAATCTTCAGGGAAACCCTGAGTTCAAATATTTAGTTAATTTAGTTAGAGAAAGTGAAGAGTAAAGTTTCTTCCAATAAATGTTTCTTCCAATATTTTAAGTCCAAAAGAGCTCTAAAATCTGCAGGAGAGTAAGGGTCTTATAAGTAAAAATCAAGTCATTATAATGAATTTAATGATTGTTTTGCACAAGTATTCACTATAGTCAATGCCTATGTTGACCAATATATGTATAACTAAAGTTTATGTGCTACAAAGCCTAACTAAGCTCAAAATTAATAAATCATAGGGTGCTAATGGCATCTTAGAAGTAATTCATCAAACTATAGGCCAATTAGTTAACTGGAAAAGTAATGGAAGCTATAATCCAATCGAAAATGGTACATTACCCGGATTCAAATAACATTCTGACAGTTAGCCAACATGGATTTAGGAGAGGTAGATCCTGTTTAACTTATCTACTTCAGTTCTTTGTCTGGCCCCTCCCAGTGCTCATTATGGACCTTTCTGCCATTGATTCCCTTTGTCTGGCCCCTCCCAGTGCTCATTATGGACCTTTCTGCCATTGATTCCTTTTGTCTGGCCCCTCCCAGGGCTTGTTATGGACCTTTCTGCCATTGATTCCTTTTGTCCTGGAGAGTTAACTGAGCAAAGTTAACTGGAGAAGTTAGGAGAAGGAGAAGTTAACTGAGCAAAATCGCTTCAGCCTTGAGCAAAGGAGACAAAGGGGGGACATGATCCAGGTATATAGGATTCTAACATGTCTGAATGCTGTTCAACCAAATAGTTACTTCAGTATTAGTTTAAATACAGGAACTTGTGGTCATAGGTGGAAATTCTTTACACAGTGTGCAGTTTAGAGTATGGAATAGTCTTCTTGTTAGTGTAGTGCAAGCTAAAACCTTGGGTTCCTTGACATCAGGGCTACATAAGATTTCAACAACTTCATGCTATTGGTTGAATTAGTTGAGCTTAATGGGCCGAATGGTCTCCTCCCATTTGTAAGCTTATGTTCTTACGTTTTTAAGACACTCACAGAAAGACGTAGGTCGTTGCCTCTGTTCTCCAGTTTATCATCACTGGCGTAGAAGGTAAAGGTCTGCATGACATTGGATCCTGACCTGAGGAATTCCCTATGCAGCTGGCGCACTGAAATGCAGCAGAGAAATGGAATCTTCACTAAAAATCAGCTTGCATCACACAGACTTGTATTATCTGCCTGCATGACTTGTCGGAGCGGAGAAATGCCTCTTACCAGCTTCTGGGTGAGTGACGCTGGCCTCTGGTGTCCATGGCCCTGCCTTGACATAGCCGCGCTTCTCCAGCGCAAACACAAAGCCGCCATCACCAATGACAACTTCGCCTGCGTTTAGGCGCTCAAGAATTCCCTGGAAAGAATCTATATTGTCAAGTGAAGCTTTCCACATTTATATATGTTTTTTATCTATCCAAATGATAGTAACTTGGCCGAGGTACATAAATTTGTGTCTATTGTTGATTCTTATTCACTCTGTATTTTTGAACTTAACTGGGGTTGTGTCATACTTGAAGTGTTCTGAACCAGTTACAACTCTGACATAAGCCGAAATAATTTGATTATTTGATTGTCAGTGTTTTCTTTTTCAAATGCAAAGATTTAATGGCATTTGCACTCAGGCATGCAGAGATAGTATGTATTTTGTAAATCAAAACCATAACGTGCAATATGCTGGCATCTTCATCAATATTTATTCTAGTTTCCTTCTTTGGGAACCTTTCTTTCTTATATTTTTATTTTCATATATTATTTGTTACTAATGATTTGGAATTACAAAAGAATACATGATTACTCTGTGTTAACTGAGTTGACTGTATTCAACACCAACTTTCCAAGATAGTATAATTGCCTAAAAATACAATCAAAAAAAATAAAGTCATTGGTGTCTAATTTTTGACTGTATAAAAATACTCTACATTGTGAAAACAAAACTCCCAAATGAAGACAAAGGCACATAAGAAGAACTTACTTTTTTGACTGGTGGC
This sequence comes from Pollimyrus isidori, assembly GCA_019775955.2. Taxonomy (NCBI): domain Eukaryota; kingdom Metazoa; phylum Chordata; class Actinopteri; order Osteoglossiformes; family Mormyridae; genus Pollimyrus; species Pollimyrus isidori. Next base: position 11,240,886 of record JABFDZ020000118.1, on the reverse strand, counting down.
ATATCTTCCTGTTTAAGAGGCAGTAACAAAACACTTTGCAATAGCTGGCTCCAAACCTGAATCTGGACAGAACTGAACCAAATGCGAATTTATATTATTGAAACTGGAACTGGGTGGAACTGATGTCATCTCCATAAGCACAGCTGATTGGCGATATATTGTTTGTTAAAGCCAGTTTTGCAACTGACAACCTTTACTCACCTTCCACTGTGTGAGCGCGCGCGCGTGTGTGTGTCGGTGGGACAAGAATAAGGTCAAACATGTCCTTTTGTCATATAATCATTTCAGGATGAACATACACCTAAATAAACACCTACAGGAAGGACCGTAACGCAACATCCTACAGACAGCATACCAACACAACATCCAGAGCAAGCTCCAAATATTACAAGTTTAACTCAAATGTTAAATTAATGTTTAATGTAAGACAATAATTATGCGTTGCCTATGTAATATGTTTGAAGTTAATATTTTTAAAGCGCAAAGATTCAATTAGAGCACATCACCGATCGACACAAGGCATCTAATTGGGCCACCTCTGTACCCACCCGACGTCAAAAAAATAAAAACGAAGTATGCATTTTTTACTTTCTTAGCGGAACCATAGAAGGCGCAACCCTTTCAATATAGACGACCCTAATTTCAGCAGGTGCCACAGAAAGACACTCGATCCTAGCTATGTCTATAGCTGTTCTTTGACTCCCTTGTACCAAAGCGAATATTAATCAAATCACAACCTCAATTAGCCTGACTTGTTTATTTATTTGTGTTCGCTTCTTTTCCAATCTCTTTCAGTGCGCACTACTATTTTCATAAGGTTAATTAAACTTTACTGGTGACTGGACGCCGATTCCCAGTCTGGATGATTAATAGTTAATCCAGAAGGTTTCGCGGAGACTGATTGGATATGGATACGCTCCGGTCGGTTTGCTCAGTTCTAATTTGTCACGTAAGAACTCTGCGTGAGACGTGCTTTGAATCGCGCAGAATACTCATGTCATAGGTAGAACCATGAAACACATATTGAATACTGTAAACTTGCAAGTGCGGAAACATGTTTTTGCGTGTCTGTGGCGTCCTCTTCGGCGCGCGATAAATTCTGCTTCGCAGACATGTGCAGGGGAGAGGTGAGTCCTCCTGCGCTACATTTTTAAAATGCATTATATGTGGCAGTGAATTTAAGCGAGGATTTTGCGTGCACAACGTAGTTGTTTTAAGTGGATTGCCGCGCTACTCCGTACTGTACAGTCCCGTGGGATGGCTGAAAAGCACAAAGTTATTTTATGCTGTCACATGCAGGACAACAAGTATCGGTGCTGGTTCAGATTTTCAAAAGTTGTCACAGGAAGCGTATGACACTTTGTCTGTCATGTTCCAGCCATATGAAAACAATGAAAAATCGACTGTTTTACTAAAACAAACTTTGTACTAGTATTGTTTTAATGTACATTAATTTTGCTAGCATGACAATTTTACTACAAATAAAATGCATTGTGTTCCATTTTAATATTTATAATAGTGATGTCATGAATAATGAAAATAAGACAAACTGAATGTGTAGCCACTGGCCTGCCTATAATTGCTACAGTTTTGTACCAAAATACATTCTTCACAACGATGTAGCCAAATGTTACTCTTTAATACTACTGTTACTATTTAATTTAGTGTAAAATCACTATAAATTAACAGTGAGAGTGCTTAAACTATTCTCTATTACCCATTTTGACTGTTGGTACCCAATCCCAGAGACAATGGGGCCAACATCCTGAGGAGCAGGTGGAAGGACACAGCAGACACCGTGATCATCGGAGGGGGATGTGTTGGGGTCAGCCTGGCCTACCACCTGGCCAAGGCTGGCGTTAGGGATGTGGTGCTGCTGGAGAAGTCTGAGCTGACTGCCGGCTCCACCTGGCATGCTGTAGGTCACTCCAGTGTGCATCACAATCAGGGGAGACTTCATTTGCACAGTGCAATACCAAGTACATTCTGCTCGGTGCATTTTTTTTCTTGAAAACAGTGTATGTGTAACTGTTTAATAAGCGTAGCATATCAAAATCTGTTTCACCTTTCCTTCAAGGATTGATGCTGTATTAAACAAGCTCTGTGTTTCATGAGTTTAGTTTGTTCTCCTCCTGCTTCCCAGGCAGGTTTAACCACATACTATCACCCCGGCATTAACCTGAAGAAGATTCACTACTACAGCATTAAGTTATATGAGAGGTTGGAGGAGGAAACAGGGCAGGTAACGTTTACCTCACACTAAGTGCAGCTGGGCAAAGACTTGCAATGCATCTCTAATGTTAAAGATGTATGAACAAAACTCATTTTCTATCCCGAAACACAAAGCATCACTGTGTGTAATGTGTATCACATTTTCATCCTGATTTTCTGACACTGGCTATTTCGTTTCCGTCGGGATCTCGTCCCGCTCGCCACTGACCCTCCACAGGCCGTTGGGTTTCACCAACCGGGCAGCATTCGCATTGCGTCAACCCCAGTCCGAGTGGACGAGCTGAAATACCAGATGACACGCACATACTGGCATCCAACACCACAGTTCCTCATTGGACCAGAGAAGATCCATGAGCTCTTTCCGTTACTTAACATGAACAAGGTGATGTTACCTGAATGTATGCATGAGCGCTTCTCGGTATTCACTTTGTGTAAATCAAGGTAATATTTCATTTGTTGACTTTTATAAGTATACGTACTGTACCTCTTACATGCTTCTACAATAATTGTTACTATGAGAAGAGACACCTGACATGTACCTTTGGGGTCACTTTGACCCCAGGGTAGGCGTGAGAGTTGCAAACTCCTTTTCAAATATGAACTAAAAGCATAAAACTTGCTTAAAACCAAGATCTATTTATGTTAAATTCAGATTTACTCAAATAATATCAGAGATACATGCAGTTTATGGAAGGGTTGATGCAAAAAGGCTAAATTTATACTCCGTCTTTTCAGTAATTTAATATGTGATTTTTTTTTGTATTTTTTTGGCTTATGGGTTTTTATTTTCTGTACGGTGACTGGAATGGCTTGGGAAGGTAATGTGAGACAAAATTTGACTCGATATGGGTTTGTAAGTGGATTACTTACGTCGGCTGAGACCTGCCTGTAATACTGTTATGTTTTGGGCCTTTAGGTGTTAGCTGGACTTTACAACCCCGGCGATGGGCACATTGACCCGTACTCTCTCACCATGGCATTGGCTGCGGGTGCTCGCATGCACGGTGCCCAGATATACCACCCTGCCCCTGTCACTGGGCTCACCGCCACTTCTGATGGAAAGTGGGACGTGGAGACACCCCACGGGAGGGTCCGGGCCGCCCGCCTCGTCAATACAGCAGGTCTGTGTGTGAGCAAATTCACCCGAAGTGTGGCAAGCCAGGAAAACTCATTGCTTGCCTTTTGTAATCAGCCGCTGAGGTTAGTTAAACTAGGGTAGCATTGTCAGGGAGGCCTGAATAATCTGGAAATATCCAGTCATTCCTGCAAGATTATGCCAAATACTGGATTCAGTGCAGTTAGATCAAGGTTTCTGGCAGCTGATAAAGGTCTTTCAAAGCAGTTTGTTCAGATATTTAGAAAAGTCCTTTCTGTATTATTCATACAGGTCTGATTTCAATCTTGGTTTATTTTTTTTTACTCTTTCAGAAAATGTTTGTTTCTGAGTTTGTTATTCAGGGACCACATAATCATCCATCCATTCATCCATTTTCCAAACCGCTTATCCTTACTGGGTCGCAGGGGGTCCGGAGCATATCCTGGAAGCAACGGGCACGAGGCAGGGAACAACCCTGGATGGGGGGCCAGCCCATCGCAGGGCACACTCACACACCAGTCACTCACACATGCACACCTATGGTGGTGTTAACCACTGCACCACCATGCCGCCCCCGACTACATAATCATTTGAGGTTAATTGAAACTACCTGTGTATCAAGGATAGGGGTGTCCTTGTGTTATAACCCAGGTTTCCTCTGCTTCAAATGATGGGCTTCATGCCAAACATTTGACTATCTGACACTTGTGATTCATCCGATGGCAGTGAATCATAACTTTAGTCAAATGTGTAGAGCATATGATTGGTATGATCGTATCATTTTGATGTCATGCCTAGTGGTTCATATCAGCTCCAGAAGGACGCCCTGCAGAGATCAGGGAACTGCTATACTTTAATAAAATCACTTTCACAATTTCAATGGAAACATTCGATTTAAATTGTAGGTAGAAACGCAAATGAGCAAAAGCAGCAGTAACAAGAAAGGCTTCCAAAACGATAAAGATCTTATCCCAACATTACCCTTGTCCTGCCCCGATTGTCCGCTCCTTCCGTGTGCCGCGCCCCCTCGTTAACTTTGTGTGGAATCCCCATGTGATCAGCTGTTTGTCATTAGTTTTTTGTATTATGTCCGTGTTTCAGTTTGTTTCCCCAGTCCGGTCATTGGGTGCGTTGAACTTGCTTACAGCGCTGGCTTAAAGCAACCTATTCTGATCCCGACGCAATGCATTACGGTTAGATGCATTGCGACGTCTCATCTAGCTGCACAAACTGAAACCACCTGCGTGATGACACATCTTTGCCCTTATTGGCTGAAGAGTTTAGTTACACACATGGCTTTTGTATCCCAGCAAGTTCTGATGTATAATCTTCTATTTTTCCCGAATAGTACGTAAAGCAGTGAGAACTGGTATTCAGTTAATTTACCTGGTAAAATAAAATTTAAATAAATGACATAAATGCTCTAATAGTACACGTAAGTCAGTGGTTTATTTATTGTTAGTTACTATAATGTTGTGCTGCTTTATCTGGTTAATCGTCCAGTCTGTGAAGAAGGCATTCAAGTAAGAATTGCATTTTAGTATGACACATTTCCTGGCATGTACAATTTATATTAGGTCAGCGTTCACAGTTCAACTTCTGATATTTAGATAGAGTCCTAAGTCAAACTGGTTTGTTCGAGTTTCAAGAGATTCGAGTTCTAGTGAATTCGACAACCGAGGTACCGCTGTACCATGATTCACAAACTGTTAGCATTATGTAATTAAAAAACTGTTCTCATTATTACTTAAAAGAGCCTGTTGTACAGCAAGTCATATCCAGGCCAGTTAACCAGTTGTATAGTTAAGAGCTAGAAATGGTTATTGGTTCCAAGTCCCAAGCAAGATACGTAATTGGAAATGAATAACAGTACTGCTTATTGTGAACAGGCAGTTAAATTTGGGTTTGGCGTTCTTATACTGCTTGTCATTTGTAACGGAATTTCTCATGTCTTAGACCTTCAGGCATAATAATTTTAATAATAGAATAACTTTAAAATCAGGATCACAGTAGTATATGAAACATTTTTTATACAGTGTGCAAAAATAATTTCAATATATGTTACTTATGTATGCAGATACTCTTGTGTATGGAGAACTCTATTCTTCTCAGTGACACCATTTATCTCTGAAATGTGTTATAAATTCTGGAGTTTTCTCAAGCATAACTGAGGGAACACACCATCTGCTGGATTAGTTAAACACTCTAATGCTGAAGTTCTTTGCCTCAGACTTGAACTCACTGATCAGCCAATCCCAGAATGCCACAGTACTGGTTTTGGCCAATCCCAAACTGCTATTCACATACACCCCCTTTCTGACTGTTTTTGCTGGGAGATGTTTGAAGGGAGTTTTTTTTTTTTTGGTTTTGGCCTAAATTACTAGTTGAATTCATACCACCGCTCACTCTTTAACACTTGGTTTTGCCCAGACACTCTGCACACTGCATGGGAGATGGCATTGTTCAGTAACTACACAGTCCCATAAAACTAAACTGCATACTTATATTTTATCCAGGTTTTTTCCTGCAGTTAATGCCTTATGGGCTCAGGTTTTACTGAAGAATAACATAACTGTATAATCGTTAATACTTCGATTTTTTCAATTTTAGTTGAATTAGACTATGGAAAAAATATGTATATATATTAAACTGTTCCTTATAATTTTACATGTTGGCATGGAGAAGAGAATTTCATGGGGCAATTTAGAGAGCTGTGTGAGCAGGGAAAAACTGACACGTGAATGACTTTTGGGTTTGTTTACCAGGCTCACAGAGCTGTGTGGCTTTGCATTTAGGTGCAGGTTTAATACACCCAGACTAAAACATGGGGAACAACACCTGACCTGGAAGGACATATTACACTTACTGTTTTCCCTTAACCTCAGTCTGTCTCCAGCTTTCATAAGATGCCATTTCAGGCTTATTAATTTACCATTTCAATTATTTTTATTTTTTCCCTTTATAGTGTCTTCTACCTCATTAATGTTGTTTTAAAGCCTCAGGAATGTCCAGCCCTGAGCTTTTAAATAGCCTGTTTGTGTATGATCTGTTTAGAGGTTTTTTTTTTTTGTATCTTGTTTGGATTTCAGACTTTTCTCCTTGGCTTTGTGAACTGGCTTCTTTTCCTGAATATCAATTAAGTAAAAAAACGTTTCGGGAAGTCTAACTGTTTCTTCAAGTTCTTGAAACTTTTTACGGCATAATTATTTACTTTTTTGTACGTGATTTAGACAGACGCAGTACAGAATGACTTGATTGTAAACCCGTTCCTCAGTGTTCCATTGCTGTGCAGGAAATACTTGCGATGACCAGCCTTGCGGTTGCCGAGAATCGACGACTGACAGCGGTATCCGCATAAATAACGCCGCGGTGTAAGCGGAGCCGCGGCTGCTGACTTGGCATGTATCCGTGCTGCAGGAGCCGCTTCGCTGCCTGGCGACGATTCACGCCTGGGAAGGAGCAGCTGTTGCCTCACCCTGATCACTTGCAGCCAGAGCTGAATAGTGAGGCAAAGGGCACATAACTAAGTCATTCAGAGATCGAGATATAAGGTTTTTTTTTTAATGAGTTCTTCGATCGCCACCATGATTATTTACTATTCATCAAAGGACAAATGACACTATACCTGCAGCTTGATGTGCGCAAAGAATTATTCAACTTACATAACTCTAGTAAAGAAAGCATAAAAGGATTTCATGACCAGTACATAAAAGCTCTTGATCTGGTAACCTTCAATGAAACGCACAAAACAATATTTAAATCTCTAATTTTTTCATCTGTTATACAGTATATTTAAGAGATATAAATGTATTTTTAATGAGCTACTTGCATTTGTTAGACAGTTCATTTTGTTTGTTTTCATAGGGCTTATGATTTCGGATTTATGCTCTCTAACAAATTTGTGTGACTTCCCAAGAAAGTTAAATTTAAGCATTTAGCCATATTTGTTTAGAATATTATTGATTCTGTGCTGCTACAATTAAAATTGGAGAAAGGAACCTAAAAAAATAACTTTTAAAGCTTTACTGCAAAACATCTGAAGAATTTGTAGGATTCAGAAGAGGAGCGAGGATTGTATATCGGCTGACTTGTTGAGCACGTTGGAAAGTGATACAGAGACGGTTTAAATATGTTAGTACAGTGCAGGAATAGCTTTGGTCATCAAGTATTCTGCGAGGCATTTGTCTGAGACGCCACAGCTGGTTCTTACAGGTTACAGCTGACCAAACTGTAGCCGGCTTGCAGTCGACAAGAAATCTGTCTCTCGTTCTCTTGCAAAAAAGAGAACACATTCTGATCCTGCAAAAGCACGTTTGGAAATACACACGTAATAATAAAAGTGGTGCACTTAGAAATTTAACATGTGGTGAGTGTTAAAGTCTTCTCTGTTCTGGCTCCAAGTTGGTGGAATGAACTTCCCCTAGATGTCCGAACAGCTGAGTCACTGAATGTATTCAAACGACGACTTAAAACACGTCTTTTCCAGAAATACCTGAATTAGCTCTTTCCTTTCCTTTATTAAAAAAAAAACCCCTGCACTTTCCAAAGAGTTTGATTGGTATTCATGGACTTGGTTTATCAAGCTAGTATCGGGAAAATTCATTGTACTGTACTGTAGTATCTTAAAGCACTTATGTAAGTCGCTCTGGCTAAGGGCGTCTGCCAAATGCTGTAAATGTAAATGTAAGTGAGTAGGAAAATGGATATTTGATAAAATGCCCATTTTATGTACGGTATTAGCAGTATCGTCTTAGAACAGCTTCTCGAAGTGAGATGTTCAGCGTTATGAGACCTGTTGGCCAGTTCTGCAGGTGTTGCCGCGCTGTATGCTTAGCTGGTGGTGATAATCTGATTTGCTTTCATCAGCATGTGCTGTGTTGCTGCACCATTGCTTTGGCCGCTGCATTGATGTCTGTCCCATCATTTCCATTACAAGGTTATTTAACAGGCCCCATAGGATCAGAACGAGGACACAAAAAGTCAGTTTTCTCCAGGATTTTGGCTCAGTGTTTTATTATTTTTTTAAATTATGTAGCCATATAGAGAAAGCAGGACCATTTGCTGACCGGGCCTCTGGAGAGAGGTACTACATAAATAAAAAACAAACACGAAAACATTCCAAGAAGTTACTTTTTCTTTCCACGAACCCTTCATTTTATTTTTTTGCCCGTATGCTAGACGTACTTTATTCATTCTGCCACATTTGGCCCTAACTTGCAAGTGAAAAAAAGACATATTTTTAGGAGCCGCCCCTCATTGTGCTGTGAACCCTTTCACACGGGAGATGCCCCTGCCTCGGCTGTTGATAGGCATGCCTGTGGCCTCTGCAGATGGGTGGGTGTCGCACAGGCTCCCAGAAATCTCCAGGGAAGAGAGGAGCTCTGCAAGAGGCGGAGCTTCTCGCTCTGGGCAATTGAGAGAAAAGTTAGAGGCTGTGATTTCTAGCATCTACCGATCCTCATTACTCCTGGCCTAATAAGATAAGTGATTATTTGAAATGGATAGATGTCAGTGCAAAGCTATTGTTTAGAGCAGGGGTGGGCAGTTTTATGCAGGAAGGGCTGCTGTGTATGCGGGTTTTTGCGGCAACTCCCTAATTAGGGTACTAATTAGAGGATTGATTTTCTGATGAGTCCTCACACCTGGGTTTGAACAGCTGACCTAAAGATTATCCCAAAAACCTGCATACACACTGACCCTTTGTGGTAAGATTGCATGAATTAAGCATAGATTCCAGATGCAAGATTTAAGGTTCAAATTATTGTCATATGTACAAAGTACAGTATACAAAATACTTGTAAACAATTCTTGCTTGAAGTACAATGAAATTCTTGTAGTATATATGTTACTGGTACTTACACAAATAAGATCATAGACTCCTGAGCCACACCAGTCCTGCTTGGTAATAAAAATACCACATTTTTAATCACTACTCAGCCACAACTATGAAATTTCTACCTCCAAAATTTTCTGAATGGTCTTTCTCATTTATTATTGTACTTTCAGGATTTTGGGCTCGAGAGGTTGGGAAGCTAATAGGCCTGGAGCATCCAACCATCCCGGTTCATCACCAGTACGTGGTGACAGCGACTGTGCCGCAGGTGAAGGCCTTGAAGGCAGAGCTGCCTGTGATCCGGGACCTGGAGGGATCCTATTATCTCCGGCAGGAGAGGGACGGCCTGCTCTTCGGCCCATATGAGAAGGAGGCCAAGATGAAGCTGCAGGACTCATGGTTCAGAGACGGAGTCCCTCCAGGTAGATTGTCCGCCATCAGCGGATCAGGAGCTGCTTCAAAGCCACTTACAGTAGTGGGAAGGGTTACACTTTATCTTTATGCTCCTTGGGATCTCAATCTTCAGCAGAGCTATTGCAACAGACCCTTACATGGTGAATATTATCACAGGTGGGGGGTGCAAATGCATCCCCAGCTTAGTGTGTGTGGATTCTGAATGAGCCTTTTTTCCTGTGGTTTGCCTGTTTCCTGTGCTAGTTAGTCCGATAGTTTATGAACCATTGTGGTCCTAATCATGATCATCTAAAAGGCTTGTCTGTTAAAAATCAGTTTAAAGTTTAGTTTTACTTACTCTTGCATGAGTTCTGCATGCATTCTCTAAGCCAATCATAATAATTTTCAAAATCATTTTCATCCTAGCTGTTTTAATGACTCATAGAGGTGTTTGAGAGAAATTTAAGAAAATGAGTGGAGAAGAGAAATCTGGTTCCGCTGTATGAGAATATTTTGGATTCCATACAGATGATATTGAGCAGAAACACCACCAGCTTATTTGATGGAATCTCTTGGTAGACAATATGTTCTATTTGGCTATAGTTTATTTTTGGTAAATTTTGAACTCTTTTTTTTTTTTTTTTTTGCTTTATAAATATTGCAATATTTATCTTTTAAAAAATCACATTACGATTCTTGACATGCTGTCAGTATCATGTAACCCTACTGTATATCTTGCTGTCAGTGGCTTCAGTTTTGCATGTCTGTTTTTGGTTTAGGCTTTGGGAAGGAACTCTTCGAATCGGACTTGGACCGCATTATGGAGCATGTAGAGGCTGCCATGGAGATGGTTCCTGTCCTGAAGGATGCTGACATCATCAATATCGTGTCAGGTCCCATCACATACACCCCAGACCTTTTACCTATGGTGGGACCTCACCAAGGTGTGCGCAACTACTGGACTGCAGTAGGCTTTGGGTAAGCATATGTCACCTATAGATGCAGCATGCAGCTTTGCCTAATGTTATATCCCTTAATCTTTATTTTGCAATGAAAAATCCTAACACGAGTTCCTGTTTACTTGACGACTTACTGGCTGTTGTTGAATGCATTTGTGTCTTCATATGAGCCATCATAAAGTATACAGTACTTGTCAAAAGTTTGGACACACCTATCCACAGAAAGGTGCATTTCTACTGTTCTGTACATTTTAAAATAAAAATAAAGACACCAAGACTATAAAATAGCATACATGGAATGATGTACTTACCAAACAATATTAAACAAAAAATGTATTGTAGGTGTGGGGCAGCTCTGTTCAGAAGGTTCAGATCCCTGGGTTGGCAGAGTGATGCCACCATTGGTCCCCTGATCAAGGCCCTTAACCCCAGTTGTTCCGATGACTGACTGACTCCAATGTCTCCTCTGTGCCAGTTCCATGAAGTGGCCTCCTGGGATGCTTTTCCTGCTGTCCTGAAGGAGGTCCCACATATATACTGAGCTCTCACTGCCCACATTTCCTTTCTGGTCAAACTCCTCCATCTATACTAAGTACTTTGTTGGAAGCTTAGTGTCTCCAAACCTTTGACTGGTACTGCATATTTGTAACATTATGGAGGACAGAGAAGAACATGGGTCTCAATCATGAAGATACACTTTTTGTCTGTTTTGGAATGGATTGACGACTACAAAGTAGCTTTACTGAGGAGATGCTTATCTGAGTTGAGGTGAAGGGCTAATCTGAGACAGATGTGCGTTGCAGCTATGGAATCATCCATGCTGGAGGGATGGGCAAGTTTTTGAGTGACTGGATTGTTAACGGGGAGCCGCCCTTTGACTTGATCGAGTGCGACCCCAATCGCTACGGAAAGTGGACCACGGAATCTTACATCTGTGCTAAGGCTAGGGAATCATACGGCTTCAACAACGTGGGTAAGTCTGCAGGCTATGGGAGTCTGAGCCGCTGTGGTCACTTAAGAAGATGCCAGATGTAGTCTGTCCTCAAAATGTACAGAATTAAATAACTGAACCTGCAAAGTCATCTGATGTGCTCTAGCAGTAGTCATGTGATGTGCTCCAGCAATTCAAATTTGTTCCACTACACACTGATAGCATCACAGTCCAGGGACAGAATACAACACTTTTGTTGTTGTACAGCCCTTGTGAATATCTGGATGTTCTCCATCCCTTCATCTTTTCAGTGGGGTATCCAAAGGAGGAGCGCTTTGCGGGCAGACCCACACACAGGGTGAGCGGCGTGTACGACCAGCTCAAATCCAAGGCGTCTATGGGATTTCATGCTGGTTGGGAGCAACCTCACTGGTTCTACAAGGATGGAGACGAGACCGGATACAGGTTGTCGATGCCCTTGAGCATTAAATCAAAAGCCAGCAACATCCCTTTCAAATCTAAAATTAAACTGGATTTGTCTTTTCAGTTCTTTAACGATATGGGATTCTGAATAGTGTTTCATGTCTCTGGCTAAGCTAACAGTATTTTCTGTGAAATCTCCTTTTGCATTTATGGGTTGGGAATATAGACCTTCTGCATAGTCTAATGGAATATAGATCTGTTTATTGCAAATAAAACCACATTGGAAAGAACACAGAAAATTACTTGAAGAGGAGAAAATATGTCCTGACAGGCAATATAATTTGCTCTTGTTGGGTTTCTTGGACTCTGATCAGGAGAGTTGCGTAAGACATAATAGCAACTGGTAATACGTAGCGGCTGTTTTCAAATTAAATTGCCCGAGGGGCAATTTAAAGGGCATAGAGGAGCAGCGCACATACATAACAGTTGTAACATACGACACAACAGATGACACACAATAACAGACATATTTTGGTGAAATGTACTAGTGGGAAAATGCAGTGCAAGTAGAAACAAATTAATCAAAGATTTAAGGTTATAAATTACCATAATAAAGTAATAATTGTAATATATCACTCAGTTTTTTGTGTCTTACTGTATACAGGACTTTGATTGAATATTCCTTATTTCTCATTGATCAACTTACTGCTTGTATTTCTTCTGTCCTGGTCAGGCCAAGTTTTCAGCGCACAAACTGGTTTGAACCTGTGGGACGGGAGTACAGGCAGGTCATGGAGAAAGTGGGGGTGATTGACCTGACCCCATTTGGAAAGTTCATGGTCAAAGGGAAGGACTCGGTGAAGCTACTGGACCGTCTCTTTGCCAATGTTATGCCAAAGGTGCACAATGGGCTTTTTATCGTTTAACGTCGTTATGCCACATTCATCACTTATGTAGAGGATTACACTGAAGGCTTCCAAATAAAATGCAATACAAATTGCATGATGCAGCAAGGAAGAAATAGTATTAATCAACATACAGTTGTTGCCAAAAATATTGGCATCCCTGCACTCCCAGAAACGTGTAGCAATTACAAATGCTTTTGTTTGCACTGGAGCAACACAAAAACGTATATATAATGTGCATATATAAAAGGTCAAATGTGATATGCCAGTATTTTTGTCCATGACTGTAGCATGTATATTACGTGACAATGCATGATTTTATTTCATATAAAAAAAGTTAGGTGGTTAGCACCATAGCCTCAGGCAAGCAGGATTAGGGGTTCAGACCTCACTTTCTGTGTGTGTGGAGTTTGCACTTTCTCCCTGTGTAGGTTTCATGCTGCAGTCATAAAACATGCAATGCAGTAGAACCAGTTCCCATAATTTGCACACAGCGAGGGTTTGTGTGTGTGTGTGTTGATGACATAAAAAGCTGTTATTTTGACATTGTGGGGACCATTTTTCAGGTATTGACAAAGATCTGAAAAGGCGATCAAAAAAACGAAAAATGCAGAAAGTCTCATATTTTGTTTGGTTGCTTATGGTTAAGGTTAGGGCTGAGTTTTTCCCGTAGAAATGAATGGGGAGTCCCCACAAAGACATGATACATGGCTACGGGTGATGGTTTGTGAAACTCAGGTGCCAAATAAAGGTGAAATAGTACTTAGGATTCTTCAGAAGTTTGCCCCTTCTAAAGCTTTGGGTGAAGACCTCCTTTGCCCTCCTTTGTTGCAGGTGGGCATGACCAACATCAGTCACATGCTGACCCCCACAGGGAAGGTCTATGCCGAAGTGACGATAACACAGCTTAGCGAAGGAGAGTTCCTTCTCATCACTGGCTCTGGATCAGAGCTGCACGACCTCAGGTCAGTCTCAGAATCTGTCCAAAAATATGCAGAGGTAAACCAATAAATAGTTAAACACCACAGGCATTGCTTACAGCCATTCTCACGCGCTCCTGTAGTGCTGGCTTCAAGTAAGGAGGCGGCTTGCAGGATAACGACTTGCAGACGCATGTGAAGGTTGGTGATTTAAGTTCCTGGAGGGACTCTGCAGTGGTCCCTGTGAGCAAAATGTCTAAATGTGAACTACTTCAATACAAGGTACAGTTATATTTAGGTCTTGGGAAATTTACGTATGGTAGGGTTTTTAAGTCCCTGCCTTGAGAGTGGTGTGTCCCCTGTGATACTTAGGCCCAGCTGCACAAATGGATAAAACTGTTGGAACTGAATGTGAACACGGTCAGGGACAGCAGTCTTAGTTCAACATAACCTGATAAGGATGGACACACTAAGAGAAAGTAAAGCAAATTCATGCTCTCCCAGGCTATCCAAATACGTAACACTTTCATTCACTTATCTCTAACCCTCTTTGACGGGTGTGTGGTAATCCAAGTTCACATTATGCATGGGATTCAAGCCCTTTTCCACAGCTGCGTTTTGCTATTGCTCTGCGTCTGCCTTTATAGCAGCTGATTATTAATCTGGAATCTCTCAAGGTTTACAGAAAATTTTGGCTTGCTGTGTTGTACATTGCCCTCTTCTGGCTACATGTGGCATTTCAGGCATTTTATAAAAACACAGTCAGACATGTTTGATCAGTTATCATTTTGCAGATGGATTGAAAAGGAGGCGGAGGATGGTGGCTATGATGTGAGCATTACCAACGTGACGGAGGACATGGGGGTGCTGGGCATAGCGGGACCCAAGTCCAGGACTGTCCTGCAGAAACTGACAGATGAGGATATGAGTGATTCCAGCTTTAAGTTCCTTCACTGCAAGTCAATCAAAGTGGCTGGAATTCCACTGAAAGCTATAAGAATCTCCTATACAGGTAGGATGTTCTCTGAGCATGATGGGGGACGCAGCACCGTTCTGTTAATGTTACTCAGCAATGAATCCCCCAAAATCTGAAGCACAGCCATTAAAAACACAATTACATGGAATCATAACCTAAATGTTATTGGTTTAAGTCCCAGAAAGTCTCCTCCTGTAGGTCCTCTGCATAGTATATGATAAAATAATGCTCTAGTGAAGTTAGACATTTGCAGTAAATTAAAAAAAAAATAACATTTCATAAATGTGCTGTATTTGAATTTAGATTCAATGAAATGGATTATTCCTTGTTTTTTTTTGTAAAATATTCATACAGTCATTCACATTATATATACAGACTTTAGGCAGCCAAAGAAAATTCTATTACCGTTTCAAATGATCTTCATGTTGGTCTAAAACTGTAATATTGTGTCTGTCAAAGTCTGCTATCTTAGCCATTTCAAAACCTCTGCTAAAATCACCCCAGTATGTGAAGTAACATTCCAATATACCCATGTATCACTAGTACACCTTGTATAAGTAATCAATGCCTCATTGACTTTTTTAATTAAGTAAATTTATTAAGTGAGCTGGTGTTGAAATTTTTCAAATACATGGAATGGCTGAGGTGCTCCTGAGGAGAGGTTTGGGAACTGAAGCAGTGTTCATATAGCCATCCAACAAGATATCAGCAACTTTTTGGAGAACAGAAGGAATTCTTACAAGTTTTTTATTCTGGTATTCCTTATTTGCATATATTCAAAAGTAAAATCATGCTTTTTTTCTGAGCAAAAGTACCCAGATAAATAGCTTTAAACATTTTTACTGCCTAGGAATTTTATGTACGTGTGTGTGTGCCTGAATATATATGCACATTATATACGTATTCACATATTCACATGATATGTATAGTAGTAGCCAAACTTTTTTAAAACACTTGGCATATTTAAGATGTTTCAGTTGTTTTTGTTGAGTTGCCCATTAAAATGCTCATAAAACGAATTAAATATCTACAGTCATTGTTATACTCTACATTATACCAGAATAGAGCCATCAGATGGAGATTTAGGTTATGTTTCTTACAAAAAAGTTAGTTGGAGTAAATATATTTTACTCATAAAAGATATATATATATATATATACACACACACATACATACAGGAAGAAATTAACGATTTTCGATTTTTCCAACTTTTCCTTCAGAACTAAGCAAAATTCGTTGAGAAGCGAAACGTTTCCCCAGATATTTATTTGATATGAGAGTGGTCAGATGCTGCCTGTGCTGCGTGTGCATGCTTCAGGAGAGCTGGGCTGGGAGCTGTACCAGGAGAGCAAGCACACCGCCGCCTTGTACCAGGCCCTGATGCAGGCTGGAAGGGACGAGGGCATCGACAACTTTGGGACCTACGCCATGACCTCGCTGAGACTGGAAAAAGGCTTCAGGGCCTGGGGAGCAGAGGTGAGGGGAGATACAAACCAACAAAACCATTCAGGAGCCAAATTTGAGCCTTACCCGGGTCATTAATCTAGTCAAACTTGTCTCCACAACTCTGAGTGTCCACAGGCTAGTTTCCTAAAATGTCCTTTTTTTCCGAACTGTTTGGTTTGACTTAAGTATCCGAGTTCTAATGAATTTGAGCACTGAAGTACTACTGAATTGTAGAAAAATCTAATCATGGTATAAAATCTTTTTATTATAAGGAAGACCTGGTCTGAACTCAAGCTTTTGCCCAGTGAAGGCCTAGTGCCAGAGTATTTAACCTAGGGGGAGCACTAATAAAATGAAAATAAATCATCAGCATTTGTACCCGATCTTCATCATTTTGATTCCATTAAAATGTCTATGAACTGGTGTTATCAGCCATCTGAGTAGGTAGTGAATGGTGTTTTAAGTGTTTTTATTGTACACAAAACCTTTTCAGAAAAATGGCAGCTGAAATGGCTTTTTTATGCTTTCTAAAACAGATGAACTGTGACACCAATCCTTTGGAAGCTGGCTTAGACTACTTCATCAAGTTAAACAAGGTACCTTTTCTGTTTTTTATTTCATTGTCATGTGCAATTGTGTACAGTCTGCCATTCCACCTTTCTTCCAGTACAAAACCTGCACCTCCTGAGCTCATTAGTTATAGGCAGAAACTAGCAGATGTGAGACTTATCTGACATCATTTACATGTTTAGCTGAGCTTTTGAGAGGAAAGCTTGGGATTGAACAGCAGGGGCACCCGTGTCCCAGGGACCATTGGGGTGGGTTTAGGGTCTTGCTCAAAGTCCTAATGGTGATACGATTCTTCTACAGCTACAGGATTTGGACCCATGTTCAAACACTTATTTAGGGTGGAAGTGATTACTCACATTTCACACTATTGACGAAATTGAGAACATGCAAACCACATCCCCAGAGCTCCCGCAGTCCTGAGGGCAGGCGGATACCGACAGAACTGTGCACTGCAAATGCATAGAACTGTAAAATATTACATTAGTTGAATAATTTTCCATTCCAGCATGAGTCCTGTGTACTACTGGATGTTAGGCTGCTGTGCATGTGTAATACCAGCAGTGTCCAATTTGGAGCCCCCAGAAAACAGCCCTAGATGAGTCTCGGGGGGTGAGGGCATCGGCAGGAAGTGTCCCCAGGGCCATGTGCAGCTTTTATTTTGCCATGTATTTTGGTAAAATCCAAATAAGTCCTGGGAATTTCAAAATTAATACCTTTGATATTTTTAAATATTTATTTGTATTTTGCTTTTAGGAATATTATAATCATGCTACAGTCCACCCTCAGGCAATTTCATTTATCTGATGCTGATCTGATGAATTGTATTAATTCACTGTTTCACATTTCATGAAACTTTTCACAGTTATCTTAGAACACAGAGCCTCCAACCTGTCAGCACTCACTGTGTCTTTGCTCAAACCGAACGCTGCGTTCAGATCACACACTAAGCCTATCAAAATATAAACACTTCTCAGTATTCATTACACACTACAGCAAGAACCTAAAATATTGCCAGATAAAATGGTTCCAGGCATCTATAGATAAAAAGTCTGCTGTGGATAGTGTCTTTTGCAATATTACAATGTTGCAATATTAGAAACCAACTGCACCTCAAAGTAAAGAATATTTTGTTTAGAAAAATGTGCATACAACTATACGTGAATCAGTATAATGTTTGCAGTATTCGGCACTCCAAAAATGGTACTGCAAAGGCCAAAGTTAAAAAAATCAAATGAGAGCCATATTACAGAAAGTGCTATATAACAGCTAGGCCAAGGCAAAGGAAGTGTAGATTATTTTGCCTCATCATCAAGGGTCAGAACAGAACTACTTCTACATCACAGGAAATGCTCTCCCTTGCTGATAGATCCTCTGTGTGATCCATTTTTACCTTGACATCAAAATTCAACTCACCTCTGGTACTTGAGTTCCCATCCGGCATATTTTATATGTTCACACGACGCTCACTTCTCATGTTTAGAAACGTGGGAACAGTTTGGCAGAAAATCATTTATTTGATAACTGAGTCTTGACCTTTGACAGTTTTGTCAATATCAGTTTTAGAGTGTAAGCAAGAAAAGTTTTTTGTGCAAGAACATTTGAGGTGTTGTAGGCAGGAAGAAAACCAAAGGGGGCTTTATTAACTGAAATTACAGGTCAGCGTAAAAGGAAAACAGACCACGAGGGGTCAAAACAGTGTAGGGAGGATCAGGAGAGAACACAGGGCAAACTGGGGATCGCAGGCAGCAACATCAATGACTGGACTGGGCAGCTCGAGCTAGGAAGGCACTATATATACAGCACTGGTGAGGAAGCAGATGAGAGAGACCTGGGGCGATCCACAAAAGGGCTGTGACGAGAGGCAGGATTAAAGAGGTAACAGGTGTGGCTCGTTAGAGCCTCACCTGAGGGGAATGAGGGGAAAGGAATGCAGGGTGTGACACGAGGCATAACTCACCAAAGAGTAGGATCAAATGAACTTGCTTCCTTATGAAGTCTCATTCAGGTTCAGTGTTCTGTCTGCAAAACCATGCAGTTCCTAGTGACACTGGTCAGTCACATGGACTGTCTGCCCAACTGTGAAGGAAAAGGTAGAATCAGAAGTATTTCACACCATGTGCTTTGAATAACAACCACTGTCAACACTGCTGGACAACTCGGGCATAACAAGGAAGCGAAATCTGTAGCTGTTCACTGCATTCAGTCCTGTGATAATCACCCTTTTCATCCACCATTGGAACTTCAGATCCAAAGTACTTGCTGAAGGGTTGCAGCTGTGAGGCTGGCAGGGTGGCTTACTCCTCTGTGGTTGGAGTTTAAATCTCACCTCTGGCTGCGTGTGTGTGGGTGTGGAATTTGTATTTTCACCCGTTGTGTTCACAGGTTGCCTCTTGCAGTCCAAAAACATGTGGTTAAGTCAACTGGCGGGTTTAAATTTAGTATGACTGCATGTGGCCTGCAGTTAGACCGGCATCTGATTCAGGGTACCCAGCCCTTCTTGGGATAGGCAGGTAGCTGGCACAGAGCTACACGGGCATTGGCATGGAGTGACGTAAATAAGTAAGTAAGTAAAGTTTATTTATATAGCGCCTTTCATAGACAAAAAGTCACAAAGCGCTTCACAAACAATAACATATTAAACACACAATATAGTAAACAATATGACACAATTAGACAATGTGACATAAATGCCCAGCGTGGAGAAAAATAGCTATAGTATAGGTAAAAACAGAACAAAACTAAAAATAAAAACTACAGCTAGAAAAAACCTACTAACGATCCTCAGCACGCCTCAAATGCTTGCCTAAAAAGAAATGTCTTTAATTGCTTTTTGAATGCATCAACTGACTCAGCAGCACGCAATGCTAAAGGAAGGCTGTTCCAAAGTCTTGGCGCCACTGCTTGAAAAGCACAGTCACCACGGGTCTTTAGGCGAGTGCGTGGCACAAATAAAAGACACTGCTGCACAGATCTAAGTGCACGACCGGCTGTATAATATTGCAGAAAGCCAGAAATGTATTCAGGAGTTTGACTGTGAAGAGCTCTATAAGTGAGCACCAAAATTTTAAACCTAATTCTAAACTCAACAGGAAGCCAATGTAGAGAAGATAAAATGGGGGTGATATGTGC
>JABFDZ020000118.1:11203549-11220973 GCA_019775955.2 Pollimyrus isidori | reverse complement strand
GTAACTCAAAAGATGTATACAGGGTGGTACTGACAGAGTGACAAATAAAAGACTTCTTAAAAACTGCAGCAATCCCATCGCCACGACCGGATAGCCGAGGGGTACTAATGAATGAACAACCCTCTGGACACACCTCTCTCAGGTGTATGAACTCCGACTCACGTAGTGACTGCCCTGAGGAGATGGCCAGCAGGGAGCGGCCTTTGCCATGTGTTCTGTTTTCCAGCCTGCTGACTTCATTGGAAAGAAGGCTCTTCGGGAGATCATGGCTGTGGGCCTGACACGCAAGCTGGCTTACCTCACCGTGCAGACTGATGATGTTGACCCTGAGGGCAATGAGACCATCTGGCATGATGGCAAGGTGAGGTTTTCCCACATCAATAGAAGATGGACTAAATGCTCTTACTCGGTTACTGTACATAAACTGCCAAGATTCTGTGATATGCAGCTAATGAAATTTAAAATGGGATAACATATGATAATTTACTTGAGGGGGCACATAATGTAGTAATACTCTAATGCATTAACTGATCAATCACATACTGATCCCATGGTCATTGAAATCATGTTTCATGGATTTCATACTTTATTCATGATTGTTCTTGTAGTAACTGAGTGAGTTATTTGTAGCCCCTCAAGTAATATGTAACTGGTAATACTTCATTGACTCCAGGGGAAGATTTCATTTCATTTAACCAAACTTTTGGTGTGTGCAGATTGGTTTACTTAATGCAATTATTTGGGAACCCCTACCGTGAGCTATATGTGAAGGGCAGTATCATAACTTCAGTGGCAGTCAAATACAACATTTGCTATCCATAAGATGATTGTTTTAAAGTGTAGATTTGATTAGGGTATAATAGTGATCTCACATTTAAGTATCATGGTTTTGGGATGACCAGAGTTTTACAGCAGTGTGTGTATTGTCACTGCCTGTTGTACCTGCTTCAGGTGGTTGGAAACACGACCTCCGGGGCCTACAGTTACAGCACTGGGCAAAGCCTGGCCTTTGGTTACCTGCCCGTCGCACTGAACTCTGTGGGCCAGAAGGTGCAGGTGGAGCTGCTGGGCAAAAAGTATACAGCCACTGTGGTCCAGGAACCTCTGGTGATGACAGAGCCGACGAGGAACCGTATGAAGAAGAAGGCTACAGGCACGACTAAGGAAAGCTCCTGAGAAGCCTGTTTGGGACCAGTGGGCAGAGTGGGGGAGTAACTGTGCGTTTCAATGGCCCAATCAAAAGAAAGGTCTTCCTCTATGTGGTCTGCTTCAGATGGAGTAAAACCCATGTCAACATTACATAACTGCCTCCAAGTTTGCTGAAGCGTGTTGTGAAGCAGAGTGCTATTTATATTTGGTTTTGTGAACAATGAAAATTCTCCATTCTATTCTCCTTTGCTGAACACAATTTGAAGTATGAAGAAAATAGCTCATACTTCTCTTGAAGATACGGTTCCATTTGCCAAGATTTATTCCAAGTTCAGAGCTTGTGTGTATGTGGGTTTTCACTGCAACTCCCTACTTAGATCATTAATTAGAGGACTTATTAGCTGAAGAGTCCTCACACCTGGGTTTGAACTGCTGACCTACAGGTTATCCCAAAAACCTGCATACACACCGGCCCTTTGCGGATAAGATTGGCCACCCCTACATTAAACTATAGCCCTGCAACATCCAGTTTCATTCTGTTGGTGGGCTTGGTTGGGTCTTCATCTCATGCGGCCTGGGACCCCCCCACTTCCTTCACTAGTCTCCTGTATTTCTTAGCCGGCCACCCTAAAGGTGACGATACTCAGGTATCCCTCTGAACACTGCTGCTGACAAATGTCACTCAATCGCTTTCCCATTGATACTGGGCGACACGTGTCTATTACAACTTTCACCGGCCGTAGCCAACTTTTCGTGATCATCCAGATCCATATGAGCTGCCCCTTGTCTCACCTGGCTGTCAATTCCAAGGCAACACTTGTAATAAACTTGCCCGGTGTAACATCACAATAAGACCTTGCACACCATCCTTGAATCTCCCTTAATCTCTCCAAAGGCACATCTTATCTGGCACATGAATAATTAATTCATGATCTATGATACAGCCTTCCTTATAATCATATTCTAGAATCAGTCTCCTGTAGTAAAATTCAATCAGCTATTATATGTATTGATCCCAGCATGCACCTAAGCCATCACACACCTATCCCCTTCAGAACTTAGTTCCAGTTTGACCAGGACAAGTCATGAATGTGTGCCCTGGAAGGAGGATTTGGTAAAGGTCTGCATGACCGCTTTGGCAAAAAGTGTCATTTGCAAAAATGGTACAATTTAACAGTATAAGAGACCCAGTGTTTTCATGCATCTCATCAGGGCTATTCAACTCATGGTCCTCAAGGGCCGAGCTCTGCTGATCTTCCAGCCTTCCTTCACCTGTGAGCCAGGTGTGAAGCCTCTGGCCCATCAGAATCGGTAATTATTAAACTAACTACCTGGGAGGACTGAAAACATGGCCTGGATTTGGAATCGAGGGCCTGAGTTGAATAGCCCTGGTGTACACTTTAGATACCCAAAGAGTAGGTACGGGACAACTACTTTACTAAGAATTCAACACGTGAAAAATGTTATACTTTATATTACGTTATATTTTTAACGCAAAAAGAAAGACGATACAATATTTGCATATGTATAATTATTCATTTATGTTGAAGAAGCAATATAACATACATTTGGTACTGACATTTGTAAGTAACCAAAATTATTGTAACAAAAAATAAGGAAGGATTGAACTGCTATTGAAGCTAGTAAAGTTGTATTTTATACATTTAAACGTTGGATTGACCATACTACTAGTAGAAAATAAGCGACATTAAACATCCATCTATCCATTTTCCAAACCGCTTATCCTTACTGGGTCGCGGGGGATCCGGAGCCTATCCCGGAGGAAACCTGTGAGGCAACAGTGCTAACCACTGCACCACCATGCCGCCCCGACATTAAAATAAATTTATCTTAATGCATACTAATGAATGTATACGTTTATTATTCAATAGAAAATACACCAACCTTTCCGCCAACATAAAAGAATACATTTCAAATATCAGTTTATTGCCCAAAAAATGCTATTATCCTAGTCGAGATGTCGCGTGAGCTTCCTCAACCCCAAAACGTCTTAGAGTTCAGTGTCAGCATGACTGTAACTGTATACGTGCAAAGCTGCAATTTGAATTAAAGTCTGAGTCTGTTTCCGCTCTGAAAATCAACGCTAAAATTCGCTTGATTCCATTAAAATACAGGATAAAAGGTGTTAAGGCACTTTAAAACGATTTGATATCGAAATTACCCGCCTTAATCGCACAGAAACTGCGATGCGTCCTGAACAAGCTGTGCGCGCTCCCGCGGATCATAATCAGTTTCTGGCAGACAGTTACTTATTGGTACAACACCTGTTAAACATGATAATACGGTCTGTTGTGTAGTTACAGTTAGGAAATCTAGCATGGCGTAAAACCACGTGCCTGTATCTTTAAAAACGCAAGAGCTTCCTTTAGACTGTAACTTCCTCCTTTATGCCTGTACCGAGGCCGACAGGCAGCTAGAATGGTGACTTTAGCCTTAGTTGCCTGCTTCCTCCTGAGGGCTTGTTTGATATTAGGCGTTGCTTCTTCAGAGGCTGCCAGGACACAGCCGCACATCGTTTTTATTTTGGCCGACGACTACGGCTGGAACGACGTGGGCTACCATGGCTCCGAGATCAAGACACCCAACCTGGACGAACTTTCGGCTGCAGGAGTCCGGCTGGAGAACTACTATGTGCAGCCGCTGTGCACACCGTCCAGAAACCAGCTCATGACGGGGAGGTACCAGGTGACTGTTCGCTGAAGGCTGCCAAGCCGAGCGCCTCAAATAAACCGGGCAAAAGTCGCAAAGCAAAGCGATCACAAGTTCTAGCAATAAGTCAATGTTGATGTAATATTTATGTGACTGTTAAGTCTGTTCTGAAATAAATACACTCACTTTGCTTCGAGACTTCTTGAAGTCCATCGTCCTCCGTTTTTTGACGGTTAACATGGGTCATAAAAGAGAAGAGGAAGAATGGACATGATTGCTCTAATTCTAAACAGCCGTGTGTTTCAGATCCGTACAGGTATGCAGCACCAGATCATCTGGCCATGCCAGCCGTACTGCGTGCCCCTGGAAGAGAAACTCCTGCCTCAGCTGATGAGAGAAGCTGGTTATAATGCTCACATGGTTGGCAAGTGGCATCTGGGCATGTATAAGAAGGACTGTCTGCCCACTCGCAGAGGCTTCGACTCCTACTTTGGTGAGCCCTAGAATTTGCGTCTCAGATGCTGCCATTCTAGTAATTTAATAACTTAATTGTAATAAATGCATCATCACTTGGCCCTGAATATGGCTTTAATTGCATAGTCTTAGTTAATTGGTTTGCTTGTTCAATGAAAGAAAGTTATTGTAGCTGAGAAAATGCATTCATTCATATGGATCCAAAGGTGTAACTTTGGTTTGAACGTTGAGCAGGTTTTTAGGGAGAAATATGATTATTGGGGAGTTGTATTAGCTGGTTTTGATTATTGGGGTTATTTATGGGTACTTAATGCCTATGCATGAATGCATTATTAATAATCAAACAATTTAGAATTTATAGCAGCAGATGGAGAAAAAGGAACAGGTAGTATTTAAAGAGTAGGGAAAAGGAAACGATCTGGAGAGTATTGTTGCAAGATTCTGGAAAAACTGTCAATCTAGATGCTTTTGCTTCGAAGTGAGATCGCGATTCTCTGTAATGTTCTTTTTTGGTACTTTGGTTTGGGGTTGATCTTGAAACACTTTATTTATTTATTTTCAACAGTTATACAAATAGGCTGCATTTGAAACGTAATACAATAAACGAGGTTTAATAATAATAATAATAATAATAATAATGAATAGATGCGTGCGCAAGTTTTAGTGACCAGAGCTCAGGATACCATAAAAAGAAATAATAAAGCATTTTGTATAATATAGTACGACAGCACAGTACTGGGAAATTTCAAATTATCGCAATGTGATTTTGTTGTTATAAATATTAGGGTATTTATAAAACAAAAAAGGAATTCAGCATAAATGAATCAAAAACTCGTGATGAGTGATGAAAACTGCAAGGATGGAAATTATTATGATCGTCTCAGCGAGCACAGGCATCGCTAATGAACAAGCAGCGGAGGTAAACTCTACAGAGATTTTAAACATATATTAGATAATCTTGAAAAGGAATAGTAATTAAAATTACAAAAGTTTTTTCTTTTTCCTATGACAGACTAAATTTTTTTAGCAAAACCAGAACCCCCTGTGCTATAATGTCTGTATACAGAATTGAAAGTACTGTAGAAAAAGTCAGATCTTAATCTAGGTGACTGGCGAAATAAGAATTGCACAAGTACAGGAGTTTAAGTATCTTGGGGTCGTGTTCACGAGTGAGGGAAGAAGGGGGTGGGAGAATAACAGACGGACGAAGGGAGTGGGAGAATAACAGACGGACGAAGGGAGTGGGAGAATAACAGACGGACGAAGGGAGTGGGAGAATAACAGACGGAAGAAGGGAGCGGGAGAATAACAGACGGACGAAGGGAGTGGGAGAATAACAGACGGACGAAGGGAGTGGGAGAATAACAGACGGACGAAGGGAGTGGGAGAATAACAGACGGATGCCGTAATACGAACGCTGTACTCTTCTGTGGTGGGGAAGAGGGAGCTGAGCCAGAATGCAAAGCTTTCAATTTACCAGTTGTTCTGCATTCCTACCCTCACCTATGACCATGAGCTCTAAGTAGTGGCCGAAAGAATGAGATCGTGGATACAAGTGGCAGAAATGAGTTTCCTCCGCAGGGTGTCTGGGCTCAGCCTTGGGTATAAGGTGAGGAGGTCAGACACTCAGGAGGGGCTCAAGGTAGAGCTGCTGCTCCTCTGCATTGAAAGGAGCAAGATGAGGTGGTTCCGGGTATCTGTCTAGGATGCCTCCTGGATGGCTCCCTGGGGAGGTGTTTCGGGCATGTACAACCAGGAGGAGGCCCTGGGGCAGACCCAGGACTCGCTGGAGAGATTATATTTCTCATCTGGCCTGGAAACGCCTTGGGATTTCCCCGGTGGAGCTGGAGGGGGTGACTGGTGAGAGGGAGGTCTGGGTATCCCTGCTTACACTGCTTCAGATGTTGGATGGATGGATGAATGAGTGGTATAATGAAAATGTTTGCATGCTACAACATATAAAACTGTAATAGATTAAATGTGTCAGCAGGACACGAGCTAAATTCTTCTGTTGTAAAATATAATAATTCTGTGGTTTATTTGTGAGTTTGATTTGTAGCGCAAGTGGAATATGTCATGTAAAAGTTAATAATTTTCCTGTTACCCACAGGCTATCTCACTGGCAGCGAGAACTACTTCACCCACAATCGATGTGTCGTCATTCCGCCAAACAACGAGACTCGATGTGCACTGGATTTCAGGGACGGAGAGGATGTGGCTGCCGGCTTCACGGGACAGTATTCCACGCATCTCTTTACAGAGAAAGCCACTGATATCATTACCAGACATGACCCAGCCAAGGTACGAGAGCAATCAACATCCAAGAAATCACACGTGGAATACATGGAAGGCATAGAAAGACATTTTTGGGGTGCAATCATTTCATCCTGCCTGGATACCTTCTGCTGTCTTTGATTAGTAGTATGACGATATCAGATTTCAGGTTTCTGATGCGTCTAGGTCAGTGGCAACTGTGAAGCCTGTTATCTGTCACACAATCTTCTGTTTTAATGTTTTTTTTCTGTTTATTTTGCTGTTTCTTTTCCTCTGCCGCTGGGTTCCTTGTGGACAGTTTGTCTTCTTAAGCAGGCGGCTCTGCTGTTGGCAGTCCATTAAGGCCTTCCAGAAAGCCCCAGCTTGGAATGTTAATTTACTGTTAATTTTATAGTAAATATTCATCCCATAGGTTTTGCCGTAGGTCTTTGAGTGACTGATTAGCATCCTTAGCTTCACTGTTCCCTTTCTGGTCCTAAGTGCTCTCCTGTCTCCCCAGCCCCTCTTCCTGTACGTGGCCTTTCAGGCTGTCCATTCCCCACTGGAGGTCCCAGAGCCCTATCTGGCACCTTACTCCTTCATCCAGGACCATAACCGCAGGTACTACGCAGCCATGGTGTCGGTCATGGATGAGGCCGTGGGCAACATCAGCCGAGCCCTGCGGCAGAGTGGGCTATGGGACAGCACTGTGCTGGTCTTCTCCACAGGTATGGCTCTCCTCGTACAGCCATCTCTGTAGGGAGAGCACAGGTGTTACTCAAGAACATCATGTAAAATTCTATTGTCATCATTGATCAGTATTGTGTTCAATACTGCCCATCCATCCATCCCTTCAGTCACACGTGTACATCTATGGGCAATTTTGTAACCCTAATTAGCCTCAGCATGTTTTTGGACTGTGACGGGAAACCAGAGTACTGAGAGGAAACCTCACAACAACAGAGAGAGAACATGCAAACTCCACACACATGTAACCCAGGTCCCAGAGGTGTGACACAACAGTGCTAACCACTGGCCCACCTTGCCCCCCTGTGTTCAGTACTTTACTTTACTAAATATAATAGAGAATTGGGTAATACGTGATCTAAGGGGTGGCCATGGCCCCCAGTAGTTGTTATGTGATCCCCGGTTGCCACCCCTCATCAAAAAATACAAAGTATATGGAGTAGACTTGTGTGTTTCCAGCTTGATCGCAGGATGATAAACATATAATACTTGCGATTACCAAAATGCACCTAGAGGAACCCCCCCACCCCACACACACACACATATTGACCTGCTGCCGCCCCATTGCAATGATTGGGTCTCGTCTGGCCATCGCATTGTACAAGGTCTGGCTGCCCTCTTGTATTTAGTTTACAGTAACATTGTAGAAATGTAAAAATAAGGAAGTATGACTTGTGTTTTTTGTGGTTTCCTTAGAAATGCAGTGGTACCTCGGTTCTCGAACTCGAATTTCTTGAAAGTCGAACAAACCAGTTTGACCTAGAACTCAATCTGAATATCAGAAGTCGAACCATGAACGCTGACCTAATATAAATTGTACGCACCAGGAATTGAGTCATACTACAATGCAATTCTTACTTGAATGCCTTCTTCAGAGACTGGACGATTAACCAAATAAAGCAGCGCAACATTACAGTAACTAACAATAAATAAACCACTAACTTATGTGTACTATTAGAGCATTTATGTAATTTACTTAAACTTTATTTTACCGCAAAAATTAACCAAAAACCAGTTCTCACTGCTCTATGTGATATTCAGGAGAAATAGCAGATTATGAATCGGAGCTACCTGGGATACAAACGTCATGCGTGTAACTAAACTCTTCAGCCAAAAAGGGTAAAATTGTGTCGTCACTTTGGCGGTTCCAGTTTGTGCAGCTGGGTGAGAGGTCGCAATGCATCTAATTGTGATGCATTGCGTTAGGATCAGAATGCATTGCTTTAAGCCAATACTGTAAGCAAGTCGAACGCACCCAATGACCGGACTGGGGAAACAAAATCAAACGCAGACTTAATACACAGGACTAACAACCAGAATCAGCTGTTTACATGGGGATCCCACATGAGGTTAACTAGGGGGCATGGCACACGGAAGGAGTAGATGATCGAAACTAATATGAAAATTAAAAACTGAAGAACTTAAAAAAAAATCCAAAGTAATAACTCTGATTCCAACTTGTTTTATTTATATTCTGGGGGTTTACTACAGTTATTACAATGCAGAAAGTAACGCTGTGCATCCATAACTAAAATATCCACTAGGGGTCGCCTGTTTACTGTTACTGGGAATTTTTTTGCAAAGTGATTGCTTACTTGCATTTATCTTCTCCGGTGACCAATAAATACACACAGTATACTGTTTAGTACTGGATGTTCAAAGCAATGTGTCATCATTTTAAAGGAATTTCCAGTATTGATATCTGTAAAGTTATCAGTAAATATTGGTTCATTTTGTTGCTGTATCAGCGTATATTGTTAGTATGCTAGTTACAGTGGTTTTGCCTACAGAAGTGTTCTGCACTGAATGTAGCAACTCCTTGTTATTCTGTGACCTTTATAAATAAGAACCAGCACCTTCAACTGCCAGAACTTTTGATGTCATTGTTTTTCCAGTCACTGTAGCATACATGCAGGTAGGCCTATGTGTCTGTATCCCTGTCTGTGCTGAGTTGCAGTTGCTCAAGAAAATTAGCAAAATTGCAGATTTTAAATATCCAAATGTTCTGTGTTAATTTTATGCTGCTGATCTGGTCGTATGTCTGGAATGGAAGTTTATTCTTCCCGACTTCAGTTGATATCCCAGACCACGGTCCAGAATATGGTGCGTTTGCCTCCAAAACCGATTTCCGTCATTTAGGAATGATTCCTTTTTGCTGAACCACTTCCCGCACAGAAACGGAACAAAGTCTCTAAGCTTCCAGAATCATGTTCCCAGCTCCCGACTTTTAACAGTTACTTACTGAACACAATGAAGTGAACCAGCAAGGTGTCAAACGACGAAGGCTGCTGGCGCAGAGTCCAACCCGGATTGAAAATAACTTCGAAGGCAGTAAAGCGCTTTGCAGAGCCTTGCTTTCCCCAAAGCTACCGGCCAAGCGGCTCTGCTGTTATTCCCCAGACTGCTGGCATCGCTCCCCTGCCGTTAACCGGTTTTGACGTCGAGCAGGCCTGGAAAACGCTGTTGGGGTGCTCAAGGCAGCCCCTGCCCGCCCGTCGTTTCACCTCGCTGAGATCACTTCCCCATTTCCCTCCAAACTTCCCAGATGTGTCGACAGCAGAGCGGGGGCATTGGAGGGGGGCGGCGATTAAAGTCAAGTAAATGAAGAGCAGACTTTTATGTCATGAAAGGGAAGTGGGGGGCAGGTATGGGAAGGTGACAGAAGGTGGTGTTTTAAAATCTCAGAATAATCATGTCCACTCCTTTTACCTGGCATGGCAAGGGAGAAGTCAGATGATGATGATGAATATGAATGCATTGTTGTTTATCCTTCCTAAGTGCTTCACCTTATTTTTGCAGACTCACTTTAGCAGTCGCCAATGTGTATTATGTATAGGAGGTTAATATTCATTAGCCTGTTTGGCTGCAGACCTGTGCCACCCTCTTCTTAAACGATGTCTGTGGTTACTGACCGATTTGTATGCATTTTGAAATAAGTAGGCTAGGCCGCGATTTATATATTGTATGTATGAATCATGCATGTGTACGTAGTTGACTGCCATATTTGGAAGTTGACTGATATATAACTTTTCCCAGGAATACAAAGAGAGAATAAACACCCTGCCTACTCTTCCAGGATGTGCATTACAAATTACTTCAAACCTTGCATGATTCATTGTATGGAATTAAATAATATTTTGTAGACAAGGTTACATTAGGTGACCACTAGGGGTCACTGAATAATTGCTGATAATGCAAAAAGATGCATATGTCAAGTATGCTTGTATTACCTATTTTATCTTGTGAAAATGAGTCGTGTTCTATTCAGGCCTTTTTAATATGTTAAATTCACATGACCGCGCCAGAAGTGAGAGTGAATTGTGGCTTGTTCCTGTCCTGATAGATAATGGGGGGCAGACGCTGTTTGGGGGCAACAACTGGCCACTGCGAGGCAGGAAGTGGTCTCTGTGGGAAGGAGGCGTGCGCGGCGTCGGCTTCGTCACCAGCCCTCTCCTGGGGCTCCACAGGACCATCAGCAAAGAGCTTATCCACATCTCTGACTGGCTGCCCACTCTGGTGGGCCTGGCAGGGGGGAGCACCAACGGAACTCAGCCGCTGGACGGCTTCGACGTGTGGGGCACAGTCAGGTGAGAGCAGAGACCCGCCCTCTGTGGCGCCGCCGCTTCAGCTTCATTACTGTGTGTTTATTTCTCAATTTTAAGGAAACTATAAACTTTAACTGTAAAATGTAACCGTGGCCCTTTCAGAATTACAGTGTAGGATGTTCTACAATACTGTACAGATTCTAGACTCATAATTAAATCTATATATTTGTAGTATGGTGTGATACCATGCCAAACTTCTGTATTTTAACAAAATGAAAAAAGACAATTACAGTTTAAATATTAAGTCATTGTTATAAAAGTCAAATCATAGTAGTCGAAGTTTCTTTCAATATCTGCT
Source organism: Pollimyrus isidori (assembly GCA_019775955.2). NCBI lineage: Eukaryota > Metazoa > Chordata > Actinopteri > Osteoglossiformes > Mormyridae > Pollimyrus > Pollimyrus isidori. The sequence continues at coordinate 11,209,777 of JABFDZ020000118.1, read as the reverse complement.
ACAGATATAGGATGCGTGGAGTTACACAATGAGCTGAAATACCATTCTTCTTGGTCGTGGTACAAATGAGATGTGATTTACAGAATATAAATACTAAGATGTACAAACATATCGACATGACATTTTAAGATCTGGATATTAGGAAAGAGAGAGCGATTCAGTGAATCACCTGGTGGCTGGAGAAAGGTGATGCAAATTAATACAGAAGATTGCCATTGGTGGGGAATGAGGGTGGGAAGTTTGTAATGCAAGTAGACTGTACCACAAATAAATTTAATTATGAGCCTAGAGTTATTTACTGTATGCAAATTTCTATACTATAGTTCTTAATGGTCAACAGCAACATTTTATTTATGTAGCAGATGTGTGCTGCATTGGATAATTACATGTTTGAGAGAGAGCAGGGTCAGTGCCTGAAGCAATGGGGGGTTAAAATCACTTTGCCAGATCTGGGATTTGAACCAGCAACCTTCTGATCAGATGTAGGCCGTCCTAAGCTCAGCCTCAGATGAGAAATTTTGAAATGATAACGGATCACCTTTTTTAGGCCTTTGAGCTCCTACGAGACCAGTTCTAGAGGTGAAAATGGACCTCACTGTAAGCATGTCACATTCCCAGAATATAATGGAACCACTTATTGCTCCATTCTGCCCCACCCCCACAGAAAAAGGCTACCTTTTATGTTGACACAGTGGGGCAGCGTGTATCTGTAAGCCTCTCAAACCCATTTTCTGTCCTGGCCCTCATTGTCAGAGGATCAGTGTTATCATAAGATCACATGTCCTATCTGTAAAGTCAGTATCCTCCGCCTCCTCATCTGCTCATCCTCATGAATCTCCCAGACAAAGGTTCTGGAGGTGTCATCCTCCAGACCAGGCCCCTTCCCATGGTCTTGAGTTTTCTTCCTTTTCCAAGGGGGTATGTTTATCTCTGCTCTGCTCTTTCTCTGTCCTGGCACTGAAAGCCAGGCACAGGCAAGCTGTCAGATATGCCAGCATTTTCTCTCGTCTGGTATCTCCTACGGTGTCGGTCCTCTCTGTAGAGTTTCGTCGGTCAATGGCCCTTTTGTTGCTGGAGTGATGAGGCGTCACAGAAGGAAATTCCCCAAGTCTTTCTCACCAGTGTTTTTTTTTCTTTGCAGTGATACATGGCCCCAGCAGATAGAGGGTTTCTTTCAGCTGCTTTGTTTTTGTAACGTTTCTATGACTCATTCTGGAAGCGGTGGTCTAGTCCACCTTGAAACTGTACCTTTGATCTTCTCCGTGACCTCGTTGGTTTTGTTCGGTGTTTGTCATTAAAAATGTTACCTGTAAATACTGTTAAATCCATAAAAGGCCAATTTCCCTGTTAGTTGTTCATTTTTAGTGTTTGCTTCATTCACAGTAGCTGATGAATATGGATCATTTTTCAGTTTATAGTACAGTCAGCATAAGGACTTAATGCCATTGTTATCCTGTTACCTTACAGTGCCATAACAGGCAATTTTTTAATCTGATCCCTGTTTAAATACTTTGTATGATATGGCGACTGTCACTTCTTACACATCAGATATCATGCCAGTGGTACCTTGTTGCAGCTTTTCAGGTCTTTGTTCTGGGATCTCCTCCAGGTTCCCTTCTCAGTTCCTAGCCGACTGTGTTCCCTGCCTTTAATTGTATGTATTTGCCTAAATGTGTGGGAATTATAATTAGGATCTTCATGTCTACCAAATACTGAAGCTTTGGCTATGAGGGCAAAGCTTGAGTTCAAATAATGAAATAAGCCATCCATGCTGTTTAAGACACAAGTTTGTTTCTGTAGATGGTGCAAGGGTTGATCTGACCTGCACTCTGACTTGGTTTTGTCTACCCCAGACTTTAGCGAATTTTTCCTGAGATGAGGCATGTGCTCTGTTGGTGCTTTTTCCAAAATGCGAGGTGTTTGTCTTTTGTACAATTCTGACAGAGAAGATTTAATAATACTGTTATATGGTATAGCACGAAACACTTGCTTTAAAGCCTGCTCATCATTGTCAAGGCGTGTAACGAGCGTCTATGATCGCTGATATAATGGCAGTGGTTATTAACCCATTGCATATAAAATGTCACTGTTTTCTCGTTTTACTGCAGATTATTGCCGCTGTAGGAAGCCATCATGATGTTATAAGATGGTTGTGGGGAATGCCTGGCTGTCTTGACAGTGGAGCCATGAGATATGTTAATTTCAGAGTGGAGCACAGTTTTGTTTCTGAAGTTTGTATCGTAGAGACACACTGGGTTGGTTGTGGGTAACACTGGGGTAACGGGACACGCTGGGGTAACGGGACAATGGAAGATGTTTTGTAGTAATTAACAACCAGTAGGGGAAAAGGACACAACAAAAATTTAACAAAATTGGTCTATGTAATTGTCAAAAAAAGTAAAATGTTTTTTAAAATTGGGACACTCCAAACTGCCTACAAAGGAGAGTGTTGCATCACATGACCAGGCCACCTGACCTAAACACAGCAGAAATGCTTTTGAAGGAGTTTGATTAGAGAGTGAAGGAAAAGCAGCCAGTGTGTGCTTGCCCTCTGTTTACTGTTGCCTGTGAAAGTGAGAGCCACAATGCCATGGACATAATTTACACTGTTGTTGCCTTAACAGGGAAAGTTATGGTTTTCATAGTCACCCACCTAAACACACGGTACAATCACCTGTGCACACCATGAATGTACAAAGGCTCCCATCTGCTGGGTGTCGTTAATCAGCTTCGGCCATAAACACTGGCCTGTCTTTGGATTTCCCTTGGGTGGTCGTGAATAAGTGGGAGAGGGAATTGCATGGGGAAGTGATAAAATCCTGATAATTCTGTCATTTACAGCAAAGGGAACCCTTCACCTAGATTGGAGCTGCTGCACAACATTGACCAGATGTTCGTCGACACTGCACCTTGTGAGTTGGCTTTGTGCTTTTACCTTATCCTATAGCTTCCATACTGTTCTGATTCATTTATTGTCTTAATCATGGGCCAGTTGTCACTGCACGTTATTAAAGTGGTATGTAGCTAACATTCAGAATGGTGCATAACTGGTCCTGATTGCACATCTTGCACATATTTTGGTAAATTTCCTTACAGTGGTTTACAAGTTACACACCTCACATGTGACCATATATAAAAGCTGAACTTCTGCATCTTACTTTCCAATACTTAACCTTAATTAATTAATTTGAAATGATGCCCAGATGTGTATTTAAACTGTTCTAAATCCTGCAATTAACAGCCGAGGCTTTTCAGATCTTACAGAATGTTCTGTGTACTAGGTTTGGGTGATGTGACGATGTTACAGTATCTCCTGAAATCCCAAAGGTATCATTTTTACTACTGTCGTACGGACGCTCTTCTATCTATTGAACTAATAAAGGGCCGGGTGCTTAATAGAGGGGACGTACCGTAGTGCACAGTGTTAGTGGAGACTGGAACCTCACTTGAGTAAAAATCAAAATGGACTGCTAACTGCTGGAGCATGTGTAGCACATGTGAAACCTGGTGCCCATGTGGCTGCAGATCGAACAGCGACGGTGTCAATACATGAAGGGTAAGAGCTTTAACACTTCAACAAGGAGCTGTCTCCTGGCTTTCTAGCGCTCAACTTCCACATTAATAAGCCGGTTTAGGCTGACTTTGATTGTGGAGTTTACGGTAACCTGCATGATTATGTGATTTTAGTTTTTCTTTTTTAAACGCTGTCATATACTGTATACTGGGATGAAATGTCTGAACATATAGAGGTACAAAAAAAAAATAGACCCTGGCCGAGTCTACTGTGTACGTGTTCAGTGTGTTACTAGACCACAAGCTCATGCTTTAATGTCTCTCAGTTGTTTGGCTCAGTTTAATATGATGTCACTGTCAGTCTTAATTCAAAACATATAGCCAGGTCTAGCTTCCCTGGTTCTTGTTTAAACTGTGGTATAGGGTAAGCAGCAGATCAGGAAAAAATACATTTGTGTGACTTGCAATGGCTTTTCCACAAAGGTAGAACTTCTTCCTGTTTGTAGGCTGAAGAGTAATAGAATTTGATACATCCTGCCTTTGTGCTGCCCTTCAGTGGACAATATTGCTCATTTTTGTGTATGTATAGGTCCCCTCTGTGGCCTTGTCCTGTACTATTACAGTATGTAGCTGATTGGTGTTTTTGGCAGAGGTTTTCAGCCCTACTTCTGGCCAAAGCTCAGTTGAGCAATTCATTGGCTGTGATTGAGCTGAAGTTTAGACAAATCACATCAAATTATATTAAGCTAAACATGTTAACTTTGATGCTCCATTAAAAAATCTTTTTTGGCAAAGAATTTGTGATTTTACAAGAGCTATTACTATATTTAAAAATTTTTAGGTCTTTTTTTTTTAATTCATCCATTTTTTTATAATTTGTCAAATTCTGAGCAGGTTTGCACCTGGTCAGTACTTGGATGGGAGAACAACTAGGAAAACTGGGTTTGGTGTAGCCAACAGGTTAGTCCATCCAATGGTTCCCATGGCCCAGGACCCCAGTGTCCCAGTGCATGTGCTGTAAAAATGATGCCATCCTTTGGATGAGACATAAAACCAAGGTCCTGACTCTCTGAGGTCATAAAAGATCCCAGAACATCTTTCAAAAGAATGAGTGTCCTGACTAATATTACCTGCTGTGATCTTTTCAAATCTGGCATCCTAATCGTCATCTATCTATCTAACTGGTGAATTCTTTCCTGCCCCTTCACCACCTTACCTACTGTGTGGTGAGCGTACTGGTACAAAATGGCTGCAGTAACATCATCCAGGTGGGGGCTACACAGTAGTGGTGGATGAAGCGGCTCCCCATTGCTTCTGTAAAGTGCTTTTGGTGTCTTGAAATGCTGAATATAAATATTACATACATTCATTCATTATGATTGGGTCATTGTTTCAGTATTTTTTATAAAGCTCTTTTCTCATTTCTTTTTAATTAGAGTTAGGGTAGTCCTTGACTTTCATAAATGTGCTTCATGTGGATTGGAAATGCAAAAGTAACTCCTCAAATAATGAGTTTGCTTAGCCTTATTTGAACTTCATTCAGTCAACACCCCAGTCAAGATTTATTAAATAAGACCCTGGTTCGACTAGGACTGGGGCAAAGAATCCTTGATTTACTGTTGGTTTTCTGCATTTGCTGTTGCGTCATGCACATTGGAAATCAACAGTATATCTTTATATCTGGGTTCAGTTAGTCAAAGATTAGATTCTCTGAGGACATTATTTGGTAAGATTTATTTAATCAGCTCCAAAATACAATATCCTCGGGTTTTGGAGATGGGACTGTTATTGCCAAGCCTGGTAAATTGTATTCGGGTGAATGACATCTTAAATTGGCAACAGGGCCTGTGGAAAAGGCAGAGGATTTCCGTAGAGAAAACTAGGGTGACTTTGTCAAAGCTTACATGAACAAGGGCATTTGAATCCAGTGCAAATGTTAGTGGTTTGGATTTTCATGAAGAATGTGTCATATTTGGATTAGACTGATGTCCACACACACATACACACACACACACAGAGTGTTGGAAGTCATACTCACACCCAGATGGAAAAGATTTCCTTTTTTGCACTCTATCAGAACTCACTGTATGTATGTTACTTGTGTTGCTTTATCACCCTTTATTACACTTTCACTGTACATGTGTTATAAATCAAACGACAAGGAATCAAATTACGTTAGCACTACATTTACAGGTTCACTAGTCTTTCTACGGTTTCACGTAACAATCAAAAATATTTGTCTAGATTTGTTTCTCCACCAAACCAGCTGGGGGTGTCTCCCACCGCCTGTTTCTCTTCTGGAATGCCCTGTGTGAGGATGCAGTACAGCTATGTAAAGGGTGCTCAGATGCACTGGGGCATGTTCAGATGGTGCTTCTACTGTGAAATCTTCTACACCCAAGTCCTCTCATCTTATGAGGTGTTTGTTGTCCTTGTTTGAACTGAGTTCACTGTACTAGATCTTCTTGCAGCTTGTTATAACAGGTCTGGTTATAAGATTTTTTTTTTCTTTATGATCAATTTTCTTATCTGAACCATAGATGCTGGTCCTGTAGAACAGCGGTTCCCAACAGGGGGGTCCCAGCCCACAAGGGAGCCTCAGCGAGCTCTGTGGGGGGTCGCGTCATATTTTAAAAAATTTTTAGCAGTGGGCAATCAGGAGAACGATCATGTTGCCTTAGTTAATTTTATCCCCTGGCTGACCAAAAAATGGAC